>VZRF01009553.1:61795-426901 GCA_013396875.1 Vireo altiloquus | reverse complement strand
GGCCGCGGTGTCCGTGTGCCCTGAGCCCCACCGGGGCCCCCAGAGCCCCAGGGGCCGGCGGACCCGGCTGCCAGTTGCATCACGGAGTCACAAGCTTAAGCTGAGTTGGAAAGGACCCACAAGGGTCATCGAGTCCGACTCCTGGCCCTGCGCAGCACCATCCCCAAGAGTCACACCATGTCCCTGAGAGCATTGCCCAAATGCTCCTTGAGCTCTGTCAGGTTTGGTCCTGTGCCCACTGCCCTGGGGAGCCTGTTCCAGTGCCCAAACACCCTCTGGGTGAAGAACATTTTTCTATACCGAACGTTTTTTCTAATATCCAGCCTAATCCTCCCCTGACACAACTTCAGGGGCCATTCCCTCGGGTCCTGTCACTGGTCACTACATAGAAGAGATCAGTGCCTGCCTCTCCCCTTCCCCTCATGAGGAAGTTGTAACTACAGTGAGGTCTCTCCTCAGTCTCTTCCAGGCTGAACAGACCAAGTGACCTCAGCTGCTCCTCATACCCCTTCCCTTCATGGCTCATCACCACCTTCATTTCTCTCGTTTGGTTGTTCTCTTAGTATCTTTTTCATTGTGGTGCTCAAAACTGCCCCCAGCACTCGAGGTGAGGCTGCCCCAGTGCAGAGCAGAAAGGGACGATCCCCTCCCTTGCCCACCTGGTGATGCTGTGCCCAATGCCCTGCAGGACACGGCTGGCCCTTCTGACTGCCAGGGCACTGCTGGATCATGTTCAGCTTGCCATCAACCAGGAAACCCAGGTCCCTTTCCATGGCACTGCTTTCCAGCATGTCATTTCCCAGTCTGTATGTACCATACCAGTTGGGCTGCCCCATCCCAGGTGCAAAATCCAGCACCAGTCCTGCACTGCAGCGGGTATTTGCAACTGGTCACTACAAACTTGACACTAAAAAAATAATGTTACCAAGACACTGGTCAGGGTCACAACACTTTGGGGCTCACATGTTCCTACATCCCCACTGAAGGCCTACACAAGCGGTTTTTAACAAGTGTGCACTTGTCATCCTGCAGGAAAGCTCTGCTGCTTTTCCACACAGCAATCACCTCTGAACACCTGGACACAGGCAGCACCCTCACTGAGGCACCAGCAGGCACGCTGAATGCCAGGCAGCTGATCCTCCACGGCAGGTACTGGGAATCGCGTGTCTCCACCACAGACCCTAGCCACTCTCTTCCTCTTTATGCATCAGCCACAGGTCAAGGCTGACATGTCGCCTGCTGACATGTAGGTCCAACAACAAGTAAAATGCAGAAAGGCACAAAAATGTCAGGGATGTTGACCAACGGAGGTTGGTTTTCAAGGGGCACTTGCTGCTCCGCATCTCTCTGGGGCCCGCGCTGCAGTAGTCAGTGAAGAGGCGAAGGAAGCTGTCTAACAATAGTATCACTGTGACCTAGGCAAAAAGACCTTTTCACAAAACATGTTAGGTTAGGAGGGAATTAGCCAGCACAAGGGCAAAACATGAAGAAGTGGCATCCTCACATGCACTACTCACTTTCTGAAAAAAAACCCTCAACTTTCTGTCTTGGGTCTGAGCTCCTGCAGCTAAAATGGCTGTTGGGTGAGCCAGCGCTCTACCAGCACCCTTTGCAAGCTGCAAGCTGCAAGCTGCATCTCTGAAGTGATGCAAGCATTGCATCTACAAAGCCGCTAGCCGTCCCCTCTGCCTCTTTGCCCTCCTCAGGAACCACCTCCCAAAAAGCCCACCAGGGCAACAGGCCTTCATCCCACCCATCCTTCCGCCTTATGGCTGCTGCAGGGGGGATGGGGTCAAATTCCGGAGGGAGAGAGGGAGGCAAAGCCACCTGCAATGCAATCAAGTGACTGCTGTGGGAAGAAGCCAGGCAGCAAAGGAAGGATGATTTACTGACACAAGCTAAGCCAATATAAACACTTATGATACAGGTGCCTGTGCTCTCAGATATTGCCTGACTTAGTTCAATTGTTTTGTAAACCGATTTAGTTAAATCTGTATAAAAATGGTGTTTGAACAAGCCCAAACAGTGGTTAAAATGTTGTTAATAAAACATATCACCATAAAACAAATATATATTACCAAGGCTTCCTTTTTGCTGACAAGACATATCCTTTCTCTATTTTTTTTTCCCTCTGTTTTCCCTCTGTTCTTTTCTTTAGATGTACATTCTGCTGTGCCATGGCTGCCTCTTTCTTTCTGTACTGTACAAAAATAGAGTTGTCTCCATTCAAAAGTCTGCAAGTCTACCTCTAGCGCTTCTCACTGTTGTGTAAAGTAGAACTGGGGAGACATTTATTTATTTTTATATAACCTTCAATAAGATTCAAGTCAGAGCAATACTTTTAAGCAGATTTTAAGCAAAGTAGTTTATTCTGAATCCAGCCTGACCCCTTTCATTCTTTCCAAACTGACCTATCTTACAGTTTGGAGTTATTTAATCACTCTGAAAAGATGTTCCCATTTTTCTTGTTTTCAGCAAGGTCACTTTTTTTTAGCAATGTTAGTATTTTTTTAGTACTTTTAAGTCCTATACCAAAATCACTCAAATCAAAATTTATCTGCATCCAAAATTAACTGTTTCAAAATATCAGTATCTTCTCTCAAACTTGGCCCAAATGCCCAATTAGTTTGGTATCGTCCACCAAAACTCTTTCATTTTTTAAATAAATGCATGACAGGGTTATAAAAAAAATAGTAAGACAAAATTACTGTATCCCTAGTAGAAGTCAAAAACAATAGGACTAGCATAAGTCAAATTTTCTCTAGACATCTCTTTTTGTGGTCTTTGATTCATTCAGAAGAGAAATTTTTGCAAGTGCTTCCAGGATCCAGCTGTTTGCACACCTGCATGATGGACTGGAGCAATCATTCCCTTGGGGAGGCAGGTGAGGGGTGGCTGGGGCAGCCCCACTAAGCAGTAGGAATTGTCACTGATGAAAATGAAGAAAAAAAGGACACATTTGAAAAAAAGGTGGCGGGGTACAGGAGACAGCGAACTTCATGTATCAGGTGGGCAGCTCTGAAAGAGTTAGGAGGGGTATACAGAACCAAGGCGGGCTGGGGCTGGTCTGTGAAAGGGGATAGGAAGCAGCCTCTGGACAGGTAGGGAAGCAGGAACCAGTTAATCTCTGAGATGCTGTGAGAGCTATGGGCTCTGGAATGAAAGGGGACAGAATGCCAAGCTGGGGTGAGTGGCTGGAGGGTGCACCCCTAAGTGGAACTCTAGCTGGTGGGCATACACTGTCTGCTACTACTACAGTCAAATGATATCCACAGGCAGCCACCTTCTTGCCCAGAGAGCAGCCTGGCCTCCTACTCCATGCCACGCAGTTCTGATTTATAGCCTAGAAGCCAGGCAGCCACGGAGCACAGCTGCACAGCATGTCAGTACCTCAGAGGAGCCCAGCCAAGCCCCCACAACCTCACATTACTGCTGTCTGGAGAGTGCAGACCCTCCCCTGAGGAAAATGGTGTGCATACAAAATCTCATGGGAGAGGTTGTCACCCACGCTCTCCCATCTGTCCCAAATTCTTGCTCTTTATCAGTCCCATAGCCCCTTTCCACTGCAAGACAAAGCTGCAGATTGGCTCGGGTGACAGCACAGGGGTTGGCTCCTAAGAGCTGTGTTAGGAAGGGAACGCTGCTCCAAAGGACACATTCAGAGTAAGCCCTGTGTACATTTGGCAGGGATCATAATCCACAACCACCCTGCCTGGCGACATCGCTGGAGGCCTCAAGAGTAGACAGTCCAAGCCAGGATTTGTGATTGTTTACCTTGACATCCATTTGGATTTACTCCAAGTGTAGACAAGGGATTTAGATGCCCAGATTATTTGCCCTCATGGCAGCAATGCACAAACACAACTACTAGGAAGATTAGAGATATTCCATCTGCTTAAATTGCTCCCCTTTTCCTGCCAGCTCTGATAACCGTGATGATGGGGATTTAAGCCCCAGTGCTACCAACTCTGACTGGCACCAGTGTGATGATTATATTTCCCATGGGACCACCCTCCCAGCTCTGTGCAGTCCATCTCTGCTCATCTCATCACAGCGGTAGTCTCATCTCTGCTGGTAGGGCCCCATTCCTCATCCCCCATTAACAGTCCCCAACAGCTCCTGTGCAAGGAACTAGATAAAACTGTAGCAGAGGATTAGCTCTTGCCTTTTTATTTGGCTGTTTAACCAAATGGAGATAGTACAGATCATGAGAAAAAACAGCAGACAACAGAAGGAATTAGAGGAATTGTAGATCTTAGTTGCCTTCTCACGATTGCAAGTTTTTATGCTAGTTTTATTCATACTTCGAAATGTCACCTCTTTGGGCTGTGGCCAAAAATATTAAGTCCCAGTCCACAGTGGAAAAATAGAGGCTTCAACTAAAAGTATCTTTACTAAGCTTTAACTAAACCATTTGTTATCAGTAATTGCTACAAAATAAGAGGCACTGTTCAGCCCTGCATCTTTGGAAGGAAATGCTAGAAGTATTTATGAGTTCAGAGTGCAATTGCATAATGGTTTAATCTCAAGCACTTTCCTTGGTGGTAGACAATTCTGTTGTTAAGCTGTGAACTCAGAGTGTGTTTTAGCTCTTTTGTCTCCCGTGTCATTTGGACCTGGAGAGCAAGGTCTTCCACAACTTCAAGTGCTCAGTCTGCTCCCCAGAAAGAAGGCACCTCCCAAAGCACGCCCTTGCCTTGTGAACACCATTTTCCATGGACTCTTCAGAATTTTACCAATTCTGAATCCATTAGAACCTTTTTCTAGAACAAGTTAGGGATCTCCTAAACAAATAAAGAGACAACTCAACCTGACTCCTATTTGAGAGCACAGATAAAGAAACAGCAGAAACTAATCTCCATGGGAGGAAGCCACATGTCTCTACTGTGCTGTTGCAAACTTAAGCCTTACAGCAGTGCACACACTAAGGTCTCATAATCTTCCCCTCTGACCCTTCTCCTGAAGTGGGTTGATTGCAGTAGATTATGGGAAGTTAGTGATGGTGGTTGATGACTGGTTTTAGAGCATGTGTTCCCAAACTACCAAAGAGGAACAATTTGACTCATAGGAATCCCCTCCTTTTACTTTTCTCTGCCTGCAGCAAGCCAAACACTCATTAAGATTGGTTGCTGATTATCTGCACTCATGTCATCCCATCTCAGTATCTCAGCTATGAGATGCAGCTCCTCTTCTTATTCCTGGCAGTCAAATGCAGTAAACCTGTGCATTCTCTCATGCTTTTGGGTTTTATCCTAGTTTATCCTTTCGGAGGGTCAGAGGATGCCTTCAGAGCCATTCAAACCCCTGCTGCATTCAAATAAATTGCCTTTTTTTTTTCTTTTTTTTAATCATCTAGAAAACACTGTTCAGAAGCAACAAAACACAAATAGACTACATCCTTTGTAGTCAGCTTTAGCAGGTAAGGGCAGAGGTACCCAAAGCTGTTCTTCTGGAGGGAAATAACGGAGGAAGCTGTGACTGAGGAGTGTGCTCACAATAATGTTTATATGACACGCAGCCCACAAATTCTGATGGGATATAACATAATGGCCACCAACATAAGACCTTTTGCTAGGCTTTTCAAAAGGCTTTCACAAGCTGCAAGTCACCAGTGGACTGCAGGGGAGGAGCTGCTGTGGGACATACATTGTTTAGAGCGAACTGTAGGACATGCAAGGAAAGAGGCAGCTGCACAGCATAGTGAGGACCATCTCCTCAGAGCTTGACTGCTCCTAGATCTCTTCTTTCATCCGTTATGCAATTCAACAACCACGACTCCAATATGCTAGTGCAACCCAGAGCTGTGCAATGAAGCAAGCAGGCTGTGGTTGTAGGTTTCACAGCAGAGACTGCAAGGCATTGAATCTGCAGAGACAGAAGTCATTGCTGTGAAAGCACATTTCATCACTCTCCCCATGAGTGGAAAAGCTTACACCTCCTTTCTTCTCACCCCCAATACCCCAAAAGACGTTCAACTGCATTGTGTAACAGGGAAAAACTTCATCTGCAAGACAGATCCACGGCAGCAGGACTTCTCCCTTGCCCTTGGGCACAGGCAAAGGAACTTTGTATCACACAAAGCAAATTGCTGATTCAGAATTAAGATTGTCACAGAAAGCCATTAAATGACAGAGACAAGGAATAAGAGGGAAGGATGGCAAAGAGTCAGTTTAGATGGAAGAACAATTTTGTGAGTTGTTTTTTGTTTGGGTTTTGAAGAATAAGAGCATTGCACTTCCAGCGTATGATGCACAGTAAATGCTGAAAGGCCAGGCAGAGCAAAAAAAGGGAAAAGGCCCTGAAAACCTTCAATACATTATTGAAATACGAGAAGGAAAAGGTTTTGTTTCCATGGCAACATATCCTATGGTGCTTCTGCTGGAGCAATCTACAAGAGAAAGAGGACTTTGCCTGTTAGGTATGCCAGTAAAGTGAAAGATAATTACAGAGACCCCTTTCCTCAACTGGGTAGATTTGTAAATTTTCTACTTGATGTGTGTAAGTGCTCAGATGTTACACAGCCCCTGGAAATGGATGTCTCCATAGATGACATACTGAACTCTAAAGCAAGTGTAGGTGACTGTTGCAGGCCAAATATCTGTGAAGGTTTGGGTGCATTGTGGTTTTTTGGCCTTCCATGATGCTGCTTTGCCGTATGAATATGGCCCAAGGTGTCAACAGAAACTTAAGAGTTAAAATCGTTCTTGACTGCAGATTTTGGAAGGAGAAGTTGCAGTTTTTAATCCAAGTTGTTTCCAACTGTCACCTCCTATTTCTCACATACATATATGTCAAAGCTGAGGTGCTCCATGGTAGCTGTTTGCCACACATAGCAGTGTGGCATGAAAGAATTCAAGCGAAAAAACAGGGAATATGAAACAGGAGAGGGAACTGAAGAGATTCAGAAAATACTGATATGAGAAGAATTGGAACAGGACTCCAAACATAGCTTTCACCCTCTTGTGAAGAGCATCACTTACTTAAAATGATGAGCCGCAATACTAAAACTACTGTCTGTGGTGTGGTGATGCTCTGGAGCACAGAGAGTGGCAGTTATGCATGTTGTAATCCAAGTGGGCAAGAGAAAGATTTAGGTATCTGTATTTTGCAGAGGGGAGGCAAGCATGAATTGCAAAAGGTTAAAATACCTTGTCTAAAGTTGCAATGAAGGTGTGTGATAGAAGTGGTTGAACTTACAGCTCCTGACCTCCATCCAAATATCTAATGATATAAATATCTCCAAAGTAATGTCTTCAGGTGTTCAGTTGAAGAATTCTGCAGATGCAGGTCAGCTGCCGAAACCCAGCATAATCGTACTGATGGAATAAATCATACTGATGGAATAATACAGGCAGCACAACAGCTCCATGGTCATGGGAACATGACAGACATTCCTCTGCCTACCATGGTTTCAGCAAAGACATTCTGTTCTCAAACTAGAAACAGCACTAAATAAACAAACAAACAAACAAAACCCAAACAATCCCCCCCAAAATAACAACCCACAAAAACCAAAAAAATACCCAAAACAAATGAAAAAAACGCCAAACCCCAACCCAGCAGCCTTCAGCCACAATAGCCTATTACATAAAGGAAGCAGGAGAGCATTTACCAGCTGGAAGGAAGATATGGCTACAGTGATCTGCTCCAATATACTCAGGGCAGCAACAAGCACCAAGTATTTTAAGGACCAGACTATGAAAGGACGTACTGGGGAAAATTTCTATTGGATGGGTCTGTCTGGTGTCCTTCCTCCTCCTTTTGACTCTGCTGACTAACTTTTCGGAAAATAAATGGAGAGGTGGCAGGTGGAGACTGAAGTGTGCAAATAGCTAGAGAAAACAAGTACCTGTGCTCTCAGGTTCCAATGCCAGGATCAGCAGCAGGGGAACAGGTTACAAAACTGTGCTCCAGGTGAGCAATCTTAGCACCTCTGGGTCCTGAAGGGGAAAATGTACATAATTGTTAGGCCTGGACAGCAGTACTTTTCTTCACTTCAGGAAAGGAGCTGGCAGTAAATGCCAATCACAGCCTGAAGCTGGCAAGTTACAGAAAGCAGACCAGACAGAGACCGATGGCCATAGACAACATCCTCCACTTGCTCTCTGCAGTTTTGCCTTGCAATGCTTTCCCTCCTCAGTTCTACAGACTGGCCTCCAGCCCTTCCTTCATCCCAGCTAATCCAGTGCCACTGGCAGTGACAACCATAACTGCAAAACTCGTGTGGCATTTTGTCCATTGTGTTTTCATGTTCTGTCCCAGTCATCTATGATGGATTTCTCTTGTACACTCTTGGGGACACACACATCTGTGCATCCATGAGGCTCTGGCCTTCTTTAGCCTCATGTCACTATAGTCATTAAGAGTAGCATCGCATTAACAAAGAGGTAGATTTCTTTCCTTGATCAGGCTTCAGAAAAGCAGAGTGACCATTTCAGAAGAAGGTAATTGGATTTTGAGCCAAGCATGTCTTTTTTACTTCTTTACTTCCTTGCAGTACTCTCCATGCGAAAAAAAAAAAACCTTCAGGGTTTTTCTACAGGGCTCCTCTGCAGCTCTGCAAAGCTGCCAGAAGGTGGTCCTGGAGAAGCATTTTCAGCAGCCCTTGGAAGGCTACAGGAGGGCTACAGTGACAGAGGGACACTCATAGCAAGTCAGAGTGCAGGACTCTAGGCATGCAGACTTGACAAGTGTGACAGGATTGAATATCCCACAAGCAGCACGAAGAGCCTGTAAGTGATCAGCCTCACACCTCACCTCACATCTCCATGCTTAGGTATAGGTATCACATCCTCCTGGGCTTGGGAGTTCACAGGTTGGAGTTTAACATACAGGACTCTGGAGGGGCAAAGCAGCAGCAGCTGGAAAAGGTCCGAGGAGAGCTGGAGCATGGCTCCCCTGTGAACACCCCCACACTGAGGGCATCCCAACTGGCTGGCTTCAAGACAGCACGGCACTGTAATTCTCATCTATCCAGCACTAAATTATCTCTTTCCATTACTCCCTTTCCCTGCAAAACTTTAAGAAGCATAAGGACTACCTGAATATCTGGTGGCTTTATGTAGCTCATAGGCTTTTCTGAATATAGAACTGATTCTCTCGGTCCATCTCATGCTAAAGATGCTTCTTGAACTGGAGAAGCATCAGGAGTGGGAGTCAGTGTACAGCCTTGCACACAGCCTGCCCTAGGGGAAATAGGGTTTTCATCAGCGCCTTTTTGCTAGAGGAGCTGCACCCAGCCCATAATCATCTCTCCCAGTACAAGCTGGTAAATGGGCAGAGAGCTCAGTGCCTTCTCCCTACTGTGAAGACACCCCATCCACAGCTGTGCACCTAGATAAAGTGCCAACAAATTATGGAGGCGAGGCAGAAAATCATTCCCACAGTTCCATTTGCAAGATAAATTATAGCATCTGCTTCTGAATTCAAACAAGAGCAGTGCTGCAGCCTTTCTAACCTGCTGCTCTTGCTGCACTCGTCACCATTTTCTGGCTGTTCGGGGAGCTTCTGTGAAAGGGAAACATTAAGGGACCTCAGACAGCTATTAGCAGATGCTTGTCTGGATTGCAATAGAGATCATGACTTGTGTGGTTGCCCACAGCCTCAGAAAAATGGTCTAGGACTGAAATAAGATGACAGAGATGGTAGATCTGCTCTCACCTAGCAGTACCGGAAGGATCAGCAGTCAGGTGTAGGAAGCAAAACAGGGAACCATAGTCTCTCTGTCTCCCGTTAGCAAGCATAGTAGAAATGGTACTAAAGTGCCAAGGAAAAGTGAAGCAAATATCTTTTGCCTGTGTCATATCCCCAAGGTGGGAAACCTTCTTTGTGTACCTGCCATGCATTGCCGGAATGCACCTGGCACTTAAGTCCCTTAAATCACAAAATCTTTGACAAGATTTTGATGTGGACTGGGATTAGGCCATGGTTTGCCTACACACAGCTGACAGAGGCACAGACTAGCATATCTCCTTTGCAGTGTATGTCTGTCTCTTGCTCTTTCTCCTGTACGCTCTTTACCAGTAATACAGCTGCTAACTCACTGTGAAACCTGAGTTTCTCACCTACACCTGGACCCCCGTTCCTGTTGGAAAAAAGTAGGGAATAAGATACTGATCCCCCCTCCCTCATAGGGATAATAATCCCCAGGGTATGTGTCTGATGAGCTGGTCAGCTGGTGTCCCTCAGAAGATAGACAAGTGGAGAATCAATCCAGCCCTCCATGATAAACACACTTTCGGAGTCTGACACCTCTGCTCTGACTTGGATATCTCTAAGAGTAATATGAATTGTCCTTTGGAGTTCCCCATGTCTATGCCTTGGCCCCTGGAGTTACAGAATAGTTACAAATACGGTTACGTATCCCCCCTTTCCTCAGCAAATGATTGGATTAACCTCTCTGATGCACAAGGATGATACAAGAACTGCCATGTGGGTTGAGACATGTTGAGATAAGTCGTGGTTCACACCAGGCTTTCGATTGTGCCTGAGCCACTCTGGCAGAGCTGCCCAGTGCTGGCCCTCTCACGGTCAATGTCTCCTACCAGGAGGTAGTAGAGAGACAGCAGCCAGAGCTGCCATGCTTCAGGACACTCCTCGTGGCTCTCCTGCGGCCACTGGCCTTCCCTCCAAGAGCCCATCTGCTCATCTTCTTCCCTCCCTCTCATCTTATGCAAAGCAGCTCATTAGGCCGATTAGCAGCCAAGCACCATCTCTGATTGTTCATCAGTGATTCCTTTGTTGCCCTCCATCACTCCTGTTGAGCCTCATTAGTGCTGCTAGGAAGCAGAGGAGCTGTTGGGATATTTATAGGAAGGGTGGGGTGTTCTTTACATTTTATTGCTGTCTAATATCCCTTCTCCACTCACGACTTCTCCCCTTACCCCAGCCCTCCCTTGAAAGCCTTCTCTTAATATGCAGGTTATCCAGGAGATACACAGAGACAGGAAAGGACTAGTCGGATGGTTTTGAGTCAGGGAAATGAGAAAGACAAGCTGGAGGTATGCAGAGGCTCAGTCCTGGGTCAGGAGTGTACAAACCTACATAGGACGGGGTACCTATGCATCTATGTGGGCTGAGTCTGTGCCCCTGTGAACACACTCATCAGCCCACAAAGGAACGCAAAGGGATCATCATGTGCACACAGCATTGTTGGGGAGGTGCATGCCCCAGATACAAGCACAGCTTGGATCTCTGTCAGGGGTTGGGTGTGAATACGTTTCCATGCAGGACACCCACTTCTCTGCCTGTAAGCCGATGGAGAGCTGTACCATGCTCCCAACAGCTCCAGAGGAAGCAACTGCCTTCATTACTTATAAAAATATTCTTTCTTGCAGCACTTAATTACAGAGGCAACTAGACAAAGACTAATCATTCATTCTAATACAGGGGAGAATAATCATTCTGACGGCACGAGCTACTTGGCTTCTTTGGGAGGAGAACAGAGTGTGAGGAGGAGGAGGAGGCTGAAGAAAAACCACAGGACAGGGAAAGGAGGAGAAAGGAGGAACAAAATCCTAAATCAATTACCCAGTACAGACATCTTTATGACTTCATAAATGGAATATGCTTAGTGTCGGCAATCTTTCCAGCATCACGAGGATACCTCTCCCTAGTCAAAGCCTGAGGCCCTGATCGTGCCAGAAGTCAAACCGGGTGACATTTTAATATCACTTTTCATCTCAAGATTGCATCTTCCTTCCAAAGGATCCCAAAGTGTTTTTATAACCTTTTCAGGCACATAATTCATGTCTTGTGGCACTGAAATGGAGTATATTCCTGAGAAGGATGAGCCACCTTCACCACTGTGCAAGAATTTTGGACAGAAAGCAGTGACAGCTTCTGTGTCCCTCTTAAACCATGGTGTGTGCATGTGCATGTGCATGAGGAGGGGGATTTCAAGGCAGCAGAATGCAATTGCAGAGTATGGAAGCTGGCCAGGAGCTCTAGCCAAGTCCTCAGCTAATACGTAGGTTAGCACCAGGGAGCTGTAAGAAATGGCACTGGCAATCCAGAGTGTGACAATCCTCCCTCTGCCTCCCTGGTGGGTCATGCTTCTACGAGTGGTCAGACCTCTGTGTATCTGGGGATGGATCTTTAAAGGTTGCAAGCCATGGTCCTGACATGGGTAGTCAGTCGTGATCAATCACCAAAAAATATGGTATTAATCCAAGTGTCTTGTATGAAATCCAGGTTAGGGAAATGGCATCACACACTTCTACATTCCTCCTTTTGGGCTTCAAGCAAGTCCAATGACTTTTCCCTTCATAGCAGTGCCTTGTTGGGAACAGAGATGGCTCTGTTCCACTCTACTTCTCCCACAGTCCCTGAGTGTCTGCTCTGTGCCCACAGCTGGCATAGGGAAATGGATCTCCTGTTCAAGACAATGTGTCTATCAGGCTGTGTTGTGCCCAGTGCTGTTCTGCATTGTGGCTGGTGAAACACTGCCCTGTACTGAACACTCACACTGTGATGAGTCTTCCTTACTCCCCACCAAGGATGCTGCTAGCTGACAGACACAAAGCAGGGGTGGCCTTCAGTCTCTGGGAAGGGCTGCTCTGCTTTGTCCAGAAGACCTCACAGGAAATCGGTGTCCTTGACACATTATGAGCAAGAGCCATGTGAGGATTAAACAGAGCCCTCTATCCCATAAATCTGTCAGGAATTGACCCTTCCCTTCCTCAGCCAGTGGACTGCTGCAGTGCAGCCCAAAGCTGTTGGGGAACATCTGCACTCCTACACAAACAGAGCTGTCTCTCTGGCTCCCTTAGTAACAGGAACAGAGCTTTCCCTGCCCTCTGCAGCTGCAGGCCATCATGCATACAGTATTAAGTTTGTTTATCTCCTCTGCCTTCCTCACTGCTGTATCTCTCCACTTTCAGCTAGTTTAATTGACTGCTCTGGTTATGAAGAATCATGGTGTCTAGGCACCAGGAGTAACTTAGCATGATATTACCATTTTCACATCCCAGGGCTGTGCAAACATTAACTAACACTAACTCTAATTAGCTGCAACTCACTGGAAAGTAGGTAAGCATCATATTAACCCTGTTTTTATACCTGGTGACACTAAGACTCAGAAGGCTCAAGTTACTTGTCTCTGCTATGGAGGTGAGTTCAGCTAAAGGGCCAGGATAAAAATGGGCAAATATGTTTTCCAGGCTGTTTCACCATTCTGAGGGGTATTCTGCCCCCTCCCAGACAACGTGCATTTGACCCAGACATACCTCAGGAGCTGAGCGCAGGGTGCCTCAGTCCTGCCATGCCACAAGTTCCCCCACAAGCATCTGTGCTATGCTCAAGTAGCTGAGAACCCCTCCCCTGTCTGGTGGGGCCCTCACGTGCTGCCATCTCCCCAATAAATGCAGTTTCTAAATGCTAAAATTATTTCTAAAAAGAATATGGCCCTTGTGAAGGGACATTTTACTTTTAGACATTTTGTTCTTCTCTACTAAAATCCAAAGTTACCTAGAATTAGCATTTTACACTCAGGAAAAGAGTCAGGAAAGTATTTCCTTCTTCCTCCATTCTTGCTCCTCTGCCTCACAGCAGACCTTTCAGCAAGGTCATCAGAAATATTGTCTGATGGACTCTCTGCAAGATTGTTTTAGGAGAGGTTCCCCCTGAGGCAACTGCTAACTCATACAGTTAGTCTGTCCAAAGTTCCCCCAAGCCACTTCTATTAGCAGTAGTCCTCACCTTCGTACTTCCCTGGTTTACCACACCCTGCTGCTGTAGCTTCCTGCCCAGAGGTGGCTGCATATTCCTTGAGGATGCATCCACTCATGCTCCCTTCATTGCATTGCTTGGATGGGAGCCTGAGCTTTGAGCTGAACTGTCCCCGTATTTGCAGCATGAGAAGTTAGGGTTTCTCTCCTACACGCCTGTGAAAGTTTCCCTGATTAGTGTCGCATTTATAAGGACAGAAAGGGAAAATATCAGAGCTAAAGTGATTGGTGAAAATAGCTTTGTCCAGTGCCAGGAATGGATGGGAAAAGAGGTCAAGGGTAGCACTGGCTGCAGTTGATGGTTCCTGAGTGGAACAGGATGCCACTGTACAGTCTTCTTCCTTTGTACCATTTTGCTACTGTATAAAATCCAGATGGATGCAGCTCAGGGATATGGTAGGCAGTTTTGGTCCCTGCATCCCAGGAGGGAAGTGTGGAGTCAGAGAAGGCATGGAAAAGAGCAACTAAAATGGCCAACAATTGGGGCAACAACTGTGGAAGGAGAGGGCAAAATGGCTGGTGTCTTTGCTTTGAGAGGAAGATATTAGGAATTTTTACAGACTCCCCAAGTCTGGTAGGTAAGGTGACAATAGAGCTACTGTTTACCAAATGTGGTGTACACAGTGAAGACACTGCTGAGAGTAGTCAGGCTCTCAGGCAATTCCAAAATACCATCTGCTGGCACCATAGGGCACTGAGAGCTGAGTTATGGGGACCACTGTTCTGACTCAGTGGGACATTACATTTTCTGTCATACCTATATCATGTGTAGTGGCTGTGCTTTCATGCCAAGCCCAGCCTATACGGAGACAGACCACACAAATGAAAACCTGCAGGTGTCCAGTCCCAGTAAACCACCCCCACCTCCAACCCAGTCACACCGCAGTGTACACAGTGGGCAGGCAGCAGAATAGGCATACAGGCACCCTTCAAGCGCTGACTTCTATTATACTGCCACCAAACTGCTCCCATGTTAGCTACAGTTGTATCCTCACACAAGCAGGACTTATGCTTGAAGCCAGCAGGTCTGTGGCTGAGCAGGAGGAAAAAAGAAGTCATTTAACATTCAGGTGGTATCCCCATTCTCTCTGTGAAAACAGGGCAGGGGCAAAGGTGTATAGGGACTTCAGATACTTTTATTATCCAGGCACTCTGAGGTGCTTGAGGACAGAAGGAAGGATAAAATTTAAGTCACTTCCAGTGTCCCTGAGAAGATGAGCTTTTGGGTCCAGCCAGTAGCCACGAGCCATCTGTCAACCGAGATGAAGGCTTTGCTTCTTGTTACTGCACTAGCCCAACCCTTCTTTCTTCACTAAATATATTCAATAAGCAGTGTTCAGTCTGACAGATATCTTGTAGCTCACACATCAGTTAGAGCCAGAGTTTACAGGGAAACGAAGACAAGAATTTATATAATCTGTAGAGTTTCTCTCCATTCATAGCCTGCCTTCTTAATATTCCCTGCACACCTTTTCCTCAGGACTACAGCTCTGCATCACGGCTTTTTTCATTCAACATAGTATGTATAGTCTTTGATGACAGAAGATATCATATGTGGGAACAGGTGGTAGAGAAAGAAAGAAGCAGAGGAGGAGAGAAAATTATCCCTCCTTCAGTTACATTCTTTATGGAGAGGAAAGCAGTGTCAAATTGAGGAGCTTTAAGAATTAATTTAACCACAGGCTTTGGAGCACACACACCTACCTTCACAAAGCTGCATGTGAATATTCCATATTTCTTCTGCAGAACATCTTTTAGGGTTTAGCTTACACTGACTCCTTTGCTAGGAAATGGAGTTCTCTGCTCTTGCACAAATCTCAACTAATGCAGCAGAGTCGAATGAGAGACCTTCTTAGGGGAGACGATTTTATTATAAACCCCTGCTTTCATTCACACTCATTCTTTCATGTCTGCATCTTCTTATGCACCAACAGGTGTGTGCCAATGTGCTCCAGCTAGGACTCCTTCCAAAGACAGGGGGGCACAGGACATGATATAATGTGTCACCACATCTCTAGGGTTCATCTCCGGCAGGCAGCCAGATCTGTCTGGGTTTGGGTCTGTCTTTTGCTCACTTTTTGCTCACAGTGGTTGTGATCTCTTGCCTCCTCACCCAGTTCAACCTTTCAGAATTATTAGGAAAGATTCTCTTTAGTTGCCTTACCTGGATATCTTTAATGGTTCCAGGTTCTGAATGGCTTCAGTCTGTCTTCTGAGTCATTCCCAGTCTGGGTGTTTTGAGAAGCTGCAAGATGTGGTGTGATCTTGATGATCTTCTAGTTTAGGTGTGATCAACAGCTGTCATTCCTGTTCTTCTGCCATGTCCTCTGGTGTTGTTCATGCCAATCCATTCAACTTTCAATGTTTCTGTTAGAACTCCACGATATCTCTGGCTGAGGCATAGTCACAGCCCACACACCTTCCATTGCTATGCCTGGAAGATCCTATCATAGAAGACAGACATTTCCAATGCATGGTGTATTAAGCTGAAGTAAAGTTACTTCATTCATTGGTGATTCTTGTGTCTGTAAGAAGTATGTTCTGACTGCACAGTAACCTGCTACAGAGTTCATCAACATGACTTCAGTTACCAAGAGACATGTGGATGTGTAGAAAACCTGTCCCTTGGATGACTGGTGTCAAATCTGGTCTATGGGCCAGAGTAATTAGGAAGAGGGGGAGGGGTCAAGGGGAAGGGGTAAATCCATATTTGGGCAAGTAAAAAAAAAATTGATAGGTAGATTTTCTTCCTGTTTGGACAGCTGGGCTGAGCCCTGGCAGAGTGAGACATCTAGCTAGCAAGGCTGGGAAAGGTTTCTGGTGAGTTCAGTTTCCCAGAACTGCATTATTTTTGTCATTTGCCACTCAGGTTCCCTGGGCTTAATCAGAGCTCTGTTCCCCAGAGTGGTGTCCCACCAGGCATCCAGTAGCTTCTCATTACAGATAAATTCAGGATCATGCTGTGAGGGACTAAACGAGGTGAATATTTACTGATGTACCTGGGTGCCTGGGCATTTCTGAAGACATCAGTATGACTGGCAGGCACCTACATACAGTTGTAAATCTTCTCCCAAGGACTTATCCTGCACACAGTAGAAGCCGAGAGCAGGAGTGAGATCACTAGAGCTTCTTTCCGTCCTTGGACCCTATCCAATAGCTGGAGCTGCCCTGGTAGCCATGGCAGTGCAGAGGTGAGACCTCTGACTTCAGGAAAGATGTTTTTATTCCTCCACCCCTTAGGAGAGGTACCTAACAGACCAGGATATCTGGGACAAATTTACTTGTGTCAGATTTGGGTCCTTAAGCAGAGTCTCGCATTGATGTCTGCACCGTCTCACCAAGCTGCCATGTGCTGCCCACAGCTCCTCTCCATGAACACAGCACAGTCCCCAGCACTTCCCAGCAACTCAAAATACAGAACCAGATCTGGACTGAAAACACTGGTAGTTGTGTGCAAGAGATTTTTATGAAAGAATGAGATGGTTTACCACTTGCAGATGAGATTGCTTGTATTTTAGCAGAGAAAAAAGTCAGTGTTTGTGAGAGTACTTCAAATTTCATATAATATTGACGGATTTATGTTTGGGGTTTTTATTATTATTATTTTGGGGTTTTTTTCAGATACCATTAAGTTAAGGCTACAGTGTGTAAGACAGTGAGGTGAAGTAAATCAGGTCACTGACTCTGCCTGAGCAAGATCTAAATTACCTCCTGAGTTTCTTCCAACCTGAATCTACAGGTTTGACCCAAAACATAGTGACTGTTTTCAGTTTTAGAAGAACTACTCTCTGAATACTGAATTTATCATATGTATGGGAGAGTGATTTCTTTCTTTGCAGTAGCAATCCCTAAAAAAATTTAAAGCATCTTACTCAAAATAATGTTTAACCTGGAAGACATGTAGGGGAACACAAAAGAAAAAATGAAAAGAAGAGCTTAGATTCACAAAAATAAATCAAAACCAGCAACACCCAGGAACTTAAAGCAGTTTTGAGGTTTTTTATAGAGTTGAGAACAAGTTAGCTCCCTTGAAATCACTAGAATGATAGGAGATGGCTGAAACGGATCAAATACAATGCAGCTCTTTTGCAGGCAGGGAGCCTTTACCACTCCACCTACTCTCTCTGGTCACCATCTCTGAGGGGAAACATATGGATTTTCTCTAGATAAGGAGGAGGGGTAACATTAGGAAACAGAGGATATGAATAAAAAGACTGAGATAATTACATTTACAACTAAGATCTCCTGGGAAGTATGGCAATGCAGAACTGATCTTATTCTGACTATCCTAACCTCTGTCAATGAGGAGCTTTAGGCAGGTGTCCTGCTCTGTAGAGGAATAAATCAGAGCAGCTGTGGCATTGAGGTTGCTGCCTGGTCATCACAGTCAGTCATAAAAGTGTTGCTCAGTTTAGGGTCTACAGGATGCTTCACCAAACTCTTACAAACTAAGGACCCATATTATGCCACCATTGTAATGTGGCATTAGAAGAGGTTAGACAGAGCCTAAGTGCTGTCATTGTTGCGGATTTCTGCATTAAAATGTAATTTGTTAAACAAAATTCCCAGGTGATCCTAGGAGGCGACATTCTTGGTTCCTCAGAGAAGGCCTAAAAAGGGTTCAGACATCTAGCAGGAAAATGAATAAGCTCAGCAAATATCTTGAGCATGTAAGCAGAACACATCAAAGGTACCTGAAGCTCTGCAACTTTGTGATCTGCATCCTATCTTGAGCTATGACTGTCTCCAGAGATGTAGAGAAAGATGGAAAAGGAAGAAAATTCAGAAGGCAGGAGTAAAGCCTTTTTAAGTCCTGACAACTGCAGAAACATTGAATATAAGCCTGACACAATATAAATATAACAGAAACAGAGACTGAGTTCCCTCCCATTTGAAAAGACAATGCAATGTATAGTTAAGTACTCATATTTCAAAGCTATTTCCTCTCTTCAGAAATGCACCTATTTAGTTATGGATATGCTTATCAAGCTTCTAACATAATATACTACTGAGTGGGGTTCAAACATTTCAGTGGTGAAGGTAAGACAAGAGATAAAATGAGCTCTGGATCTTGACTGGATACCTTGCCAAAGATCCAGAAGTCTAGACATGATTTCAACACTTTAAAATCAGAATATTTCATGCAGACATAGCTGCCTTCAGTCACTCCACCTTGGTTACAGATCCCGTCTTGGTTACAGAACCCAGTTGTGGAGAGATATTACTTGTCTGGCATAGCTTCACATCCATGCACATTAATCCCAAATGCATTTTGCAGATGGTGTCTCCAGCCCTGAAGTAGTGATCGGTAGAATTGCAGCAGCACTACACCAACTGTCAGGGTGTTGTGCATCGTAGGACAGGAGATTCTGGACATTAGAAAGGTAAAAACTCTTCCTGGAACAACAGACACTGTGGGCTCCTCAGTATCCACACAGAACAGAGCAGCTCTGCTTTTACACTTCGCTTGGAGGGTAGAATACATAACCCAAAAATGGAAGCTGAATGCATCTGAGATTCCAGGAAGAATGGTATTTTCCAAAACTAGATGTAGCCTGCTACACTAACTATGCACTTGCTCAGCCTGAACTTGCAATTTAAATATGTTGAAATGGCTTAAGAACTGGGACAGGGGAAGAGAAATGAAGAAACCAGTCTCCAGCTGGTTTTTTGCCATCTTTGGACAGCACCCAGCACTGATCAGAGAAGGACTCTGATCTGGATTGTTAGACTTTGCTCCCCAGGCCTTTGACCATTACTGTTCTGGTAAAAATCCTAAACAACATAGCAATAACCAAATGCTACTGCAAAGAAAAGGTTAGATAAGCAGCATGTAAAGGCACTCGGAATTTGTCAGAGGAACCAGAATTAACCTCTATAGCACTGAAAAAAGCATGAGAGTCTCTGTTCACATCTTTTCCAGAACTGCAGTGGCCCAAGCTCAGGTGATCCACTATGTGCCCACCATAGGGTGGCTACCCACTTAATTTTCCTTGAAAGGTCCACATCCATGCATTGATCAGGACAGATCTCCCTCCGTTGCATACACAAGAACAAGTCAGAAAGGCACATCTCTGTGCCAGGGACACTAGGAGTTTCAAAATATTTGAGGGCACAGATGTGTACAGGGAAAAATGCTGAGAAAGAGAATTTGAGCAAAATATTTGCAGAGTCTATATGATTGGTTTTGGGTGGTGGAGTGGAAAGGATGAAAAGGTACTCCCATATGAGGATTTGTTGTCATCTCAAGGTATGTAGTGTATGCCAAGGTTGGGATAGAGTGAGGCTTATTGCAGCTCCCATGATCAGCTGTGGAGAAAAATTAATGGCACAACAAGGGGATTCTCCTCTGCCTATGGATTTTGTGAGCTCCAAACCTCTCTGAAAAATAAAAAGAAAAAAAGCTAAAAGAGATTGGCCATCAAAGCTGAGCAGGGAAAGGATTTTAACTCATATGAAGTGTTAACTCCAGATTTGCACAGCAGTCTGTTGCACTCTTTGAGAGTACCACTGAGCAAGGAGAGAAAATTCTGTTCTGGAGATGATTTAAATATTTGTAATTCTATTGGAGGCAAGGTGTCCAATTTGGAACAAACCCTCAATTTTCACAGGAAGATATGTCTTCTTAGCTTTGAGCAGGCCAACCAGTAGGCTGCCAATAGACCAAGAAAGCCTATCTCTACAAGTGAAAGGCGATTTGCTGCTCAGGTGGGCTCAAGAGGAGAAAGGGATATCTCTCAGAGAATCCAGGAACCAGACAAACTGTATACCTGAGCTGGCAGGCAGCCTCCATGAGGACATCCATTAAGATCAAAGCTGCTCCACGGTCCTCCGAACAGAAAGATCCTGAAAGCAGATAAATCAGTATGACACAGTGGGACTTTTTTGAGTAGTAAGGAGCTACTGAGTAAGGAAGTCTCGTAACCCAGCCTATTGAAATTTTCTGAGGACCAGCTGAGGCATGAGAAGTCCAATCTGTCTAGGAAAAATCTAATGCTCTCTCTCACACAACAAGCTGGTTCAATCCCGTTTCAAATGGCTCAAGCAACTGAGCATTCCTGGTTGTCCATTTATGTGACCCATTTTCTAATGGTGGCCAAGGGGTTCTGGCAGCACTATAAACTGCAGTAAAATTCAAAGGCCTCCCTACCTCAGCCTCTCCATGGCCACGAGCATTCTCTAAAATCCTAGATAGATTAAATTAGATAGACAATATGAAAAACAAGTTAATTGGTGGTGTCACCCAGGCTGGTACATCTCATTGCTTAATTAACCAGTAAGTCACCACAAGCAGCAGACTGTTCCTTATAATATTTGTAATAGATGGGGAAAAATTGCCTCGAGGGACTATTAGAGAGCAAACACAAGTACTAGCACAGCCCCTCTCCCTCTTGATGTTGCACTTGTCTCCTACTGCCCTGGGTAGTGGATGAGGACAAGCTACAGGCCTCCTCTGTGAGCACTGCCCGCACAAGAAGGAGGCCTGGAGACACCACCACCGGTTGAGGCTGGAAGCACTTGCCCATCACAGCAGTAGGGATGCTGGTGCTGCAAAGAGCATGCCAAGGGGAGCACAGCACTGGCCCAGCATTTCTCTCTCCCCACCTTTCTCATCTGGGCCAGCCGTGGTGCTGGGCACCTCTGGCACGGCTGAAGGCTGCAATTCTGTTTTGGGTCACAGGTGAGAGCCATAAAGCCTAGAGCTCCAGGGACACTGCTGCAGCAAAAGACATGCCAAGGGGAGCACAGCACAGCAGCTAACACTGCTCCCTCCCCACCTTACTCATCTGGGCCACTCACAGTGTTGGTGACCACAGCCTCAGCCGTGGCTGCCAGTGAGTCTCAGGTAAGAAAAACTGGGGATGTTTAGCCTGGAGAAAAGTAGGCTCAGGGAAGACCTTATCGCTCTCTACAACTATGTGAAAGGAGGTTGAAGCCGGGGGGGGGGGGGCAGTCTTTTCTCCCAAGTAACAAGCCATAGGACAAGAGGAAACACCCTCAAATTTTGACAGAGAATGTTTAGATTGGAATTTTTTTTCCTTGTTGTATTAGGAGAAATTTCTTCACCAACAGGGTTGTCAAGCACTATAACAGCTTGCCTAAGAAAGTGGTGGCGTCACAATCCCTGGAGGCATTTATAAAACATGTGAATGAGGCACTTAAACTTACATGTTTAGTGGTGGACTTGGTAGTACTGGGTTAACAGTTGGGCTTTATGTAAAAGGTCCTTTCCAATCTAAATTCTATCATTCTGTATTCTGTGATTCCTAAGAGCTTCTCCCCATGTGGCAAGGCAGACCAGCCCCCCTTTCTGCTTTTAACACCTAATTAATTAGTACTCAAGGCAGAGTTTTATGTAAATTTTATTTAAATCCCAATCAGTGCTCTCATTTCCTTTCAGAATTATTTTTACCATAGCGTCAGCACTCAGGTGGGCAAGGAACAAAACTACCTGGGGAGCAGAACTCTATGTGCCCAGCCTGACAAGGAGACTGGGATCACCAGGACCACAGGAGAGGCTTCCAGATGGAACAGAGACATTCCCAGCATGCAAGCCAGTGTTGAGGAGCAGGAGTAGGAGCAGTTATGGTTTCAGGGCACTGATAAGCTCTGGCAAGAGTTGAAGCAAGCAAGTTGTGACTGTGGAGCTGACCATAAAATGCTGTCTCCTGAGGACTTAGCACCCCTCCAGTGGGGAATGGCCTAACACACAGGGATGCTTATGCTACAGCCACCAACGGGATGCTGAAAGCAAATCTAAAAACCAGTCTCAGTCTAGGGGTAGTGTTTTTAGCCTATTTGCAAAAGCAGAGAGTGTCACAGCAGAAACCTCAGTGGAGCCTGAGCATCATTGCTGGAGCTGCCAGGTATGGAGCCTGCCGGGATCAGTCCTTCTGCTGCCGAGGCTTGGTGGAGATCCAAGGCTGAGGATCAAAGTGTGGCCACCTCTCTCCAGTCTGTGGAGAAAGCAAAGATTCTTTAGCATCTCCCACTAGGCCGTTAGACTGAGACAAGATGCTTCAGACCACAAAGAGGAACCATTCACTAATCTGTGACAGAACCACAGAGAAGAGGTAGGAGGATCTAGCAAGGAAGTCCCAGATTGCTTCAGATTGGGAAAGTGAGCTCATCCAGGTGATCCAGAAGCAGAAAATGAGTTAATGCAGTAGGATCCCCTGTTCAGCAGCACTGGACAGCTGCTTTTTCTTCATGACTGCTGTTTCACAATTTCCCTGGGAGTGCTTCCTCTTCATGCTGCTTACATTCTCCTTTTCCCTGAGGCAGCCATGGTTCACTGAGGTTAGAAAACAGTAAAAACCTGGTCTACAGTGCAATCTGTGGAGTGCAGATTTTCAGCCACCATATATGA
This sequence comes from Vireo altiloquus, assembly GCA_013396875.1. Classification (NCBI taxonomy): domain Eukaryota; kingdom Metazoa; phylum Chordata; class Aves; order Passeriformes; family Vireonidae; genus Vireo; species Vireo altiloquus. The sequence continues at coordinate 403,804 of VZRF01009553.1, read as the reverse complement.
CCCTCCACAGGGGAGATAGTTTTGGAATGTCTTTTTATCTCCTCTTGTTCTGATTTTCCAGCAGTAGCCAGGAGACTGAGTCAATGCAAGTGGCTGTGCCTCGTGCTGGATAGATTCATGTTGTTAATCCTCTCTGCCAATCCTTCAGCAGCTCTCACTGTGCTACTCAACTCTTCAGAAATCTATCGATTTGCTAAAAGATACCTCATCTTTGGTTTCTATCTCACAAATCCTTCTCCTGTCTTCAGCCTGGATAATTATAGTTTATTTCTTAGGGGAGATGGGAGGAAAGGATTTGCACTGGAGTCACGGTTAGCATCTACTACCCAGAAAAACAAGGATTCTGCCACTTAATGCAAAAAGGCTCAAAGGCAGCATATACTCTGTTAGTGGGAGAAACAAAAAGCGTGCCCACTACCAATTTCTAAACATCTGTGGACTGGGGAGAGTTGCTCATCACCATCACCACTGGAATCATTAGAGAGAAGAGGATGCAATATCAGAGCAAGGACTCCATATTAATGCTATCAACCATCAATATGTAAGGTTTGGAAAATGCAAAGCAAGTCTCTCCTAGACTCCCTTACAGGCATGGTCCATACACAGAGAGAGTGTGTGCAACAGCTTTGGGGACACTGGAAGAATTCCAATGTGATATTAGTCAACGTCTAATACTGCTTCATAACCAATTAGGTTTATTAATTTTCCCTGCCACCCAGAGTATTTTGTGTGATGGCAGACAGATGTTTGCCAAGTGTTTGCAGACTGGCTTAGCTAATACTGTTGATAACCTGAACCTGCAGAGCAGATGCATTAACAGATTTTGACATGATGCCATTTATTTTGCCATTGATGGCAAGGAAGGATGAGGGGGAAGAAAGAGAAGAACAAATAAATAAATGTTTAAAAAGAGAAAAGAAGAAATGCTAATTTATAGGCTTCCTTCTTCCCCCCAGAACACGCAGTCCAGGCTCTGGCAGACAATGTTCCCATCTGTGCCATTCCTAGGGCAAGGGAGCAGATTCCTCAACTGGCTTCATCCTGCCAAAATCCCCTCCTTCCTTCTCCACCTTTACCCCTTCCTTTGAAGTGTGATTGCATAGACTTCCATCTGGCTTCATGAACACACACACATACTTTGAGACCAGAGCAGGGAAGGTGCTCAAGATAGAGAGACAGGAAAGTGCATTGCAAAAGACAGATAGTGGGTAACACAGAAACAGTCCCTTTTCTGTTCCTTCCGATGAGTCAACATGATGAGTCTGTTGTGTAAAACATATGCTACTTGTACATTTGCATAAAATGAGGCAGCAAGATCTAGGACCGTTCATTAAAGGGCTGAATTCAAACCTTATTTTTAATCTCAAGATTATTCTCTACTCATAATTAGGCCTCCAGTCAGTCATTGAAGCTCTAGCTGTGTGCCTTTCTTTACCCTTAAGAGAGGATTAAACCTTCTACCTAAGGAGTTAAAAAGAACTGATTCTGCATCCATATAGCCTTGTGCTTTACACCGGTGGACAGATAAACAAATAGTTTACATCTGAGCAAGATCCGAAACAGACACCATGAGCCTTCCAAAATACAACAGAGAAAACCCGCATCAAAAGATTCCTTCACCTTTCTCGCTGGGAGTTAACCACAGGCAGAGGCAAAACTGGGGAAACAGAAGAGAGTGAAAAGTCACGACCCCTGCCAACAGCCACTGTTGCCATGCTGGAGATGAGTTCAGGAAGCTGGTGACAGCTGCCCTTTTCCCAAAGAAGCTCAACAAATGCAGTAGCCTGGCATCAATTTGCAGCCTTTTTATAACGTCTGGTAACACGTTTTACAAATTAAACTCATGAGATCTATGGACGCATTTCTGGCTCGAACACAACTCCCTTTGGATAAAGTATGACCTCTTCTACGGGAATATTGTGTAGAAAACTGCAGCATCTCTGCCTATGTGTCATTTGACCAGATGTTCATCACACCAATCGATGTTTCCCTAAGCCCATACACCACCAAATTTCAAATCCATCCTTTTAGAATAATGAGCATTTTTGATGGAAAAGCAGATATTCACTGAAGAGGACAGAGAGATTAACATCATGTCATGGCTCAGCAAGTACTGCTGTTCCCACTCCTTAGGCACACATATTTTCCTCCCCTCCAAGTCAGTGGGGCAGAAATCATCCCCACCAAAACATCCTTTTTCTCCACAGGAAGGCTGCACCGTAACTAAAACCAGTACTGGGGTATTGGGTAAGCCTTTGTGAAGGCTTTTTCTTGGCCTTTCATGAGAATGTTGCCTGAACCATTTTCCCCCTTCCTGGGAAGTTAAGTTCCCTCATTTATCAAGGGATCATTATTCCCAGCTTGTACAGCTTTGTGCAGGCTTTCATGAAAACAGGACGGCAATTTAAGGTACATCTGATTTGTACATTATCAAAGAGGAAGTCACTTAGTCAGGAAAATTATGTAAGCCTGCATGTGTCTAAATACTCCATCTCCATTATACAGAAGTGGCAGGCAGTGTCCTTCCCGGCGAGAGTTACAGCCTCTCTGGGATTAGCACAGTTTGCCTGTGTAAAACATTATCAGCGCAGCGAGGCGTAAGCAAAGACCTCATGACTCCAGCCCCCTCTGCCATGCATCAGGCAGCTCGGTTTGTCTGTTTTAACTTATTCCAGCAGTAATCCTAAAATCAGGGCAACGATTACTTAAGGCAGAGTTGTTTCAGATGCAGGGGAAACTTGCATTCCTATAGGCCATGAATTCCAAACCTTCCCTTGTCTAGCATTAATTATATGAAATCACCAGCGTTAGAAGATATAATGTAGGGTAACAGAAGATTATTCAGAAGGGCGTGGCTGATTGCTGATTTATTAGCCTCTAGCTTCATGGTGTCAGTCAAGCGAGAGTGTGAGGGGAGGGGAGCAGAAGGCCATGACCTTGTTCTCTACCCTCATTCAGCCAACTTTGAGGCTTAATGTTCACAGAAAGAAATATGTTCCTCAAGAAATATCCCTATAGAGACTATAAAGACAGGGACTACAGAGAGCCTTGAGAGTTTTTTCTTTTCATGGAAGCAGGCTGATCTGAGAAGAGGAGTCTTTGTACGAGCCTTTGGAAACATGGTGCATCACAGCTACTGTGGATTAGAGCTCTTGGCTCTGGTCCTCCCCTAATATATTGCACTGGGTCGGTTTGTCTGGCACAGCACAGACACTCTCCTGCCTCTTGGCTCCATATACCCTGTTATTTCCCTTTTATTCTGCCCCTGGCAGAGACATCACTACAGAGAGAGAGAACAAATTATTTGTTCCTGTACTGGCAAGGATCTGGAGGGAAAAGTGGTGGCAAACAATTGCATCTCCCCAGATGACTAGTCAAAATTCTCTTTCCCCGTCAGGAATACAAACCCCGTTGTCAACTCCGGGATGGTATGGGATGTCCCCTGCTACTGCATTGTTCCCTCCAGGATGTGCCACTCTAAGATCACCAAGGCACCCTTACAGGACTGACAGATTGGGCAATCAAGACTTCCTTGATGGTAGCTTGAGAATAATCCAACTTGAAGATTGCACGAGAGGTAGCTTCCCAGGAAGCACCCCAACATAGTCAGCTATTTGTGCAACAGATTGTCGAAAAACTAGAACAAAAGCTTTAGAGAGCAATGGAATTCCAGTGGCCACCTGTTGTCCATACCACATCAGGAAGGCAAGTGGCCACCATTCTGCAAGGCAAAACCAATTTTATCTAGCCATTAAAGCACAAAAAGCAAAGCATCTTGTTCTGCATACTGTGCTGAATAAACAACACTTCTTTTATTCATGGGTAAACTTAGGTCTTAATTAATCTTGTTTATGTAACCTGGGGAGTCTGGGGTCAGACAAGACCAGAGCCACTTGCATTAGCTTCCCTTGCAATTCACCTGAAATCTGGCTTTCACTTCACCTGGAACTGAGTGCTCAAAGGGTGCAATGGCAGCAGGCCTCCTGGGTGGCTTTGCAAGTGTCTGTATCAATGCTGCTCTTACACAGAGTATGTCAGAGAGGGTAGCAGGACAGAGGTACTGAAGTATTAATCTTCTGGCAGCATTTCCCTTGCATGGTGCTTGGAAGGAGACAGAAGAGTCTCTGCTGTGATACTTCTCCCCAGGTGCAATGTCTTACAATAAACACCATCAGCAATTCACCCACACAGAAAGCTCTAACTGTTCACACAACCATTTATCTTACCCTCCTGCACCACAGGAGAAGAAACACATCTCCCTTCAACCCTTTCATGATTACAGGCACATCTGCACTTTAACATATAGATGCAGCTGCTACCCATGCAGGAACATCCCTACTGACTTAAAACTAGGTTATGTGGGTGACAGTCTAACCTCAAGAGTGAGTCCTGTCAAACAGCTGGACTCAAGTGGCATTTGGACTCTACAGCCTCCAGTTTAGGGCTTGGTGTCACTATCATTAGCTCTAAGAAGCCTCTGCAGAGGTTTGCTTTATCAGTTAGTCATTCTCTGATAGATTTTTTTCCATAGTTAAGTAATCTTTTTTACCAATGAGATCCTTACCTGTGCCAGGATGGTAAAGACCTTCCAAGTTCACAGCTGGTAGCCTCAGGAGTTAACTTTCCTCAGGGAAAACAAGAAATGTGTGGCAGGAAGATTCCATAAACCTTAAAATAGCCAATATTTATAATTATGAAAATTGTAGGTTTCACAGTGATTACACACATGACTTTGAAAAGTGATCAGGACTCACTCAAAGAAAATTAAATCTACCCATTTGGATACAGTCAAACCATACTTATTTTAAAGCTTTGGCAGCCAAGAGATGTTCATCTTGTAAGCTCATCCAACCTCATTGGGAGGTTTACTGCATTTTTCAACTTAACCTGTACTAAATCAGCACATGAAAAACCAGCAAAGCACCCCCAACCCCGGCATCCAGCAGTCTCTGGCTATCTGCTATGGTACTCATCTTGATTTGGCAAGAAGAAGGAGTCACATGTCTGTTCTCCAGATAAGTCCAGGTTTTCGAGGGGATCCAGCAAATTTTTGAAATAAATATTGCCCAGAGCCTCATCAATTGCACTAAGTACAAAACCGATAAACCTCCAAATTCAAAGCTCACAAAAAACCTGAGCCTGAGGACTATCAGATTTTTTTTTTCCTCTCTCTCTTGAGTTATTTGGGCTGCAGCAGGAACTTATTAGTTGATCTTTTAATAGGTGACATTTCTGGGAGCATTTGCTCCAATTTGAGAGGTAATTTGTATCAGCTGTTCTGGTTCCTGTTCCGTGACTCTTTTCCCCTCCCCTGCAGCGGACACCTGAGCCGGCAGCTTTTATATGTGTGCTCGGAGATAGCATGAGAGTGAAAAGGGTCACTTTTATGCAGGATGAGAAAAATGTTTAACACAACGAGATCCTTACAATGTCTGTACTTACGCCTTTATCAATGTAAAGAGCCAGACCTGAACGTACCTTCTTCAGAAAGGAGTACTGAATTACATCTCTCTTTTCGTTTGAAGACTGAGAGAATATTTTAAGCTTGCAGCAGTCTAATTGTCAGTGCCCTAAAACGATACTCATTTGGATGGCCTACATCACTTGTTCTTTGTACCGTTTACCTAATGGTTTGCATTTAACAATTTGGATAGCTATAAGTCCTGCTGCTCCCACTGCTTGCAGTAAACACAACCTGTAATTTGAAAACCCAGGTTAACTTTGGGCATTCAGCAAGAAGATCTTGCAGATTTGGTTATTCCAAGTGAATATCTTTTCCAAAAGTTTAAAGGATTACATATAGGTATGAGATATGGTTGAAGGACTTGCCACATCCAGGTGCTCCCTACATCCCTTCCCTTGTGCTGAGTCACTGCCCAAGACGGAGCCCAAACTGCCTTCCTGTCAGGTACCTGCTGGAGCCCACACAGCCTCAATGGCCAGAGCAACCCACTTCAGCTGAGCATCTATTGGTAAGTCAGGCCTGAAGAGGCTTCTCATAGCACGAATCAGACTGGAGCCTATGGATAAATTGCACCTATGGACATCACAGACAGATTTTATATATGAGAGTTGTAGGACCCCCTTAAATCAGGAAGCATAATGTTCTCAAAGGACTCAAGAGTCAGCTTGGTACAACTCCTTCCTGAGCAAGTCTCACAGGTCTGATCTCAATATTCTCTGCTCAGGAGAGCAGCTGAGAGCTTCCTGAAGATGTCAGTGACCTTACAGCAGCGAGCCTCTGCCTGGATGCAGAACCGGCTCCTTGTGAGGTTTGGTCCCACACTCATCTGCTTGCCCCAGCCTCAGCCATGAGGGAAACACCACTGCATTGTCAGGCTCCATTTGGAAGGAAAAAACCAGCAGTAATAGTCCATGGCTTAGAGATTTGGGCAAAACAAAAGCTAGGCTCCTGCTTCCTCTGTCAAGCAGTCTGTCTTGCCCAAGATTATTTTCATGCCAAGCATTTATTTAAATCTATTTAAAATCGATCTAGAAGTCAGTACTAGGAAGAGCTTGTGCTAGTGAAATACCCTTTTTTGAGGTAAGGATGTGGATTCAGGGTTTGCGCTCAGATTTGTAGTGAAGCCACAGCAGGTTTTTGACATCTAAGAGGTGTATGGATTTCCTGTGTATAGGATCACTGGATGAATCACTGCAGTATACAGAGATGACCCATACATCACCTGCATATCCCAGCAGTATTCACACTTAAGAAAATCCTAAAATTCCTTTGAACTTAATATTTTCTCCCTTTAGGTCTTTAATCTGGGTCAGCTCAGTTTTTGTTACCAATACAGCTGGGTCACAGCATGTCCACCTGCTATATAGCCACACACTCCCCTAGTTTCTCATGTGCAAGTTTTGCCACTCATGACAAGGCCTGGGCACTCACATACAGCAGCAGCAGCCTCACCCAGACAAATCTGTGTGTCCCTAAATGGAATTAAGCCACAGTTACCCCCACAGGCACCCAAAGGCTGCACTTGGACACACTTTTATGGGTACAGTTCAGGGAGACTAAGAAATCACCATGCTCCAGACCTGGCAGCAGAGCAGCATCATTGGCACTCCCTAGCACAGCTCTGCTAATATAAACCAGCTTAGATAAATATTCCCAAACAACCCAAGATGTGTTTCCCCCACCCAGGAGCAAGCTAGGCAGCCAGCATGCACACAGTTACAGCACCAAATCAGAGGGCTTGGGAAGAACAGCCAGTAGCCACCAATCCTAGTTTCTCCAGCCACCAAATGCCCAGTAGCAGCCTTCCTCTCCTCTCTTCTCTGCCTCCCAAGCCCTGAGCAACAGTTTGCGCAGCCCAGAGCAGTGTCCCGGCGCCAAAGACAGCTCCAGAGGCAGCAGTTACCCCCACAGGCCATGGGGATGTAGGAGACTGCAGCAATGAAAAAACCCAGAACAAGATGATTTCAGAAGGACATTAGTTGAAGGGTCGCCTACTGCTTCACTTGACACCTGCCACCTCTCTGAGGTGGTTAATACCCCCACCCACACTATTTCTACAAAGAAACTGCCTGGGAAGACCACATAAAGGGAGAAACAATGAGGCTTTGTCTCACCTGTGAATCAGTTATATCTTTCATGGCCTGAAAAGGGCTGGAAGGACTTTAGATGATCATGTGTTTTTAATGCCTTTCACCAGCAGGACAAATGTCTTCTGTAGCTGTTGCTGTGATGATAAAGAATCCCAGAAGGGGTTTTGTATACTCTGTGGGTTGTACAGTTGGTATTGAAAAGTTAACAGCATTAAGTGTGATGGATTATTTGAGTATGAAATATTCTTAGTCATAGTCAGAAGAAGAGCTGAGCAAACATTTGCCATGAAAAAAATATAAGGATTTGATGTTTTCTTGTTTTTTCTTTCCCTTCCCCCATCCCTGTGAAATTTGCCTGTTTGGCAGCCAGGAATAGTTTTTTATCAGCGTTTAGGCATGAGAAAGAAAATGTGAGGAAGAGCTGCCTGCAGCATAGCTAAGCGCTGCTACTAGCTGTCACCTTGGTCTGCTCCAGTGATGCAGAGCTCTGAATTTGGGTCCATTCCCAGACACCTGGGTCCAACTCTGAGGTCTGCCACAGACCTCCTGAGAGACCTTACAAGAGACAAGCATAACCACTAATCATGCTAAGCATGCGTTCAAGCACTTGTTCAAAGCAAGTGCTGGGGAAAGGGGCTGCAGCATATGGGCTCAGTGAGAAAAGCTCGCTCCTGAGTTATCCTGGTTGGGGGTTTACTAGGAGGCAGGGGAGCTTTGCCCACTCCAGCCCAGCTGCTAAGTGTCCATGTGCACCCAGGAATGTTTGCAGGTTGTGTTGATGCTCTGTGGAGGTCAGAACTGCCTGTGCCTGTGTCTGTTGCTGGGAATTGCTAAAGCAAAGCTGTAGTCTAGAAGGTTCAATGTACAGCAGCCCACAGTAAAATTTGCCAAATCAGATGCCTGTAACTGATAATAAGTTTTGCAGGCAATGTGCTAGAGATACTTTAAAACCTACATCTTGCATGGACATAAACATTTCAATAAATAGACCTGTGAGTGAAAATAAAGATTGGAACACTTTTGCTAGGGAAAGTTAAAGTGTTCTGCAAATAAATTGTTCTGCACCACACCAAGAATGGGACAGACAGATAGTGCTGCATGTTTTGTTAGGTCATTTATCAATCAAGTGAAGTGTACCAAAATGTACTTCATGAGTCTATTTTTCTGAGAAAAATCCATGTTTTCTTCAAAGGTCTGTTTTCCCTCCTCCCGGTTGTTTCTATAACAGTTATGATGCAGACTAGCTAATTTTGTCCTGTTAGTGGCTGTTCAACTCTCCCACCTCCAGCTAATTTGTGGGGTTTTTTTGCACAATTCACTATGTATAAGGGTCTCTTTGTTCTTGTCTAAGGTGATCTCATTCTTATGCAAATGGAACAGCTTGAGGCAGAATGATATCTTTCTTCAATTAATTTAGAAATTAAATTTGTCACCACAAATCAGTATTTTCTACTTGTGGCCAACTTCAAGACATATGGACTAAAGGCCTTTCATCTGTTTAGCATCTCTGATGATGCAGAGTCAGTGTGGTGCTCTGAGCCACATAGCTCTGTGCCTGGGAGAGAATTGCTATGCAGAACACTGTTATCTAATATCATCGTAATACAGCCTCACATAACACTCTTGTATCACATAAGGCTCTTGTATCTTCACCACAGTCCACTGTGGGACAAAAGATGTGTGTCTGTTTCCTCATTGCGGCCAGCAGCCTCTGCTCTGTTGGCTTGAGACACTATCTACCGTGGGTAAGAGTTACAGCAGGCTGGAATGCCATCAAGTAGCTTAAACTTGGGATGCTTCTCCCAGAACTGCACAAAGGGAGTAATTAAAAGGCCTGATTCAAACAAGTAATTTCTGGCCTGGCAGAATCTGGACATTAAGATAAAGGAAGATCTGCTGAGCTTGACAAATCTGTTCTTACTCACCATGTTTTTTCACTGTCATCCTGAAATGAGAAGAGAAATTCCTCTCTGGACCTGGCACAGCAAAGAAAAATCACTCATTTTCCCTGCTTATACTGGGAGAGTCCAACTGTAGCTATCATAAGCAAAAAACAATGTCGTCTCTTTGTTCTGTTTTAGTAAATCATGTTTAATGTTCCAAACTGGTTAATTTATTCAGCGAGGTTTTAAAAAACCCACAAAAAATACAACCACACTAAAAAAAAAAAAAAGAAAAAGAACAAAAAGGCAAACATCCCAGCAGGAAGACACACAGGTGAGGTATGGACAGGCCTTCCCCTCCTGCCTGGCTGGGCAACAGCACCCTTCACTCCATGTGACACACAGGGCCCCTTTCCAATACTTTGGCACCTTGCAAAGGGACCAGGTTTGTCAGTGAGGCTTCCCACGTGGACCAGAGGTGCCTCTTAGCTGTTGGGCTCTGATAGAAACAGGAGAATATAAACTCTGCAGGCACAAGGGGGCTGTTAGGTGTGCACATCAATTTCTAGTAGACATCAAAGCTATGCATGGGCCCTGACAGCCCTATCCTTTTGGCTGGGGCTGTGACCCCACCCTGTCCTTTCTTACTTAAGTATTAAGTCATACAAGTAGCAGAGATTGAAGGAATGCATCCTGGCCTGGATGTATCTATCTAATCCAGACTGAGACAGTGTGTCTCTTAATTGGAGACAGGCCCAGAGCAAGGCAGGATTACTAAAGATTTTAGTGTGCTCTTTCACCCAGGGGATGTTATTGCCAGGAGCCGTGCATTTCCTATGGCAAGATCTTAAAGCTTTTATTTTTTTTTATCACATCTCATGAAGTTTCCAACACCCACCCCTCTGAGTGAAGATGAAAAGTGTTATTGTCCCCATTTCAGAGCTGGGGAAACTCAGGCATGAAGGGCTAAGCTTAAAGTAACCTTTCTAAATGGATACAGCAGGCTTTGGCAGAGTCCTGCAAAGAACCTGGCTCTCTGGCTTTACAATTTTAGGCTAAGACCATTTTTTCCTCTCTACAGAGCCCTGACAATCCTGTGAGAAATCTTATGTAAATACAGGTTGTAGCTGTTGATATAAATCACTGTAAATCAGTAGCTGACATCAAAAGCATAAAACTGCTGCTTCTTTCCTAATGAATGGGCATTTCATATACCTGACAGTGCTAAAAATCATATCTCCCTGCAAGCCTGCTTCCATCCCTTGCTCTCGGTGTAACCAGAGGCAGTGCTGCCCCGTCTCTGCATCCAGCCATGCAAGCTGTGCTCAGCCCTGCTGCAGAGAAATATCCTTTCAAAAGCTGCTCCTTTTCATTCACGTATTTCTGATGCATCACAGAGAAAAGGGCTTTAATGTATAGCATCCATCCATCCATTCACTCATCAAAAGTTGATCTCAGCCCTACTGCAGGATTAAACCCTTTGTTCACATCCCTCCACCCCTTCCACCGGTCCACTGGTGCATCTCTCTTTGCACCAGTCCTGTATCCTGCCGGTTCACCACAGGGCTGCTCAGGCCCTGTCAGCATGGGCAAGGAGGGGGAGAAGCAAACCAAGGTTAGCGACCTGGTAGCCAAAGCACAGACAGTCCAGTGTTGTCTTTCCAGCGGCACACCTCTGAGCCAGAATCAGCCAAATGCAAAGGGAAGCCTCCCCTAACCTGAAGGCACTCTGGATTAGGGCCCATCATCAGATACATCAGTGACTAGCAACTGCAAGAACAAAAGTCAAAACGGTTGCCAATTGTCAACATCAGACTTTTAAATGCTACCAATGGATGAGTGGATGATCCCAGGGACCATCCGAAATTTCCCATCATGGCAACCTGGGTCTCTGCAGGGCTTGCAGGTGCTGCTGCTCCTCTCACCCCTGTAGTGCTCCACCATGGAGCAGTGCTTGCTGGGGAAGCCAGCATCCTCACAAAGCAATACCTCATTCATATTGCACAACAATCCCTTGGGCTCAGAAAGGTAATTGTCTCCAACCAACTGTGCTGATATTTCAGTCCCAAAACCTTGGCAGCACTGACTGAAAGGGTGAGTAGCTGGTGCAAAACCTTCCTGAACCTGTGCCGAATTCAGAGCCTGATTCTCAACAAGGGGCAAGAAGGGGCAGAGCAGAGGGAACACGTCATACACAGCCTGAGAGAAAATACAGCGCAGGTCCCAGGCAGCTGGGTTGCCATGGCTGAATAAGCTAAATGTGGACTATGGTGTGTGGTGAGAATAAATGCGTCAGTACCCAGTGGAATAGGAAAGCTGTCCAGGTAGATCTCTTCTCCTTTTTGAGGCTGCACTACATGGCTTTGCTCCATTGACTTGCAAGACAGAAATCTTTGATTTTTGAAGCTGATTATCTGGCAAAGAGATGGAAGAGAAGAGCAGTAGCTCTCAGCCCCCAGTAACCTATCTAGGGAGTGAATGAAAGTGACAAAAACCTGCCAGCACACTGCCTACACATGAAGAAATTCTGTTTCCAGTCCCCCGGGGGGAGACTTCTCCTGAAAATCCCTTTCCTGGGAGAAAAAAAAAAAAGAAATTAAAAATCACTCCATGTGTGTGTCTATATGTGATTTTTCCGCTTGACTTAGACCTATACAAACAACGACACTATGACAGCCATCACATTTGTGTCAAAGGAATGGGACAGCCTTGCAGCTCTGGGCTGTGACAGACTGGTACCTGGGATGACCCTGGTGCAGGGCGGTACCTGCAGTAGCGACCGCCCCGCACGCTGTGGGCGCGATGAGAGATGACAGCTTAAATTGCTAACTGCAGAAACAGGGAGCATGGAGGCAGAGGTGCAAAGGAAATGCAGGAGGAGGCCATGCGTGGGATCTCCCCATCCCGCACACGTCCTGTCCCTGCCTCCTTTCCTAGACTGAGAGAGGAGCACACAGGGAGTGGAAAATGCAACGGGAGAAGGATGGCATGTATTTCTCCTTGAGACACACTCCCCCTTGCAGCACTAGGTGCAATTTACATATGAATGCTGCTGTGTTCTTCAGAAGCAAGAATTAAGAGAACAAAAGAGTGCAGGAAGTGAGGGTAAGGGAAAGGGAAAAAAGACAAGACAGAAACTGGAGGTGGTGACAGGCACCCAGAGGCAAGGTTACAGCTCAGAGTTATTCAGTGTTGTCCCTGCTGACATGCACTCCAAGGGTATAATTTAAGGAAGAGTTACCTTCTTATGCTTTGTCCCCATCCTGCCTGGCCCTCAATCTGTTCTGCCCTGATTTCTGATACACTCATGCAGCATCCAGACCATCTTTCTAGGGTGGACACAGCAGGCTGAGCTTTTCCAACCCAAGGAGAACTTCTCTTAGAGCTGCAGCCCTCCCTCCTCTGTATTACATGCTTTTTTGCATGTGACTGACAGCCACATGTACACTCAGTGATGAAAAAATTAAAGGGATTTGGAGAAATAAATTCAAATGGTGCTTACACATTGGGGATCTCCAAGATCAAGGTTGGCAAGCACACAGGTTAAGGTCCAAAATCCCAGTGAGGCACACACAGATCACTATACATAAATTCAGAATCTTATTTGACAGAAAGTAAAAGAATGTGGTTGTGCAAGTATACACATTTGGTTAGAGAGCTCCTTAAAAGTAGTTACTGGTAAAACAAGATTTCTACATTAACAAAAAATCATATATTTATTAAATCTCTTGTTAATTTACTCAACATCCTCAAATTGCTCAACTCTCAATTTCAATAAATAGAGGTAATATCCCCAGGAATTCTTCTGACAAAGGGGTCCCTCAAAATCCAGAAGACTATCCAATCATAATTTTAAGAATGTTGCAGCCAGAATGACTGAGTAAAGACAGGAGTGGTAGGAAAAGAAAGTGTGAGAGCATGTACGAAAGACAGCTAGCTCCACTTTTTCACGGGGAGGTGAAGAGAGCTATACCTGTCTTTAAGTTTTGTGGCAAATGGAGCTGAGGTTCCTGCTGCTGGGTTTGGACCAGCTTGCCTTCTTGTCAATCTCCTTTTCTTCTCCTCCTCTCTTTCTATTTTTCTATGTGCAGGCCTTGTATTTTCATAGAAAACTTACATTGCTTCTTACGGAGTCTTTTTAGATTTGTATACATCAACAAGGAGGTTAAGAGTTTTGCCCAGGGCATTACTGGCAGAGAATAAAAGGCTGCTGTTATTCCTGGGCTGAATCAGATGCAGTGGCAAATAGATTTTTTTCTCCTGGAGACACAGATGAGGTGTCAGGAAGCCATTACCTTGAAATCCCAGCCAGAGCAGGTTGACCAAGTGCTAACAGCCCTTCCAAATTCTCTCTGTGTACTGGGAATTGTCCAGAGAAGGTGATTGTATTATCAAGCCTGGAGAGGAAATGCATGATAATGCATTTCCATACCATGCCCATCAGAGGTATTGAAATCCCTGGGTTGCAAAGAGAGAATGTCCAATTAAATCGGAAGCATCTCACTGTAGATCAAGCCCGTCTACTCTTTATTGCTAACAGCTCCTTCCCAACTCACCCTTGGGCATGGCTGAGCAAATCCTACTGTTAAACCCTTGCACCATCAGATCAGACATTCTGGTGTGGACACCACGGCTGTGAGCCAGTGAGCCTGGACAAAAGCTGGGAGCTCAGTAATGGCCCTGGGCTCCCTCTGTGTTTGCCCGAGCTCCGGTTCATGCAAGGTGTGTCTGCAAGGTGATTCGAAGTCTGAAGGCTGTAGAACCAATAGGCTGCAGAATCAAAGAAAGCATGGGAGAAAAAAAAAAAAAAAGGCAAAAAATTATCAGCTGGAGACATTAATTTCAGTTATAAAACCATTTTACATGTTAGTACCCCATCTGTAGTCATTTTCATAAGGTTTCTAGGACATGAGTTCAACCGTGAGTGTGTTTGCAGAACCAGCAACGTTTAAATTAGTCCTAAAGGAGATGTGCTAAGAGAGATTTCAGGCCCTCTATAGTCACGATTTACATGAGAAACTTGATTCCAGGAATTACACAAATCCAACAAAAGAACAAAGACCTATTATGTGACCTACCTGTCCAGTCTAATCAGTGGAAATGCAGAATGAAATTAATTACAACGATTAGAAATTGAAATGAATATGCCAGTGTTTCTCGAGAAATAGAAATTTGGTAATGTCTCAATTATTAAATGTTTCAAAATCATGTTTTCCATTCTCTTATTTCTTTTCAATTTAATTTTCCAGTTTTGTTACTTTTAATAGCTTTTAAATAAGTTCTGAAGATGTCAGCATGTACAATTTTCACATCATAAGACAATGTAAAAAAAAGTAGTGAAGGAGAATCTCTAACAAAAAAAAGTATTTTCAAATGCAATTTCGACATTTTCTGAATTTCTTTTTTTCATGTTTAAGTTTTCTTATCTCACATTCTCCAAAAAGGAATTTTACAAGGGTCACTCAACTTTTATCCGGGAAATAGAAAAACAACAAAGCAACAAACCCCACAACCGTTGAAGTGAGGAAGTTTTCAGTGAAACACTTCTGCCTAGGCTTGCTCACTGCAGTGTCTTTCTGGATGAGTGACAGGCCACAAATTACCTATGGAAATCACCTGCCAAATCATTTAAAGTGTGCGAGGAAACCACGATGTGCTGCTGATCAATTCGCAGAGTCACCTCAGCCGTGCGCGGTCCGTGGCTGCCCGGCTGTAGCGGGGGAGCTGCACCAGCACACGCGGAATGAAGCCTTGGGAGGGACGGGAAGGCTCTGACGGGCGGAGTGCAGAAATCCCAGCCTCGCCTGCCTCCTTCCTCACGTCCCCATGTCTTCCCACCGCTCAGTGCAACGGGTTTCCAAAAAAGTCGTTCAGTCCACTGCAGTCAATTAATCAAGAGCGAGTCGCACACCCCGTCTGCTGTCAGAAGCCATTGGGAAGAGTTTCTGTAATCCTGCCTTTGAACTCCGCGGTTATTGCCGTTTACAATGGGTTTATTAGAGGCTTAATTGAATCGGCCCTGCTCGCACTGCTCATTGCTAACGCGACGGCCATTAGCGGCTGCTAATGAGGGAATCCAGAGGATTACTGCATCAATTATCAGGTTGGGTTGGGACCTGAGGGGCAGCCCACAGCGAGCTCCCATGAATTCAGCTGGCAAGTGTGACACAGCGAGCATGCGGGAAGCCGATGTGTTCAGTGGCTCCGACATCCCGGAGAAGCATCCAGTGCCGCATCCCTATGTGCTGAGCCTCAGCCATCCGGCCTGCCATCCTCATCCTGCGGCGGGCGTGCCGAGAGGGAAAGACCAGCACACCCCCTGCCACCAGAGGAAGAAACACCTGCTTAGAGGGAAACCACCAAGAGAAAGTATTCAAAGCCATGGGAAAAGAAGTAAAATGACCATATTCTTTCAAAGATAGACTCACTCTTTGCTAGAAATGGCTGGTGGGGCCTTGTTTTCAATGACAGAGAGTCAGAAAAATCGGTGTGTATCCTGAGAAGGAAAGAATATTGCACGTGAAACAACACCATGTGAACTGCAGTGTGCAGATCCTTACAGGTACTTCAGACAGGTAAACATCTCCATCTTTGGAGAAAGGGGGGACCCTCCCCTAGGGGAGACAGGCTGTGTTGGGAGGAGAGGGAGGGAGTAAAGATCTCCCACATTAGGAGAAGGATGCTACATGCAGCCAGGACCTCACAGCAGGAAGGAGGCATCAGTCACACGCTGCCTCGCTGAGCATCAGCGCTCTCCAAACCCCGAAGGGGAGCAGGGGGCCTGACCCTGCCTGGCTGTGAACAAGTGCTGGGGATGCAGCATGGGTCGGCTGGTCTGTGCCTGCCAGGACCACGGGATGCTGGCTACCCATCTGCTGCCTTGCTACGCTGCCAAACAAAAACAGGGAGAGAGATTTTTTTCCTTTTTTTTTTTTTTTTTCATTTTTTTCCCTCTCCCATCTCCCTTCCCCACAGCTCATTTTTCTTCTGTGTTTCAGATAAGAGAATGTTCATGAGCAGAGTTAATTATGTTCTGTGGAGGTGAATATCGGGCTTTTGGGTTGCAGCAGACGCTCTTGTGCCTGAGGCAGCGCCTTTGCTGCTCCTCCATGCTGATGTGCAGCCCAAGGAAACCCTGTCACGGACCTGCTGTGGAGCTGGAGGCAGGCTGCAGAGTGCCTGTGCCCAAGCCGATGATCTCCCACGCCGTGGGAGCCATGGATACTGCAGAAAGCAGGTCCAGCAGCATAATGGGGAAAAGAAGGGAAGAAGGGGCTAGTGAGGGAAAAAGCAATGAGGTGATCGTGAAGTGGGAAGAAGATGACACTAGAGGGATAAGGTGTTCCTTTTGGGGAGCCCTACAGAAACTGAGAAACTGGTGGTCCCTTTTGCATTAGGCATTTTCAAATGCTGTGACAGTTAAATTTTTTAAAAATTATGATGGGAAAAGTCAAGCTCTTCTTCTCCAGCACCACAAACTCTTTTCCCTGGCTTGCAGTTGTAGCAGGAGACCTCTTTTGAAAGGTTGCCTGAGTGGGAGAGATTAACACACAAACACATCCTCTCAATGCTCCTGAGCTGGAGGAATACAGTAATTGGGACTGCTAAACTTCTGGCTGGGAGACAAAAAGGCAGTGAAGATGACCAACCAACCAATCAACCACCAGTCAAAAGGACCACCTTCAACCAGTTGTGCCAGTGAAGGGAAGACTGAGTAAAAAGATGGGTGAGTGAATTTCCAGGCAATCTCTTGTTTCTTCATACAATCCTGAGGAGTCACAATGTAAAGGGAGGAAATTGTGTTTCTGCTCTGAAGGGTGCCAAAGCTAAGCAAACCCTGAGAGGCAGGAGGGCAAAAGCAGGGATCACTGAAAAGAGGCGCTTGCTGGCAGCGGGAAGAACAAGAAATTACCAAATCTGGATCAAAATGACACTGGGAGAAAGGGGAAAAAAACCTCTTGCTGAGGTGGAGTAGGCTAATCATTAGCTCTCCCGAGTGGTGGAGGGGGAGGGAGTCTGCGGAAGGAACCGGTGGGACGATTACTCGGGGACCTGAGGAGCTAACAAGAGCAGCTATTTCCATTTCAAATGGAAAGGCGAGAGGAGATCAAACACATTTCGCAGTAATGATCCGGAGCCTTTCCCTGAACACTGAGCCACAGAAACGCTCAGGGTAATTGAAGCCACATGTAGCTAAGATGGAGAAGCTGAAATCTGCTCAAGGGGACTGGGGAGAAAACGCCCACAAAGCAAACAAACATAAAATCCCAACCTGCAACAAACAAGCAGCTCTGCACTGAGCTCCCCACCCTCCAATTTGCCTACCACATGTGATCCTCATGCATCAAGTGCTCTGCATAATGACACCACCCTACTCTTCCTGCAGCTCCCTAGAATCCATGGACAACTATTCCAAGTCCCATAGGTGAATGAGCCAATGAAAAAAACTAAAAATTAAATAAATATTTGTGTTAAACCTTGGCTTCAGATAATTATGGAATAGGAATGTCAGTACAGCACAAGATGGGCTTGAGATCTTTTTGCTTATTCATCCATTTTCTAGGAAGACTAAGGTGACTTCTGTTTAGAACTAGTGAGGAATACTGATCAACTGCTCACCGCTTTTCAGTCCCTGATCTCCAGCTGAGACTGCATTTAGGTATTACATGGTAGTTTGATATGGTCCCATTCTTCCTACCTGGAAACCAGACTGAGATCCACCAGCCTATTTTGGAGGGATCTGTTGCCACTGCCATCATTACTCCAGGGTTAAAAAACCTGTCAGTTCCAAGGTCATAAACACTGATTGCCTTACCAGCCCCGGATTTATGAATGCCCATCTAGGAGCAAATCTGAGTCCCCATCCCATTCTAGCAGTCCAACAACCCTTAGACAAGGGAGAAGCATTTCTATGTTGTAGAAAGTACAATAATACAATGTGAAGGTCACATTTCTTTAACATAAAGCTTAGTGTGTTTATTTATCCAGTTAATCCAATTTTAGTTAAAAATATGTGCCCCAGGTCAGAAACAATTGCCTTACGGAAAACAGCATCCACAATGGTATCCAGCATCCCAAAAACTCTTAGCCCATCCTCCTCCTCCACAGTCACCTTGGCCAAGCTATGGCAGAAAACTACAACTAGCCACTCTGGCAGCAGAGCCAGGAGCACCTTTATAGAGAGGGATGAGACGGCTCTGCAGAGCATTGGGTCTTTTCTCCTGTTGGAGGCAGAAGCCTGCATTCTTCCTGCTGTACCCGTCACTTAACTTATGCACAGCAGCAGGAAGAAGAGGAAAAGCAGTTTCTAAGGTAACCAGCACCCAGCTCTTCGGGCCGTGCAGAAGACAGCCAGCTGCTGCAAACAGCTGGGAGGCACGGGGCAGCGTGCAGGTGAGCGCTGTCCCTGGAAAGAAGCCCCATGCAGCACTGGGAAAGCACGATGTCACACTGAGCCAGCTGAAGGAAAGGCCCTGTGTGGGCCATGCTCAAGTAACCCCATCCCGTGGCAACCAGGAGGTGGGTCAGTGACTTAGCTGGGCTCCCTGCCTGCAAGTGCAAGGAAACCCTCTTGGAGCATGCCAGTGGGGAGGCTCACTGCATATCCCACAATGTTCCCTCCCTCCCCCAACCAGGTTCTGAAGGCTGTTCATTGTTCCAGCTGTCTGTCTCCTTCCCCACTGTCCCACATGGAATATTCCCCCCCCCCCCAGAGATACTTTTAACCCTTGTAGCCTGTCCTTTGCAATGCAGATCATCAGCAATCCAGGCTGGAAGAGTCTCCTTTAGCATCTGCAGCATACAGACATGCATGTATGTGTGCGGGCTAGACCTGCGTGTGAACTCTGTGTGTGTGTGTGCGCATTCAGGGCAGATAGAGGTACACAACACACATGAACTCTGTGGCAGTGGGTGAAAGCCCAGACACTTATTTCTGAGCCCATTTTGTAAAATACAGGCAGCAGAGCCTCTGCCTGTGCAGTACATGGGAGCACCTCAGCCAGCTGGCAGCCCCACCTTGTGCTGCAGCCAGCACCAACGCAGTCTTGCCTGATATTGAAACCATTACTCTTCACCATTCTTTCACCCTGTGCTGCCTCTTCATCCCCCAAGAAGCTTGGAGCTAAAATTATATACCCGAATAATTATTCTGTGGCTTGAAAACAATCTTCCTCCCTCACCACCCTTTTCTTTGACATGTGTGTTTAATATCAAATTATTTATAACCCAGCCTCGCGGTCAAGCTTTTAATAAAAGAGCTGCCAGAGACTTTTAAAAGCATCGTATTCACTCGACTAGCCACATTATGCTGAGTAAGGGCTGCAGGGCTTTAGCAGAAGGAGCCTTGCTGCTGAAAATCCCCCCAGTCCATGTGTGCATGTGTTTTACTCACTCACGCTGTCTCTTGTTCTCTCCATGTCGTTTGTTCTATCTTTCCTTCTCCCTTCACCTATCCAGATCTGCAGGCTCTGCCTGGCTATCACAAAATACTGCCAGCACTGATGTCAACAAATAAAAGAATTATTAAGAAGGGATTCTTCAGTGCCATATGGATTTTTCCTTCCCTAGGATTATGCATAACCAAAGAGAGGTCAAAAAATGAAGGAATGGATCCTTTAAACCTCCCTCCTTCATTACTCAGCTTTATCTGCTTCTTTTCACTGCACTAACCTTTTCCTTCTCTAAGAGTATATATGCACATATACATATTCCTCTCCCCCTTCAGCATGAAATATTGATGAATTCTGCTCCCCTAAATGAAGGTTTGTTGGAGAAGAAGCCTGCAGTTCATCTTCAGCAGGAGGAATGCAAATGTGTTGAAATCCTAGGAGGGATAGGACAGCAAAATACAAGGGCTGCTGCAGCAGCTGCCAGATCATGTTTGATTCTGCGCACGGGCACGGACAGTAGCAGGGCAGGAAAGCTGCCCCGAGCAGTGCCAACCTTCCCAGTTCCCCAAGCAAGAGGCAAAAACATGCTGCCCAAGTAAGAAGCTTATTCACACAGAATTTATGCCTTGAATTATAGGGGAGGGCCAAGCTACTGTTAGCACAGATGTAAATCTGTGGCTAGTGAAGCTAAAAGAGAGTTATTCCAGATTTACACTCCCATCAGGGGGGTTTATACATGTAGTTTTCCACAGTGCCTTCTGCCATCCCAGGCATCGCTGCACATGTCCAACTTCCATGGGCTCTGGCAGGAATAAAGCACGCATAACAACTTGGTAATCAGTCCCCTCCGGGCCTGATGTAAAAGGCTTTCCCCCAGGGGATCTGAGCACTTGGAAGACGAAAACCAACAACAACCCATAACATTTAGGGAGCTGTGCTTTTCTTTGCATCCTCCGAGGAACAAAGCGACGATGCTTGTTAGAGTCTGTACGTAATTGGACTCGGAGTGCTAAGTGAGGAACACCAAAGAGGTGAGGATTGCTAACAGACCTCCAAGTGAAGCTCTGTGGCTGTTCCTGAGCATTTGGCATTCAGGTAGGAAGAGATGGAGATAGAAGGCCTCTAACATCACTGCATACAGAGGTCTCAAACCACAGCCCTTTCCCAAAAGAGCTACTGACCCCTTTTTAAATGCTCTATCAACTCCCACATCTGAGAAATCAACCTATATTCTCTCCAGTAGGGGGAGTGTGGTCAGGGTTGGGCAAGATGACAGTGAGGAAAAGCACAAGTGAGAAGGGGTAAGGTGCCAAGGGTCTTTTCCCAGTCTTCCAAATCACTGAAACATCCTGTTTTTCCCCAGGTCACAAAGTCAGAGGATGGTTGGTGTTGGAAGAGTTGGCTTGAAGATCATCTAGGTCCTACCCCCTGCCATGAGCAGG
This sequence comes from Vireo altiloquus, assembly GCA_013396875.1. NCBI lineage: Eukaryota > Metazoa > Chordata > Aves > Passeriformes > Vireonidae > Vireo > Vireo altiloquus. Next base: position 382,534 of record VZRF01009553.1, on the reverse strand, counting down.
GACACATTCCACTAGACCAGGTTGCTCAAAGTTCCATCCACTTTGGCCCTGAACACTTCCAGGGATGTGAAACATGGAGATATGAAAGCTTCTCTTGCCAGAGAGAGGAGAATAATAAGAATTTCCCAAGCTCTAATGCTTGAAATTAGTGCTGCACTGGCACCTTTAAACCTCACTGTCATCTACACTGTCTTCATTTTGAAGTGATTAAAGACCTTGGAAAATCCCCTTTGAAAGTCCCTCAGCCAGAAGCCAAACCCAGTGAAGCCAAACACCAGCAACAGCAGCCAACCTGATGCTTGCCCCATGCTTGCTGCATGCCTCAAGTGACCCTACCAAACTCACTGCCGCACTACCTGCCCTGAGAGCCACAGCTTCTCTGCTGCCCTTGCAGACCCTAGCTGAAGCCAGATGTACTGGGGGATTTATGAGGGCTCTCATGAGCTCTTCTCAGCATCAAACACTCCCTGGCCACAGACAGCCCTGGGACAGAGCCATAAATCCCATTTCACAGTTGAGAGGAGTGATGCACAGAAAGGTGGACTATTTCACAGTCAAATCTCCCATCCAGATCCCTGCTACCTTGGTTCCCCAGCCCTTCCCAAATCCTTCTGAGCAGCCCGGACTCTTTACAATATGCTGCTCCCACACTACGACTTGTGGTGACGGTGATGGAGGGTGCCCATTGCTCCCCCTCCCTCTCCTCTGTGTACTGGCAGCTGAATGTGTTATTTTTGTCCCCAGTTCAGAGGCAGTTTCATGCATCCCACTGTGTGGCTTATCTTCTGCAATTAGCACTTTCCGCCATATCTGATAGGAGAGAAGGGCTCAGCTGCCCCTGATTAATTGCCAAGTATTTGCTTTCTTTTCCACTTCTGTGGCCTGGAATTAATTAGTTTATCCCTCTTATTCCTTTCATGGGCCGGAGCGTTCTCGTTTTTTGTGCAATTATATATAATAGCAACGGTTGAAATCCCCTGGGGAACAGTTGAGAGAGGCTCTCAATGGGGAGGAAAGGAGCCTGAAAGCAAGGAGATTACTAAAGGTCATATGTCCTACAGCTTCCCTGCGGTCTTAAAATATGTATTATTCTCTGACTCCAGCACAAATTCCTTCCCCACACCACCTACCTTGCTGCCTTCTCCAGGTTTTTCAGTTAGTTAATGTTGGAACAGCAGGAAAAGCTTGCGGACCTAAATCCCAAGTGTGAACAAGAGATGCAAAAGAATGGGCCCCCCTTGGCTGGACACCTTCAGGTGTTGCAGAAAACACAGACCTCACAGCCCAGCAGGGACAATCTCGCAGTGTTTGCCCGGCCCCTACTTGGTACATGGCAGTAGGAACACTGGCTCTAATTTGGAGGAGATGCTACAGTTTAGATGCAGCAGCTAAACAGTCTCTGGCTGAGGAGGATGACTCCTGTGGCTCGCTCAAAAGCCAACCAACAGCACACTGCTGACTTGGGGGAAAGGAGGACGGAAGATGTTCCTGAGCAAGAAGACCATGTCCAGTTCCTTCCTTGCAAATGCAGGTGACACTGGCAGCAGTGCTCACATCCCAGTTTTGTTTTCCTGAACAGTAAATCAGGAGCAAATGAGTATGAAAGCACTGTTACTGAAAGCAAGCTTTGATCCTGTGGCCAAAAGGGGAAGACTAGTTTTTGATATTTTTTAATTGAGTATTCCCAAGCCAGGTCTTGTCTAGACACTGCAGCCCTTGGGGAACAGTATGTGGGGCAGTCCTCTACCTGGCATGAGGAAAAATCAAGGCATCTGGGAAGGAGTGAGGCAGAACTTCATCTAATTCCTGAACTGTTGGCAGTAGATCCATCTACGCTCTTATTTACTGAGGTTTTTAGACCCATAATTGTTATCTTCCTTCTTGTCTCATGCATGCCCATTATTAGGCAATTTGGTCCTTACAGTCCACTGCATTTGAGCTGCCTCACTTACTGCATTTCTTTTTAAGCTGGTGTCAGATGGCTGCATTTGACCCAACACAGACTGAGCTTCAGGGGGCTTTTTGGGTGTCAAGATTCCTGTGCATTAAAATTTCTGTGTTATCTCACTTGAAGATAAGGAACCATGATGCAGCCAAGATGCTGGCCCCACTTCTCAGGCTGTCAGGATGACTGTGGTCTCATCCAGGGTAGGGAGGGAGGGATTCCAAGACAGCAAATAATTGGGCAAGCACTTGTTTTCCCACCGCAATACCTGCAGAGCTAAAGCTATTCAGCTTTGAGTCAGAGAACAGACAGCAGGTTGGCTCTTAGGGGTGCAAAAGAGATGGGATGATTGGGCAAGTCAGTGTGCCTAAGACCCTGGCACCCTGTCCTTTTGATTGACATTTCTTTCTGCCATCTCCCCTGCCTATTGTCTCTACCTTCCTTTGGCTGTCTTAATTACTAGCAGTGACCAGTTATCTCCCTTACAATCCTTTTGGGCAGACTAGAGGTGATAAACCTGTGGAAGGTGAAGCCCGTGCACTGCAAACCACGAGGTGGCAGAGGACTGCAACCGGGTGGCATGGCATCTCCCACAGCTCTCCTCCCCTCCCTTTCTCTCCTTTTCCCTCTCCTGACTTACAGCTCTGCCAGTTCTGCCTCATGGAGCCCCCTGAACTTGCTCTGCAGGCAGGGCGTGAGCGGAGCACAGCCGTGCCTGGGGATCTGTAACTGCGCAGAGATACCTGTGTGTGTCAGGGAGAGGGGGAGATGGGTCAGGGGCTGGCCACGCACACCATGGGTGAAAGGAAAAGGCAAGCATGCTAGGGATATTACACACACACTTACACCCCTTCAACTGAATCACGGTCTGCACCCTTCAGTGTGCACTGCATGCTCCAGAGAGCAGCTGCTGAGCAAAAGGCATTAACATAGAGAAAGGAGGGAGCTTGCTTTCAAGCAGCTGTATATATCCATCCAGAGTGTGTGCCGCAGTCAGTGAGTCGTTTAAGGGGAAATGGTTGCATCTTTCTCCTTGGGAAGGCACCTCGGTGAGCACTGCTGGGCTCTCCCTCAATTCAGCATGGTGTTGGGGCAGCAGCCATTTCCTTGCTCTCAGATCCAATAGGACAAAAATCACCCACAGCTTTTTGGGTACTTCTCATCCATCTTTTTTCTGGAGAGGACAAGGTGGGGTAGTTTTTTGTCTTACTCTAGGGGGAGTTTTCTCTTGTCCTAATGCTGTGGGGCAGAGATGGAGAAGATGAGTCTGTATTTGGGGAGAGCAAGCTGTGCCAGTGGTCTGTTGAGGAGTCTAACATAGCCTCTCTTACACAAGGACCTGTGTGTTGCAGTCTCCAGCAGCAGGCATAGAGGAAACCCTTTTGCCTCCCTACATGAATTCCCATTTATACATGAAGATCTTTGATTTGTGTTCTGGTTCTGTTTCTTAAACACCTGCATACTCCAGCCATGCTCTGCTGGTGTAAAATGGTCAGTCTGCCTTTACTTGGCAGTGCTACAGTCCTTTTACACCTCCCAAACCTCTAAAGCTCTTTCCCTCATAATTAGGGGTGTAACTGATCTCATAGGAAGAGCTCATAATTGACAGGAATACAAAACTGAGAAGGCTCTTCATCTCCCCCAACTCTCCCCACCCCCTCCAGCACCTGCAACGCGATTCACACACATGCACCAAGCAACATTCTTTATTTTACCTTACAGTATTCTACAGCTTTACTAAGGTGGCACTCACAGAAGTGACTTGAAAGCAAACCCATAAGCATCTCTCTTAATTACCTGGTAAAACATTTAATTTTCTATCTCTTTGTTTCACAGTTGTGAGTAACAGCAGACAGGGAAGATGTGCAACATACTGGCTTTGAATGACATGGGAAGCCAAGTGCCTGCTCATGACAGCTCATTGAGGTTTGCAGAAGCAGAGCACAGAGGCACATGCATTCCTGCCTGCCCAGTTCTGAAACGGCATTTGCAGTTGCTGAGTGCCTGTACAAACCAAGCATTTTACAGGAGCAAACATTTTTTCAGCCTCATTTGAATGCAAAGCTGCCATCATTACACACATAAAGTAAGCATGCAATATTCTCACAAGACCCCCAGTGGTGACGGAGTTCATTCCCCAACTTCCTAACAGCAGTCCTGTGATTTCAGTGTCAAGCACTGCTCAAAAAGAAGGTTAGAATCTCATTAGATCCTAGTTTGTTGCTACACACGGTCTACCTCACGTTCGCCCTACTGGCTTCCATAAAAAGTGTTGGTTTTGCTTACTTCTATACATCTTTGCTGGGTTTCCAGACATTATTAAGCATCTGACACAATTCATCCCAGAGGTAGCTGCATTTAGTTGTGGCTGAATGATTGCTGAATGTATGTAGTCTGCAAAGCAGTGAGTGATTCTTCAAGATGTCAGTCATCTTCATTAACATAAATAAGATATGTTTCATTTTAGTCACACTAAAATCATTGAGTCATTTATTGATGTCTCAGTAATTTATGAGCTCTGTATCGTGGCTGGAAACCTACCAGTGTGACTGGTTGCAGGAAGAAATGGGCACAGTACAGAGACAGATCTCTGTCTAGCTGAAGTTCAACTATTTCTTCCCTGGGTCAAAGGGTGAAACAGGGTGACAATGCTTGAGAGCCTTTCACCTGCAGTATACACAGTTAGTGACAAAATGCCACTGTAGTGCCCAGTGAGAAATGCTATGGTTGTCTCACGTTTCTGTTGGTGCTGTGACTTATCATGGGCATCCAAAAACTGAATCCAATCCCCCTTTTTGCTGGCAACTTTAGCCCAGAAGGCAAAGGACTCACTAGAACAGAGAATGAGCTTCCTTCCTGTTCCAAAAAATGGCCAGCCAGCAGAGGTGCACATTATCTCTGCTGCAGCTGGAGCTTTTATCTGGAGGGGTGATGAAAGGGAAACGTGAGTTTCCCAGGGTGTCAGTCAAGCACTCTCATCAGTCTAATTTCAGAAGGAAATTTTATCAGGCAAGAGAACTGAGTGGGTTCAGATGAGCTCTGGAGAGGCATCCAGATCCTCTGCTGATAAGACGAATCAAAATGGGATGCCAGCTTGTCACAGTTCAGAGAGAAGAGGAGCCCTGCATCCTCAACACCACTTCAACAGCCCTCAGCTCAGTGGAGGGATGGAATATTTGTCAAAAAAAATAGGTCCAGGTTCAGCATGTCTCACTCTGGCCTCCTTCTGCCACACATTTCAGATCCTCTCTACTCAGAAATGCCCAGCAAGTCTGACTGTGAAGACAAGGAAGAGAGGGGTGGAGAAGTCATGGCCTGTACAAGAGTTAGCCAGGCTAAGTGTGATGCTGGGTGTGCACACAGTCACTCCAGCTCTGGCCATGAGTTTTTCCTCAGACAGGAGGAGAAGGAGAGCAGGACCAATAGGATGCCCAGAGCCCACACTGACATTTCTCCCTTCCTCATAATCTCACCTCTTTGTCACCTCACTGCTGACAGAGAGGCAACTTTAAAAAGATATTTTATCAAGCCCAGAAAGGGGGAAAAGAAAAAGACCCCAAAGTGTCAATAAACTTGTGTGCCTTAGTTTCCTTACCTCACCCCTATTTCTTCCTTTTCCCTTGTTTCTATTATGTTTTCTTCTCTCCTCCTTCTCTTACGCTCCCTCTCATCCCTTTCTGCCTCTTCCAGTCTTCTTCCTCATGTTTTCTCCTTGGAATTCCCATAAGGATCCTGATCTGTTCACAGGCCCACACAAACATCTGGCTCCTTTAAACTCTGCTTTTAAACAGGTGTCAGCAGTGTTTCAGTGACCAGTCAGAGGTGCTCTGGAATCACTGCTTTGCCACCAGGCTTCTCTGTGCCATACCACCTCTTCCACACAGCCCACGGGAGCTGGGAGCACCACCCAGGGGCTCTTGGCCCTGGAGCAGGGGAAGGAGATGGTCCTGTTCTCACTCCACGGTTGTGCCTGTGTGGATGACCCATGCGCAGGCTACAGATGCTCAGTTGCTGCCCGATCTTGTAACTGGAGCCCTGACTTTACATAGAGAGGGTTATATCCCAAAATTAAAAGACCTTGTTCCTCCTTCCTCCCACCTGAATATCACATCTTGGGATGCAAAACTGCAGCTTGAGGCTGGAATTTGTCAATTCTGCATTTGTTCACTTGTCATCCGGGAATGTTAATGATCTTCCTGTATGGCCCACAGCCTTCAGAGGTAAAGTAGCTCATGTGGAACATTAAGACTTCCATTGATTTACTTTTACGGCTTCCAGGCAGTAAAGTTCTCTTGGTTTTAACCAGTTAATTGTATTTTCCAAAGGGGTTTTATCTACCCATCAGTTATACGTCAGTGCGATGCTGATGCTGTAGCTGGGTGGGCTCACACACAGGTGGACTGGTAAACACCAGTGGGGCCTTTTAGACAGGCTGTGGAGGAAGCTATGTGACTACAACAATCAGCTGGGTTTTCAATGCAATTCAGGCATGCAGCATGGTGGGTCCAGGTGACTGCAGCAGATCGCTCTGTGAAAGTCCAGCTCCCAGTAGAGCCATCCATGGCTTTTGAACAAATGCCCTTTTGCAAGCTACCACTGGGGTTGTTCTGCTAACCCTGGTGGAAACGCAGTTACTTCTGGTGGCACTGGAGCAACAGCCCAGCAAGCCTGGCTGTATCGAGCTCCTCTGGCCAGTGGAGAAGCTCTGCAGATGCATTTTCATGGTGATGAGAACTGAGATGTTTTATCTCCCATCTGTCATGAGCTATTAGCATCCACACAATTAGTTATTACAGCCCAGTGATCAGCAGTAACAGAAGATGCTGCGGTATCTCTACTGCACATTAATATCTGCCCTTAGTCAAATAAAGCAACCCCTCTGCGTGAAAATAATGTATGATATATCACACTGCCAGATGAATTTTCACAGGCATCCGAAAGGCAGAAATGGAAGCAGAGCACACACTTAGAGCCTAGCACAGGAACACTAAATTGTTAAAGGCATGTCTAAACTTGTCACATGGGACACTTCTCCAAACCCAAGCATTATTGCTTTCTGAATTTCTTCCCTTCCCACAAGGTGTACTGAAACTCATTCTCACTGAGCACAATACAGGAGTCCGAGCTGACATTTGAAAGTTGATGCAGTTGTCTAAATGCGAAAGACAATAAATCTATACCAGGTCAAAAGACCAGAACCACCTTAGGATAGCTGGAAAAGGCTATCCCTAGGCCAATCTTTAGATGAGAATCCAGACCAGTCCCTGCTGAGCTGCTACCATAGCTGTTTGAACATTTTGTTTTAATTTTTTAATTTGCTCTTAGTGTAATTTTTTAATTACCCCTTTGGACCCCTTGAAACAGGTTCCACTGAGACTCACCAGATTTTATGACACATTTAGGAGTCCACCCTCAGCTCACAGGATAAAAAAGATGTCTGTCAGAGCTACCTGGGCTTCAGGAGGAGGTTGGAGTCTGCACCCAGGTCTCATGCCATGCCCAGTATCCAGCTACAGGGTCTCTTGCAAATGTGCCACTTGCAAAGATGAAGTTTCTGGCCTCATGACTGTGGCTTCTTCCCTTCTTCTGCCAATATGTTTGAAGGTGGAGAGGAGAGAAACCCCTGCCATCCATGTTAACAGTGACTCAATGTGTTATTTCTGGCAGTTATTCCACAAGATTTCTTTTTCTACATTAAAATTCAAGAGCCCAGGAAGGCAGCTCAGGGCTAGACTGCAGGATGCTAAATCCTGTAACTCAGAGAAATACACAAATGCATAATAAAACACAGACAGAAAAATAAAAAGGCTACACATTTCTTATAGTGAAAACCTTTTGAGGGTCCAGGATATTATTTAAAAACAGAAACATAATAACCCAGATCTCCAAGGACTATGCAGTCTTGTGCTGCACCAGTGCACCTTGCTAGGACTGGCCTTTCAAGCTGCCTCCCTGTGACTATCACTGCTGCACTGATTGTGTGTCCTAACACAGAGGATGGGCACCCATGTCCCTGCCCCCTGGGGCTGGGCTGCACCACAGTGACTCAGCTGCCAGCCCCTGGAGTGGCTGCTGAGGATGGTGAGCACCTCCCTGAGTCACAGCCCTGCCCCAGGGTGACTCTGCCGAGGGGACACGAGCTTTACTTTTCTGTTTTTTTTCTCAGCCACTTTCCAGGTGAGCCACTCAGTCCCTGGAAAGCTACAGAGGGTGCAAAGCTCACACCAGTCATTCAAAGTCTGGGGCGTAGTGCAAGACTCTAGGGCCAGAATTGCACTTGGTGCAAGATATGAGATGAGCTTCTAATGGCCAACAAGGGCATTGTTGAGTGCAGCGTAAGTACTTCCCATGAGATTCCTGGGCATGTAAGGCACTGTGGAAATGCAAGGCACCCTTGGTCCTATTCCTCGACAGTCTGGTCACTCCATCTCTTCTTTAGAGCTTGCAAAGGGAACTTCCTTCTGCCACTTTTACTCACCCTTCTACACTGGCAGCCACCTTGCAGAGCTTAGCCTGTAAATGCATTTTACCCTCGACCCCCAGGCAGTCCATCGCCTTCCCCATTCCTCTCCCAGCTGCCCTCAGCCCATGCCAGCATATCCTTGGGGTCCCCTTGGGTGGCCCTTGACATGGAGATGTGTCCTGTTTTCCAGCCTTCCTGCCTCTGTCTGCTCCTCCCTGGCACCACAAACTGGCCTCTACAGGGCCTCCCCAAGGCCTGGGGGCGGCCACTTGTGTGGAAAGCACACAGGTGGGTGGCTGCAGAGGACGAGCGTCAAAAGAGACACACAGAGAGAAAACAAAGCTCCTGGAAGAGATGTGAGATAAGAAGGGAACCCTTCCCACAGATTTGTGGAAGGTTGGAGGTGCCAGCAAGATGGAGAAAACCTTGAGGAAGCAGTGGCAATGGTTTGCTGCTGTTGCCCAGCCACCTTACACAGACACGCCAGGTGCGTTGCACAGGAGGTCGTGCGCAGGAGGAAGCACTGCTGTAGGCAAAGCGAGGTATGCACGTGAAGAGTGAGACTTCAGGAGATCTGGATTTGGGGCTCAGCCTCAAGGCTTTGGTGCTTTACACTGTGGCTCCTGGCTGCAAGATCTTCTGCTTGCTTGTTCTTGTGCCTGAGTTTTTCTCCTTTCTCTCCCTCTCTCTTACTTTCCTGCTTTTCTGTTCAGGTAGGAGCTTCATTGTGGATTGGCTAGGGCTGGAGCTCCAGCTGAGACTACAGGGCCAAGGAGCAGAGAGAACAGTGGTGGAGACAGGTGGTGGCTCCAGATGGTGGAGAAGGGACTTTGTGGTGGGGACAAGGGTAGGGGAAAGGAAAAACTGAAGGGAAGGAGAGAGTAGGAGTGGAACAAATTTAATGAGAAATCACAGAAGAAAGAGACATGGCCATTCAGCTGGGCACCATACACTTTACACTGCAAGTGGCTCCTCTATGTCTGAAATGTTTTGGTTAATGCTTAGGGAATAAAATATGTGAAAGTCTTTTTTTTTTTTTTTTTTTTTTGTTAATAACAGCCATCTATTTATAGACTGTAAATTATACACCATGAACGTTACTCAGAGACAAGACATTATTTTGCTGCCAACAGGGAAAAGGGAAGGAAAGGGGAAAAAAGCAGACAGGGAGAAGGGGGAGAGAGGGGGAAAGACACAGAGAGAAAGTGAGGAAGCCGTGAGCTTCTGACCCCCCCTGCACCCCATGCATCTACAGCAAAGGCCATGTCGTGTGCACAGGGATGACACTGAGAAGAAGAGAAGCATGTGGAGCCAACTGCAGAAGCCCAATTCTTCTCGTCCCTTCCTGTCATAGAGGAAACATGTGGGACCATTTCTGAATGAGTTGGACCATTTTCTAGTGCTTCTTTTGCGTGCCAGAATAAAGCACCATGAAAAATGTTGCAGAGGAGCTGATGGCCTGTGGAATCTGGCACCCTCCTGTCTGTTGCAGACACAAGTGCATGGGCCACTTTCCAGGCTTTCCTGGCCCCTTGACAGCAATTTGAGTGCTTCAGAAAAACACTTTACCATCCCCCCTCTCCTTTCAGCCTCTTCTGGTTTCCCCTCCAAACCCTCTCCCTCCTTTTGCAATCACATGTGCACAGATTCATCTGCCAGAGTTAGAAACCAAATCACGCTGCCTCCCTTTGCCATCAATAGAAATAAGGAGAGAGGGTAATTTGCCTACTTGATCTCCCCATTAGTTATGAGATGGCCTCACAATATTTAATTCAGTATAATATTTAAGTATCTAACACTAGATGAGACAAGTTTAGGCTTTATGAGAAACCCAACAAATTGTTTCCATCAAGCTTGCTGTGTACAGGATGAAAACATTCAGGACTAATTCCGGACCATGATAGAATAAGAAAGATTTAATGCAATTGCTGATAAACTTTTTCATGAAAACTTGGGCTTCAGAAAGCATCACAGCAAATCTAACACAACTTTCTCCTTTTCAAAGGCTTATTGACCTTTTTCTTAGGCTCCCTAAGCTTCATCACTTAATTGTTCCTTTCTTTCCACTTCCTTCTTTCTCATCTAGATTTCGTATTATTTTTATTACTCCATTCCTTTTGTTTTTATACACTGGAAAAAGAATAAGAGGTTTTGAACCAGCTTACCTATAGGATTAAAAAAACTTTTTAATCTCTGAGGTTTCCCCATATCTATCCTGTATGATCAGAAGCAAAACCTGTAATGTGAAACCCCCTCATTTCACAGCCCCACCATAGAAAGAACCATATATGCACGCTGCTGGCAGTAAAAACATATCCTTGGGTGGCAACCCACTGCAAAGCATCTGTAACGTCCTCTGAGGAGTGTCACAGTCCAGGTATGGACCAGAATCAGTCACTACTCCCTACATGGCGTTGAATGCAAGGAGCACATGTGTGGAGGCATGCTACAAAAAACTCAAACTGAGTTTGAGATCCAAACTCAGTTCACCTCTTTTCTCTGGTACTTAGGATTTGAGGGCTCATGGTCAACCACGTTATGCAGCCAGGGCTTCCCTGTGTTTCAGTGAGGTCAACATGGAGAACTGGAAATAGATAAAGATTTGTTTGACAGCCTACTGAATCATGAACAGTTGAGCAACAGGTGGCTGAGTAACTGTTGGGGTGCTGCTTGGCATTGTTTCAAACCACATGTTGCTCACAAACAAGGAGCAATTTAAGCAAGTAATCCTCAGGACAGAGCAAAAGTGAGACCATGAACTTGGATCTGAGCTTGCAAAGCAAAAAACCTCCAAGTGGTTCTCTAAGCTGCTAGTTAGGAGGGATGGCACACATATGTGAGATGTTCGGTGCCATGTAATGAAATCTGTGACCTTCCTGGAAGCTCTAGCAAATGGGAGCAACAACATTACAGTGCTTGGCATTGAGAGTTGCCATTGCAAACCATCCTGGAATACTGTTCCACAGAGCAATCCTTTTCATGATGAGTGCCTGTTTGGTGACTTGTGTGCAAAGGCACTTCCCAGTTCCACTTAAAAGGGCACAGGAAAAGCATCCTAAATTAATTCAAGGGTAACTCTCATGCAGTCTAGTACAGAGATATCTAAGCAGACACTCAGCAAAATGTTACATCATACAGAGTCCCATAAATGTGTTCAGAGGTTTGCCTTTTGCCCTGGGGGTATAATGGGATATAGACCATTCAGCTGAGACACCACGTCACCGAACTGCCTTTTCACTCCAGCAGTGGGTCTTTCCACAGCTAGGAGAAGACATCCATGATGGTAGTGATGTGTGGGCAGGGAACCTGCAAAGCAAGTGCTGTTGCCAAATAAATAGAAACTCAGATCTCCAGAGTTTCCAGTTTGGCCTGAAGGACAAGTCAACCAGCAGAATGTATCAGTGTAGATACTCCTCATCTGAGCCCCAGGAAACATCTTTACCTGAGCACAGTGCACCCTTACCCCTCAAGCTCACATCTTGCCAGAGCTCAAATACGAGCAACATGAGAGAATATCCCACAGTTGCTGATGAATTAGAACATGCTGCCTTCTCTCCAAGTCAGTGCTAAAGCTAAATCTGTCTGCATCGCATTAAAGAGCTATGCTCCCTCCCCAAACCCTGACATGTGAAGCCTCACCTCATTTCTATCCCCTGAAGCTCAGAAGTGATCCTGGGCCAGTGCTCCCAGCAAGCACACTGGCATCCTGTACCCTTGTCAGGGTCTCGCAGCCAACCTGTGTTTTCACTGGTGCAGCAAATCAGACCTGAGCAGTCTCCTGATCTGAGCCTTGCAGGGCACAGCAGTCTCCAGAGCTACTGTCTGTAGCCTCTGCCCTCATGCCCTTCCCAGGCCAGAAATGCCTCTTGTCTCTGTGCCACACAGCCAAGCTGTAGCTGCCATTCCGATGGCAGATACCTGCCAGGGAGACCCAGCAGGGCTCAAGTTCTGCCGAATCACATCTGCTTCTTTGTCCTGGTTTCCCCCAGCTCATCTCATTTCATTTAACTGAAATCACGACAGCTATTCCAGTCCTACGTAGGCAGGACAGATCTCTTCACTGTTTTTTTTTTTTGTTTAAATGAGTATTATTTTGGGGTGTAGGTGGAAAGGATGGTGCTTAAATGAAAAAGTCTGAATCTGTAGCATAAAATCTCATCTCAGCCTAAAAGAAGAAGCTGGCAGATTGATGGAAGGCATCACCATAATGTGAAAGAACAAATAGGGTGAAGATGCTGCCAGATGGGAAAGTGAATCCTCCCTGGCTCTATGAGTATGGATACCATCAGTGGTGTACGTACCAATGGCACATTCTGCAAGTAAACTTTAATCCTAGCTCTAGTTACCACCAAATTATGCCATGGTCTATAAGAAGTAGCAAAATATTGCACCCGAGTGATCCGGGGGCTTGGAAAATCCTTTGCTTGTCTCACTCAGCAGATTCCAGATTAACACCTCTGTCCTTACACCAGTGACTTTAGCAGCATGATGAGTAAAGGGGACTGGAAGGATATTTCTTCCTTGTGCACCCCATCTCCACCTCTCTAACAGCTGGAACCTTCTTGCAGTGAGACAACTGGGAGCAGTGGCTCTTTGCAGAAGGCAAGGTGGTTTCTACGTGGGTGAGATTGTTGCTGTGAGGGCTCTAAAGAAGGAGAAAAATCTCTTCTGTTACTAAGCAGGGATCTGAAGGCCATTGTCAGGGGAGAAGGAGAAGAATTTCCATAAAAGGAAGAATTACTCTGCCTGCTGCCAAACCACCTGGACTCTGATCTTGTCAGATCTCACAGCAGCAGCAGGACTGGTCAGCAAGGGGAGACAGGGTGTTGCAGTGATGCAGGGAAGAAGGGAGGGAACTTCTGATCCTGTGCAGACAGTAAATATATTATCCCGGGGGATTTTCATTTTTTTGTCTTTCATGACCAAAAGAAGAAGAGTCTTTTATGATCCAGAGGGTGAAGTGTGCATCACATGATGTCTAATCTGACTTTCTCATGTAATTCCAACAGGAGCATTTAGATTATTATTTCCACTTTCTTTCATTATTCACCTAAGCTGCACTAACTGGTTGCCAGCACCAGAACTATTTGAATAACTGTGTATGGAAAATTTCCTTCTGTTGTAAGCAACATAAGACCTCTGGAAATACAGTGACCCTTTGCCTGATCAGCAAGAGGGGTCTCAGGACATTAAAGCAGAAATGGACATGACAGAGGAGAAGGCACTTAGAATACAGGGTCTCTGTCCATCAATCCACAGACCACTGTGGACTGCAAGGAAGAAGAGGCACCCCCAGATCGCAGCCCCTTTTCTGCACTACCCAGGGATAACCTCAGGCAGGTTGTCTCCTTGCTTTGTCTCTGAACCGTGCCCAGCAGAGATGGCAAAGCTGCAGAGGCTGACACAGCAGAGGCACCCTTCCATGTCCTTGAAGTCCCTGGGACAGAGCTAACATCTGGGTTAAGTGCACCCACAGCAACTTTCCCTTGACTCAACCAAGGCGGTGTTGAATTCTCTCCACATGATGGCTGTTGAAATTCACTGTAAGACAAGTAGGAGGAAAAGAATGGATCAGGGGAAGGAAATAACCAACTCTTGTCCTGCTGCTCTTTGGCCAGTAAAGTGATAAAGCAGAAAAGAGGGAGGAGGCTTTTCCCCTGCTGTATTAAGAAGCTGAAACTTGAAGAGCAAATGAAGAGTATATTTGAAGATAGCACAAATCCTCGATAAAGCCTTCCTGAAACTTGATGAAAATTTTCAATGTGCATTAGGAAAGTTGGGATTTGCTAAAAGATAAATCCATCAGACAGGACAAACTGAGGAGAAGAGACTGACACAGATGGTTTGTTTGGGCTCCCTGGAGTGGGGTAGGGGTGCAGAATGGATGTTAACCTCTGTTGGCCTGTTGGTCAGGGATGGAGCACTGGCATGGAGGTCAAGCACGCAGGGTCTTTAGTCTCTTCTAAGCTTCTTGTGTCATTTCAGGAGACAGCCCCAGCACACTGGCACCGCAGATGAAGAGGCTTCTGGGGAAATCATGAGCTTGGCATGGTCCCCTTCTTGCCTTGCTCTCTGTCCACTTCCCTGCCACAGGGACAAGCTGTGGACAGTACAGGCAAGTAGCACACCTGCTGGCTCCCTGCCTCACCAGGAAAGCAGGATAGCATGAGCTGCTCTGGACCACAAAAATCCAGAGTAGTTTCAGATGTGGTGATGAAGTCTTTGGGAAGAGATGTAGGTGCAGTCTTTAATCTCAGTCTTGGTTTTCTCCAGTGTCTCCTATAGGAGAACAAGCTGAAACACTCTGCCTAGCTTTCCAGATCTGCACTAGTACTGTCTCCCCAAACAGGAAAAGATTTGGCCTAAATTTCTTACCTGCTCTTGAAAGATTTCTCTTACCCCCTTTGCATTTTCAACAAATTAATTCCCTTGGGGAGGCCTGTAATTAAGAAATTGTACAGGGAACTTTGTCATCAGGTAAATACAGAAGATGGTGTCTGGAGACAGAAATTCTTTCAATGAAGATTAATTAACCAGAGCTCCTGTCCCAGTCTATCTGAACAGGGTTTGAACATGGGAGGGAAGGGTCAATGCTCCCCCCAGTCTCTGCACATCTGGCACCATCCACCCCGAAAGCATTGTTCAGGGAAGCCTTCTGAGGATACAAATGGTTTCTGTGTTCTCAGGCTTTTTGTTTCAGCAGAGCTGCTACTAAGACTGGTCCTGCATCAGCAGGGGAAAAGGGCAGAGAAAACATGCTTATTCTTGATCAGAAAGAACCACATCTATTTGCCTCATGTGCATCTGCTTCCCAGAGGGGACGTGGACAGGAACTGATGTTTGCAATCCACACAGTGTTTAGTGGGAAGGCAGGTCCAAGAGAGGCAATAGGACACAGCTATGCCTCTTCCTGGCAGATCATCCTGGTAACAGATGTTTTGCCTTAGGAGTCTGTGCTCTTCAGTGCCCACCAGGCAGCAGCAACCTGACTGCAAAGGCCTAAGTCAGTGAAGGGAGCAGGGAGGAAAAAAGAGAAAAAGCAGCTTTGCTTTACATGTTGAGTGGAAAAAGAAAATATCCCACATGAGGACAAAAAAGCCCACAGAGGTCACAGCACACAAAGCAAAGGAATGGGAGGAGAGATGATCCAAAACACATCCCAGAAACTATGTAAAAGCAGCAAGAAAAAAGGCTGATGAAAGATGTACCAAGTATCCAGCACTGGAATCAATTAAACGTATCCAAAGGAGGAAAAAGCTCAGGAAAAGACAGGCAAGAGAACAGCAGATCCTAGTGGCAAGTGAGATTTGGAGAGAGCGCTCACCCTTTAACCAGGGGATAACTAACATGCATAGCTCCTGTTAAAGGGCAGATGTGGACCAGAGCACACAACCACAAACAGGGAGGCTCCTGTGCCTCCATCTTGCACAACCGCATAGGAACTGTTCCCATGGATTTCGTATGAACCATACCAGAATATCTTTTATCAACTCAGCCAACAGCACTGGCAAAGGCGAGTAAAAAAACCTGTGTTATTCACAGTGATCCCCATCACCACTCACTGGAAGGTGGCACAGGCTTTGTGGCTGTCAGCAGTAGATTTTAAACAGAGAGAGGCATGGTTAGGGACAGTGGCCATGTCTGATCATCCAGCCCTTCCCACAGACAGCGAATAACAGGAGCACACAGCTTTGAGAACAATCTTAGAAAAGCTCCTGCTTATGCATAATA
This sequence comes from Vireo altiloquus, assembly GCA_013396875.1. Classification (NCBI taxonomy): domain Eukaryota; kingdom Metazoa; phylum Chordata; class Aves; order Passeriformes; family Vireonidae; genus Vireo; species Vireo altiloquus. The sequence continues at coordinate 366,395 of VZRF01009553.1, read as the reverse complement.
ACTTGTTCTTTTAATAACAGGGACAATACCTGCACTTCTTGTAACAAATTCAGCCCTTGGGACACCTAACCACAGAATTCCAGAAAGCTGGATCACCTGCCTGGGAAGGCGTGGGCACTTCAGGGAACACCAGGTCTCATCTGGGATACAAATGGCTTCAAGTAAGCTCTTGGCCCAAGGTGGTGACTGGAATGCTGCTGACATTCTCAGGAAGGAAAGAAGAAAAAAGATATTATGAGAAGGTGAAGAAAGCCTTTGATGCTCAGTTTATTGGGAGGCATAATGTGATATATGAGAGATTTAGCCAGCATTATCAAGTACTGGAGGAGACTGTCAAGTCCTTCAGAAGAGTGGTGCAGAGCTGTTCAGGACACTTCCAGAGAGTTTATAAGAGGAATCATCATTGCAGGCCTAAGAGACAGGGAATATGGGGCTACTGCTTCCAGCTTGAACACACACTGACCTTGGCAAAGAACCAAAAAAGCTACAAGAGTAGAAAAGAAACATGAAGATTTGGAGGATAGAGTATGCAGAGGAGGTAGAAACAGATAGTTTGACCCAGCCCCAGGCAAGTGAATAGGACCAGACACACACAAAAAAAAAAAAAAAAAAAAAAAAAAAAACACACCACCAAACCCAACCCATTTCCAGGGACAAAGAAAGAAACAAGAGAAACCATTCTGAATATCTCTATGAATTCATGCCCTGTATTTTCATGCACAAAACAAAGTTTCAGGAGATCAAAAGAAAGAAGGACCTCTGTTTGACAAGCAAGGACATAATTAAGTGAGGCATTATTTGGCACCAAAAGCCTCTGAGGTGTGCAGAAGCAGGGTAAACCTTCACACCACAGAGATCTTAATAGGATGGACTTCAGATGTTACAATGAAACCCTTAAGGCACTTGCAGTTTGGATTGCCAGGAGGTCCCAGAGACTAGCAAAAAACCTCTAGAGCCCAAGGCTAGCCCTGTCTTCCATAAAAACTCTCAACAGGGGCAAGGTAATAATTTGGCATTTTCCCCTGCCAAATGTTCATTTGTGGTCAGCATCTCCATGCTCTGTACCACTTGCAGCTTGGCAGGGGATATTCTGCCTGCAAAGCTTTCCTTAGGAGGCCAGGCTCTCATTTGAAAATGAGACCAACAGAAGTGGCAGAAGACACACTTCTGATGTTAGGAAGGAGCTAGATGCCCAGGTGTGATTAATGCCATATAATTTTTGGTGTCTAAGCACAGATAAAAGCATAACAAAGAAAATGGAGCTAGAATTGCTTGCAGTCACAGGAGAGACAGCTACTTTTACATTGTGATTCTTTGATCTATTTAAGATAGGTACATAAGGATGAGATAAATCGCACCCTTCCTCTCCCATGGATATAAGGGGAGCCTGGCACTGTGGTAGGCATTTTTCGTAAAAGAGAGAAACTTGCTCCCCACAGCTAGAGAGCTTTTAAAGGCTTCAGTTACCCACGTAAATGCACGACTGACCTGGCAATAAAAACCAGCGAGGACATCAGTGACACAAACCCTGTCCTAAAGCCCTTTGCTTGCTGCAGGTGCAGGACCACTGCCACCCCACGGAAGGACCATGGGGCTGCCTTGGCCTTCACTCAAGAGATCAAGACTTTGCTCAAAAGCTCAAATGCTGTCCTCCCAAGGCTCAGCATGGCCCCAGCAAAAGGCCAGCTGTGGAAAGCAGAGCATCGCCACCCACACAGCCTGTAGACAAAGGCCCAGAGTCTCACAACCACCAGAACCTTCAGTGGAAGAGGCAAGAAACAAGCAGTTACCATTTCCTTTACAAGACAAATGAGTTTGTCTATCCCACCACTTAAGGTAGCCTCCATGCCAAGTAGGAGCTAACACTCTGCACTGCCCAGCCCCATTTTCCATTTCTCTGTTTTTCTGGGCCTGCTAGCCTTGGCCCAGGAAGGTCATGGAAGCCTCTGTAGCTGGGAATATGGCCCAACAGCACAGACTGAAGGGCATTTATAGTGATCATTTGCATTTTCTCTGTTTGATGGGCAGCTAAGTGTGGGGTAGGGGAGCTGTGCCTTAAACCATGCCCAAGAAGTACTTCACAGAGAAATTAAGAAGACACTCCTAGAAAAAATCATACCCTGTTCTGGAGGGACCCAAAGAGGTCTTTCTTTGACAGGCACCACACACAAGTGAACAGTGGCAACTCCGGAGCTCCTGCCCTCCTCTGCACAGGAATGATTAATGCTGGTTTCCAGGGAGGAATATTTGTGTCTGGATGGTCAAAATGAAATCCTGTTTGGGGAGAAGTACAGAGCAGCTCTCTCTCCCTGGTGCTTCAGCATTGCTGTCTGAGAGAAGCCAGACTGCCCCACCTCTGGCATCTCCTCACACATTGCCAACAGGAACACAGTCAGTTCCAATTGCAGAAGGCCACTGGTTTTGTGTGTGCACAAGCACATGTGCTGACCATGTGAAAATGAGCTTACAGAGCTGGAAAACAATCATTTCCCTATTTGCATAACTTTCTTCTTCATCTTCTAGGTGGACATAAGAGCCTGAGCAGTGGCCACAAGCAAGAGAAGCCAGTCAGAACCCGGAGAGCTCCAAAGAGGTCCATTTGGGTTGAAGGAATATTTTACTGCTAGGCAAGGGAGGGGGTGTGTGCAATCCTGTCTCTCAGGAGGAGAGATATAAGCTAGGTTTCTTTGCATAAAGGCATCCATTGGGATTGTCCACAAATGGCATGCATTGGACAATTCTGGCCACACGCCAGCCTGATTTATTGCATCTCAGATCCCCTTCCAGCTCACATACATTCACTTGTGCAGGGACGTACATGTGATAGGAGTAATTGTTGGTGTTCTGTTCCTGCCCCTAGAGCATTCAGAAAATAGTCATGGACCTTGTGGTTTGCACTGTAATCACAACAGCTATACACTGAACCAAGGCAGGTTGAGGCTGTTCATTGAGGATGTGCTTAGGAAAGTTTTTCTTCTTTTGCAGTCACCAAATCTAATTTCTTATGTTATAAACACCACTGGAGATTTCATGAAATCAGAAGAGTCTGAGCCTGGCACTTAAAAAAACAAAGCAAGGAAACTTCAACAACTTTCATCAGTCTCTGGGGTTATTGATTGCTGTAAGGTCCTAGTTGCAGTCTCTAACTTCTACCTCAAATAAATTATAAAAGCAAGCACTCTACAAAATAAACACAGACCAAATGAGGCTGTTTGCCATCTATGTGTCTCACACTGCTTCATTGCTCTGACCCATGATCTTTCCGCTGTTTACTTCTGCAAGAATAAGATGTCTTTGGAGGCACCTCACCCACAGCATCTGGATTAAGAGCACAATCACAACACAAGCACTTCAATCTGTCCTTGCAAACCAGCTCCATCCACCCAAGTGACTGAAGGGGATGGCAGCAGCGATGTAAATCATGACTGATGCTAAACACTTTATGAAGTTCCGGGGGCTGGAATTCAGAGCAGAGGAATAAGGGAGTTAAGTTCCGAAGTAGAAGACACAGCACCAGGTAGGCTGAAGAATGTTAAATACATTCATTTTTCCACAGATGAATGAAATATTATCAGTATATCCAGGGAAAGCAATTGGACTTTTCCCTCTCTCTTATTCACTGCAGTTCAAGGAGAGAAAAAGAAATCCTTCACTAGTTCTATCAATAAACTTCAGTTCCATTTTTGCTCCCCACGGCCTGACAGTGTAGGACATACCAAAATGTCCCTTGTGCACAGAGGTTCAGGATGAAGCAGAGGGAGTAGTGGAGGAGCAGAGCTGGCAGAGGATTGAGCCTATTTGAGCTCACAGTAACAAATGGATTTTGCTGGAACAGATTGTGGGATACCCAAGAGAGAGAAATGGAACTGCTGTGCTCACTGAAGAGCTTGTGCATGGAAAGGTTGGACAAAGAGTTGCACAACGGGCCTGAGAGTCAGGGGTTCTCAGAGTCAAGCAGCTCCTCTCATGCCAAGTCTTCTAGCATTGGAGACATACCTGCAACATTCTGCAAATGCACAGCACTGAGGGCTGCATCCATCCAGAAAAACAGAGAAACCAGACCGTTGTTGGGACTGACCATTTCAGGACCATTGTAAGTCCCTTTTCAAGAGGTTGTCCACTCAACGCTGACAGGAACAGACACACTCCAAAACACAAAAAAACTGGGTGCACACAGTGAAATGAGGAGCTTGTTAGAGGAGTGAAGAGCAAGGGGACAGGACTCTGATGACAACCAGACACAGAGGGCATTGCATGTGCCACAAGGGTCTGGCAACCTAGAATCTTCCACCTCTTCCCTTCCTCTTGCAGCAAACCTGACAATAATACAGCTTCTTTCCTTCTTTCTTTCTTTCCTTCTTTCCTTCTTTCCTGTCTCAGCTTCACCTCAGATCTGCCCCCATCCTGGGATCTCCTGTGCCTGACACAGATGATTACATGTTTTGAGACTTGTCCTGGGAATCCACAAATCAAGAGAGATTTGTGCTGTGGCAAATAGACCCCTTGCCTCTTCCAAGTTCCAGTTATTGCCTTCACAAGTCCAGGATGTGGTGGTGATTCTGACTGCTGGAGGAGTTGTTCCTCGAATGGCTGGTGAAGCACTCTGCATGAGCCTAGCACAATGAACCTGCAACAAAGCCCAGACTGGGGTAGGTGGAGGAGGATACAGATTCCCTCTTAGCTCTAGACACCCCTAAGTTGTGATGTACTATTGTTCTGGCCTGAAAAACATGGCAGGAACTCCAACTGTGGGGGTCCTGGTCAGACTTCAACATGCTCTGGTAAAAGTTTTACTCTGAAAGTATGGCTTTGTTTTATTTTTCTGGTTTTTGGGAGGGCAATGAAACTGCAAAATGCGAGGAAAGAGTGGAAAAACATGTTCAGCAAGAGCAGTACAAGCACTGCATGAGTGTGTCCCAGGAGCACTAGGGGAGAAGAAAGAAAAACGTGACACATCATCTATTCCATCAAGATCCAACACGCTGTCCCTTCAGTACCAGCACTGAACTTAAAATCCACTTTTCCTCCAAAAAGCAGCCTAATTGGTGCACAGGAGTGTGAGCACATTTCCGTGGGGGAAGCACAGTGGGTTTGTGTGTGTCCAGACAGGAAGGTAATCCTGCGGAAATAGGGACAAGAGGTGGTGGGCAGTGGGCAGGGATCAGTGTCCTCCAGCAGGGCACTGGAGGGGAGCAGGGGCCAGTGGGGGTGGCACAGGGGCTGTACAGAGAGGCATCTGCAAGGCACTGCACAACTCACTGAGCACTCAAGTTTCTGAGTGCTCAACAGCCAAAGCTTGATGGGAGCTGTTATTTAAACAATCCAGTTGTTAATAAGTGGAACCTTTTAGTCCTAATTGATGAAGAACCACAAGCCTGCAAACATCCCAGAGCTCTTCAATTATAGATACTGCCCCAGAACTGCTGGGAACAACTGAGTTCGTCCGTGAGTCGTCACAGAGCTGCTCACGTCTATCACTTCATGCAGCTCTGACAGTGCCCTGGTTTGTCAGTGCTGCCCTTACAAACCTTCCTTTATACACTCTGCAGAGGCAGATTCACCTATAGCCATTCAAAGGCTCTGAAGAATAAGGGCCTTTGATGCTGCTGTTTGCACCAACTGTGCTCTGTCCTCTGCAGGCTGCCACCCCACCTCCCACCCATCAGCTCTCTGGCTCTGATGGAGCCTGTCTGACTAACACAGGCTTTGTAGCCAAACTACCATCAAGTGTTTCCAGTTTGTTTCCTACATCTCTCCTAACTTCACCAGTCTTTTCCCATGTATGGAAGACTGGACAAGCCCAGAGATGCATTGTTTCCACACCCAAGATGAGCCAGGTCAGCATGGTCAGGGCCCAGGTACTTACTACCTTTAGCCAGGCTAAGGAATCTTTTCTCCCTTGATTTTTCTCTCTGCTGGAAGATACCATCACAGTTAACTACCTTCCTTTGCGTATCCATGAATAAAAAGGATGCAGACAGGGACCACTGAGAGGTGTGAGTGAATCCTTCCCACCTTGCAATATATTTGATAAGGAGTCAGCACACTGTTAGGTATGGGAATTCATCTAAGAGGCACCAACATCTGCTGAGGGCTCTGAAATCCTCTGGTTCACTGTTTGGAAAACCTCTGGCTCTGCCAAATGAAACATTCAGAATGTTACAGTTCCTTCCAACCCAAACCATTCTGTGATTCTATGAAAAAGGCTAAGGAATAACTACCCTTTGGATACCAAAAAAACCCAAACCAAAACCAAAACAAAACAAACCAAGACAAAACAAAAAACAAAACAGAAGACAAAACAAAACCAAAAAAAAAAAAAAAAAGTTTCCTAGCTTGGCTAAAGCTGACTCAAAGGCAGGAGGCTGGAAGCCAAGGTGAGGGGCAACATAGCAGCCAATTGCTTTTCTAAACAAATATTTAACATGCCCGAGTCCCATCCATGGATTTATCCAATTGGGTACACTCCTGCCAAACAACAAGAGCCTCATTAATCAGTTTTCTAACAGAAACACAACGTCAAAAAAAAATCTTCATGAAGCCCCAAATCCCTGCACATTCTCAGAGCACCTACAATGCAAGCAAAGTCTCAAGGGTGGAAATCATCTCTTGGTTTTAAATCCATTACTTGGACCGTCCTCTTTCTTTATAAGGAATTAAGTTTTCTGTCTTCTGGTACAGCTGTGCACCTTCATTTCTAACTCATGAAGGTAAAAGAAAGATTAGAGGGAAGAGAAAACTCTGAGGTGGTAAAACAGAGTCTGGGCTGCTTCTCCACAGGCAGCCTATTCATTCTGTTGCCAGCGTCTTGCAAGGGCTTCAGCTGTCTGCTCCTGGAGCCACCTAGACATTAATAAGCAGAGTAGGGAAGAAAATGCTACTTATTCATGCTTTGTTATGCATTTCTAGACTCAAAAGTAAGCCACACTCTGGGTAGGAGCCAAAATCACTCCTCCAGAGCAATGTCCATGTGTATGAGCTACCAGTGCAGTCTGAGTGGCCAGACCCCCCAAGGAAAAGGCAGTTAAAGGAGTGCTGGCAGGAGACATCCTACAAGCCACAGCATGGGGAGGGCTGAGCTCTGCAGGTCACAGCTGCTGTGTGTATGGAAGGCAGAGGGATCCTGCATGCTGGTGGTCACCTCTGTTCCTGCTCCTCAGAGATGATGAGATAAGCTCACCTCTGAGACGTTCAAAGGGCACATGGGCACACACATGACCCCTTCTCTGCTAGCGTCAGACCTTTTTTTCCACAGCTACAACTGGTTTACCTCCTCCAGTCTGTTCAGAACTCTTCAGTAAAGCTTTTTTCTCTCCTGAAGACCCTTTCCTCCTGGGTTTGAGCTCTTTTCCCTGTTTTCTTTCTGTTAGAACTGTTCAAGATAGCTCTTCTGCCATGGGCAGTGGAGGTGCTAGTGGCTTCAAAAGACTTAATCAATCACTAACAGTATTCAGGGCAGATTGTAAAAATACTTTTGCATATTTTCATGCCGGGGCCTTCCTGTTGTTTCCATAGGCAAGGAATATGCCATAACATGTTCTTATTGGCATAATGGGAGAGCATACTGAATGAAACCCACACGGACTCTTATGGGTTTATGTCTTGGGTCTTGCTGCACTGTGCTGTCCCAGTTCCCCTCATGTTTGTAGGCCAAGGGAATACCAGGCTGGAAAACACAGTGATACATCTCCTTTTATAAACAGGTTTCCTCCAGCATAATGTCCATCAAGTTTGGCTTCTCCACACCTGCTTCTTCCTAACCAGGATCAGCCTTTATAGCAAACAATTTTGAAAAATGAAAAAAAGAAAAACAGAAAAATCTCGCAACATGGAAACCTATATAACACGTATTTTATTTTTAATCAGAAAGCCTTTGAGGCAGCTTTGAAGCAGTTTTGCCAGAAGACTATGCAGGAGGCTAGGGTCAAAGTTATAGATCTGCCTCACATGGCTCTTCCACAGCTTAGTCCCTTGAAGATTTGCCTCATACTTACTGCTGTGGGGTCATTCTACAGCAACAGCAAGGTAAAATGGGTGAAGTAAAGTCCAGCTCTCCAGATTGTGTGAATGAGGGAGGGCTGCAAAAGCCACTAGATTGTACCTGTAAAAGCATGACTGATGGAGGCCAGGAAGATGTCCATCCTCAAAAGCCTTTTGTTCAAAGAACTCTGTTGATGGAGACAGATAGCACAGGCACTGTGGCAGCAGAGGGCTGGTGGCACCACACTAGGGTTGTTAGGGAAGCCCCAGCACCGTGGTGTTTGGGTAAAGGCTCCAGACAGCCACATGTCTGACCTCTATACACACTTTGCTCTTCAGCTCCTACACAGATCGTTCATCCTGCCTGGGATTTTCACTGTTCACCCCACCAGCATTTCCCCTCCTGCCAAGAGACCATATGTGTTTTCTCCTTCTTAACACATGAGCTCTCTTTTTCTGTTGTGTATGGGATGGAGGTTTGTCCCTTTTTAACTTTCTTCACCACAACAGCAAAAACTCTTTCCTGCAAGTAACACTGACCTGATCAGCAGGACCAGTCCTCCCTTGCAGGGACGAGGCAACCATGGTATGAAGAGAACCTGAGGTTTAAGTGGACTTTGTGTTCCTGCAATCAGTCCAGCCTGAATAAGAGCCTCTGCAACCCTGCACCACCTCCAGCAGCACTGAACCCCTGCTCTCACATGCCAGCATATACAGTAACACAAGGAGGCAGGTCACCTAGGGACTTTTGAGACTGCATTTGTTCTCACAGTGTTCACCTTGCTCAGAGATCAGCTGCCCTGGTGTCCTGAGCCTCTGGCACTTGCTCACACTGCTGCTGATAGAGCTGAGGGCTGTCGCACAGCACAGCAGCCACGTCCCAAGCTTGTTCACACCACTGCAGCCTGCAAAGCTGCAGACAGCAGAGCTGCCCTTACTTGATGCTTTGCGGCTGTGAAATCTACCAGCAGAGGAGATCTGTGTCATGTTGCAGCTACAGCAGCCTTTTCTGCAAGCAGATAATTAGATCCTGCATTCTCTGAGTCCTGCAGCCAGCACAGAAGCTGCAGCTCACAAACTGCCCTGAGGACCCACAGAGAGGGGAGAGAAACTCGTCTCTGAGGAGGATGTAGGTCCACGTGGGTACTGAAGGGCTCTCAAGCTGGCAAGGTCACTTGTGGCCAGGAAAGAGCTGTGCTTTTACATGGTTTGAAGTGTGTGGGGGTGGTGATTTGGCAGCAGCGACAGCTGGGTGCAGAGCTGGGTCAGAGCCTGTGAGGCACACGGCAGTGAGGCAAAAAGAGAAAGAATTGAAGTGTGCACCTGGGGAATTCCAGATGCTTGTGAGGTATGGGGAGGGAGGAGAGAAGGTGTAGAGGCTGTGTGTGCAGGGATAGGTCCAGCTCTCAACTTAGCCAGTCATTCACTGTGCTCCAAAAGCCACACAGCAGAGCTTTCTCTTGACATAGGAAGAGAGTGATGAGTGATTCCCCATGCCCAGGCAGCTTTCGGGAGAGAGAGAGGTAGGTCACTGCCTTCTGCCTCTGTCATAAACATTAATTTCCTTGAGAGAACTTAGACACAGAGATTTATAAGGATCCTGTGCCTTGAAAATTTGCAATTGTGTTTTGGGTGACTGAAGCTTGCTCAGGATACTCAGCAGCATGTCAGTGATATGAGATCCTGGACTGGAACATGCAATAAAAGAAATCAGTGTTCAGCAAGGGATATGTGAAGCTGCCAAAAGAGGAAACTGATCTCCAGTCTTGCAAATGGAGTTTACACATCTGTATTACCAATTCCTTTCACACTATGGGGACCATTTCAAAATGCGCAGACTATGACACAGAGGAGCTCTCATCATTGCAGTGCCACATGGAGGAGAGGTCACATGAATCTCCCTTCCTGGAAGAGAGAACAGGTGGAGAGAGAGAACCTCTGGCAAGTCAGGGATCACAGTGTCTTCATGACACTGTGCAGAGGATACCACGTTACAGCCTACTGCAACCCTCTGACTCACGAAAGCCATTCTGGAGGGCTCACCTTTGATCCTCACAGGGTTGGTCATGATGGCAAAGTTGTCCCATTTCCAGTTTCAGTTTGTGTCGTGGAGATGTCATGTACAGCTACACGGACAGAGGCGAGATCTGGCAGGTTGAGAGGCAGTGAGGCCTGCGATGAAGATCTTGCCTAAAAATGCACAGGCACTGAAAAACACTGCAAGCTAGCTATCAATGCCAGCATGTGCACGGACAGTCAGCAGGATTGCCATTCAGCAGTGAGTGCAAACAGCAAGGCAAAAGTTGTTACAGGATTTTCTGCTCTGGATGAGAATGCCACTTGGAAAAGGTGCCCTGTTTCTGCCGTAAACTAGCTAGCAGACCACATTGATGATCCCATTAGACAATGTAGTAGGGAAATAAAACAATATTGTACAAATCTGAAGTATTTTAAAATTTTTAAAAGTGGGCTGTCTGAAATATTTTTAATGCTCAAAAATAGCTGAAGGGGAGTTGACCACTTGACCTTGGAATCACCATGAGTACTTGTAATGGCAGCGAGGACTCTGCTTCTGACAGGCAGAATCAGATGACTGCTGGGCCTGAGCTGGCTTGTTTTTTAACATTAACTCTCAGCTGAGATGTGTCTGTAGCAGTGGCCACAACAGCACAGCACTTGCAGAAAAAAAAAAATGTTTTAACGCTCTAGCTGACAACTGCTTAAGGTTACTTACTGCCCAGACTGAAGCACAAGCTAACACTGCAGGAACAAATACACACATAATTTAAAAAGCCGTGGTAAATAGGGCAGGGACACAGCGGTGGCTAGACTGCCTTGCACTAAAGCAGAGACAACCTCAGCACGGCAGAACAGCGTCCAGGCACAACAGCTCTGCGTCGTGCATGCTAGAAAACCATTGGAGAGAAATGTTTTTCTCAGCAGAAAGAAATGTAAAATAAGTTAACTAAATGTCTCTGAAGGACAAAGCCCTGCTGACCATTTAAATAGCTGTTTTGAAACCAGCCTTTACCACAAACTGGTTTGTGATTGACAGAAAGAAAGAAACAAAGAAGCAAAGGAAACATGACGGATCAAGCCAAGCACATCTACATCACAGCAAGCACTTCTTTTGATAAATACAATTGTCTGAAATAGCCTCCCAGGGGGTCCATGTAGCAAAACTAAGCCCAACATCTTTGCCTTCACCAAGACCAATTACCGAAGTAGAGTTTGTAGTAGGCAGCCTCACCTGGGTGTACTTTACAGAATGAGTTGCCAGTGAAGACATTACTGCTTGACCTGGGATGTTACACAGAGAAATAGAGCTCCCTTTGGCACCCACCAAAAGGATTATGGCCGTATTTTCTTAAAATTCCTTCTTTCTTTTTTTTTTTCTCATCAACAGAACTTTATGCATTTTTCTCTGCTGCATGCCAAGATAAGACTGTTTAATGGAGCATAAACAAACAAATGAATAAGATTATTTAAAAAGAACTTCTGTGAAAAAAGCAGTTAAAAATCCTGGAAGATGTTAGTAATGTTAGGGGAAAAAATCTGCTAATGTGCAGGACTTTAAATAATGGGTAAAGTAATACTTACACAAGGCCTTTCTGCTTTGTTGCAGCTGAGTTGATGCTACTGAACTCCTCTTAAAAGGAAAGGCTGAGAGCGCTGTGACTGTTCCCTCTCGAGAAGAGAAGGCTCAGGGCCATCTTGTCAATATGCACAAATGACTGAAAGGGGAGTGCAAAGAAGATGGAGCCAGGCTCTTCTCAGTGGTACTCATTGACCAGAGGCAATGGACATGCACTGAAACACGGGAAGTTTCCTCTGAATACCGGGAGACACTTCTTCACTGTGAGGGCAACTGAGCATTGGCACAAGTTTCCCAAAGAGGCTGCAGCATCTTCATCCTTGAGGCTTCTCAAAAGCCTTCTGGGTATGGTCCAGAACAACTGGCTCAAGGTAGCCCTTGGCACTGCTTGATCAGTGAGGCTGGACAAGATAACCTCCAAGGTCCCTTCCCACCTCAGACATTCTGTGCTTCTCTGAACCTAACTGGCAAGAGGAAAAGCCTTGGAGAAGTAAAAGAAGATGACAAAGATTATTCTTCAAAGATTGTCAGTCTAATGTGTTAGCTAGTGTGAGATCATAGAGAAGGGGCACTTGGAAAGGCTGTCAATCTATGGCATCAGCAAAAATCCTAAAAACAAGTTGAAAAAGGATCCATGATGTTCCTAGAGGTTAGTGATTGTCCATGGTCCAGATACTGTTCAGATTGAATGAAATGAGAAAAAACTATTCTCATTTCTATGAAGCAAGCTTTGCACAACAAGGAATGAGGGTTAATAAAAGTAAAACATTGCAGGGGTTTTGTACCAAGTTTTGGATGCATTCCTAATAACTAGTGATTCATTTGTGTGTTCCTCTTTGATGTGTCATTTCAAGCACACCATCAATGCAGAGTCAAATTGGATAAACGAGAAATCCATACAAATGACAAGAGCACTGGATAGATGAAGTCCTATTGGATTCAAGCGATCTGTCTTGGCACAGAACAAAATATCGGACAGCACATTACGAGATTCACCATTTCAGAGATTCTTGAACAGGAATTCTGCCATAGTCTAAAAGGTTTTTGGATCCAAGGTTAATTAATACTGAAGTTGCTACAAAATAAACCTACGTGCCAGAAGACACAAAAGACCTCTCTAAAAAGAGGGTCAAACTGTTACTTGCTAGAGAAATGAGAAAGAATTAGATGTGTCATAACCACTAAATGAGACCATGTGGCAAAAGTGACCATGACATATTTGTATAAAGACAAATTGTATCAACAGAGTTTGAAATACAAGGCTGTGCATGAGTCTGGCTTAAAACACAGCCTGAAAGTGATGAAATCACAGCATGATTGAAGGTCCAAGGGCAGGGCAAATAGATTTTGAAAGAAATGAGAAAGCCTGACTGGTAAAACACCTCTGCCACCCACATCTAGGTTGCATGTCTGTGATGTCCCTCAGAGGTAGCCCCCCTGAGAGAAACAGAAGATTTTCTATTCCTCCTTTTCCAGTACTCATACAATGTCAATAATGCTGCTCTGTGTCTGCAGAACTAACTCAGTCCTTCATGGCATTAAATGAGGTTCTCCACCTACTGGAAACAACCCAGTGGCCAAAGTGAAAGGACAAATTTGGTAAACCAGGAGTGGTTTGCTGATCCAAATAATCTCCTTTTCCCACTGTCTGACTTTTGTTTGCTGGACTGAAATTATCTCTAGTAGTATTTTTGATTACAGGCTTGATATGCTCTTTGGTGTTTTAATAAAATAACAGAATGTCACATTAACAAAGAGGAACCAGAATGTGTGTCACTGAGGAGTCACTTATACTCCCATATTACAGTGTGAAAACAGTCTGGTGAAAACAAAGAGATTTCTCAGGCACACAGGTATTTCCCTGTGTTTGAAAGCAGCGTGGTTGAAAGGCTTATATGTCTCAAGGCCCCTTTGCACCCCCTCTACAGGATTAAGAAAAGCTAAGACTTCTCCCCCTATCAGTTCTGCCTCCTGCACATCCACAGACCCCTCACTTTTACAGCTGAGGGACTGGATCACCTGTGGATGTGGCAGATAGAACTGGTCATCAGGTCGGGTCTGCTTGCACTCCTCGGGCAGACAGGCAAACTTGCTTCCCCATCCTTGCAGCCACAAGGACACAGGGGAGCTTTGAACTGGCTAGTGTTTCCTCTGTGCCTGTCACAAGAAGAGCAGTGCCAGGGGACTTCATGCCAGGTGTCAGTTCCCTTTGGAATATTCTTCCCTTCCAGTGTTTCCACTCAGGACCCCTCAGCATTTAACAAAGCAAAGCTGCTGAAATCTAGGTGTAAGAACAGTACAAAATGTCTAAATCCATCCAAATAGGAAAAGCAGCTCTAGCACTTACCAGCTGATCACATATATACCCTGCCAGGCCGATAGATCCAATGTTACTCCCAAGAGCAAGAAATTCCCATGCAGAGCTGCCTCTAGTTGCTAACCCACTCCATTTTTTTGAGTTTGCTTTTGTTTTGGGATTAATTTCCAAGAGTGCCCATGTGGTTTTGTATGGCTGTTTGTTTCTAAAAACATTTAGCCTACCCTTTTGGGTTCTGCTTTTCTTCCACTGGAAGATAAAAGCCTCACCAGGGACTGAGTCCCCACTGAAGTACTTACAAATGGAGTGTAGGTGGCTAAAACATGTTGTTTTATTTCAAGAGGCTCACACTGTGTTTGTGCTGCAGCACACCTTTGGAGACAACCTCAGCACAGAGCAAAGTCCCCACCTGCTCCTGCACGAACACAGATGAGAGCTCGTCCCTGCCCTGTGAGTCCTGTGCACCAGACATGGTGAAATGCTGCTGGCACAGCAAGACTGCCAGAGGGGGCATAGCCCACCAGCTGAGGAAGAGGCAGGAGAGCCAACATAGGGACCCAGAGTAGAGATCCCCTTCCCAAGCTTTGCACCTGTGCCCTGGCATCTGCTCTGCTTTGCTGACCACTCAGCAGTGGGATAATCTGTGGTTATGGCATACCCACTGCTTAGCCCTCTCAAGGACTTCCTTAACTATCACAGGAAGAGAAGTCTGAGCCTAGAGAGACCCTTAGAGTAAGATGGAGGAGAGAAGGAGCAGATACACTCCTCTGCTCCAGCTACCTTTTCTCCCTCTTCATGGCTTACATAACCATGGAGGGTACTTGCTGGGTGGTCCAGCACCAAAGGGTACCTACAGCATCCTCTTGTTAATGCCAACAGTGACAGAATCACATCGCAGACATCAATGGTCTCCACTCAAGGATTTATGGTGAAAAAGCAGTAACATGGGTGCCATTCACATTGCATGCAGGTCCCAACAGTCAGCATGCTTTAGGTGACTGCTTTAGACTCATCCTCCTCATCCCAATGCACCTGAGTGATCCCTCAGAGAGGAGACTCTCCTTCTTCTGCAACTTGTCTTTCCTGTGGCCTAAGACACACCAACAGGAGAGGTGGTAGTTTTTCTTTACTACCTGCACTCTACACTATCTATAATTGTATAATCTTCAAATATTTTCTCCTCCCTACTAGACATTAATTTATGCTTTTAATTTTGCTCTTGGTAAATTTCAACCAAGTTCTTGTTGGGGCACAACACTCCTAAATTAAAGTCTAATTTGTAAATTTATTATTCCTTGTGCTGTACTGTGACAGAGGTTTTGGTCTGGACAGGTGGGAATTGATGAATTTTTTCTTCTCTGAGGGGTGTTTTGAGCCATGAGAACTTCAGCCAGCTGGAGTGATGAGGAAAAGAGCTGCAAGTCTCTCTAAGGGAATTGCCCAGGAGCCTTGCTGTTAATAAATACCTGCCTGGCTGTCCACAAAATCTGTTGCATTATATATATTTGATGTATGCAAGAAGAAAAAAATCCCAGGGACTGATTAATTGCAGGGTGAGAAATGTGAGTGTCTTTAATCTATAAAAAGGAAAAACATGTAGCCTTTAAGACTTCCTCTCTTGTACCAGGCTGACTTGGAGTGTCTGTCGGCCTGTTCTTGATCATTCATCATACACCTGTTTATTACCTACACTTCTGTCTCCAGCATCCCTAGTCTCACCATGCATCAGCTCCTTGTTCATCCCCTGACAGTTCCCCAGCCCCTCTTGCTTTGGATCGTTTGAATTGACCTTCACTGGACCTCTATGATTTCTGCACTCCTCATTAATTACGCGGTTCCTTTCTTCCCTCCTATGTTTATTCTTCTGTTTGTATTGGCACACCTCTGCTTGTTTTACAACCACCTGGCAACACATGATGACAGGGTGTTGAAACAGCTTAGTTGGTAAGGGCTGAACAGCCGTCAAAATGCCATGTTAGTTACACAGGTGCTGCTGACTGAGGAATTGGCTCTGACACGCAGTCACCTAGTACTGCACACATTCACATTGCCTTTTGACTGAGCTGAGGGAGGGGAGAGGCCCGCCTGGCCACAAACATCACCACCACATATCTGTGTGGGTGTAAGCAGAGCAGCAGAAACATTGGGCAGGTGAAGAGAACAACTGCAGCCTCCTTCCCAATGCGATACACACAGAGGAGAAGACAGGACTTGGGAGAGGTGCTTAAAGCTGTTTGCTCCCAGCACCAGCAGTGACATCACTGTCAAACTTGTTCTCAACACTGTCCACAGGCTAAGGAAGCCAGCCATGGGCACTACTTCTGCACTCTTCAGCCATACTGAATAACCTCCCTCGCACATCTACCCGGTGGTGGGATCTGCTGTGCCATCCTTAACACCCTCCACAAGCTGAACATCAAGTCTAAGTACCAAATGGGCTTGCAAAAAGGTCGCTGGCAATTCTGCCGGCTCAAACTCATATCCTGTGCAAGGGGACGTATATACAGAGACCATTTCACTCACCACTAACATACAACCACCCCCCACAGTCACTGCTACCCAAGTAACTCAGGTTGTCACAACCTGACGTCAGAGGTGAAGAGAAGTGTAGAGAGGTATATTGTAAGCAACCTTGCCCCTGACGAGGCATGGCTGAGTTAATTACCAGAAAGGAGGAACAGCCGTGCCAAAGAGATGTGTATAAAGGGGCCTGGGTTAGCTGGCCAGGTGGATCTGGGCAGAAGCAGGCTAGGGAGAGGAACGAGAAGCTCTCAGGGAGAAGCCTCTCAGCAGAAGCCTTTCAGCATACCACAAGGGAAAAGCCCAGGGCAAAAAGAAGACCAGAAATAGAGAAGAAAGTTGCTGCAGTAAAAAGATCTGTGGTGAGTGTAGACTCTCTATCTTAGCTCACTCCTCCTGGAATGAAAAGATTGTTGCAACTCCTAAGGAGTGTACTACCCTTACAGCTCAAGCAAACACTGCGTTCTGGGCACCTGTCATTTGCAATCAAACTGAGTATCTCCATACTAGAAAATGTTTAATGCTACCGCTCACACAGCAAATATGCTAATGTAAATAGTTTCAGTGTTGGCTGCATTAACTACACAGCATTGCTGAACAGAGTGGGGCAGAGCACATTTGCCATGCCCGAACTGCTGCATACTTCCACTCTTATGAATGGTTTAAAGTAGGCAGTTCCCCGTGGCAGGGTTCAGGTGAGAAAATGTGCACAACAGCCCTTCAGTCAGGCACTAAAACAAGGATTTTTGGTAATTTTGGGATAGTAATTTTCCTCCACATTGTTAAGTAAAGAATATTTCTGCAGAGAATAGGTATCATCTCACAGAACAATCTTTTTCTGATTGCATCTCCTGAGCTCAGACACATCCAAATGCATATGCAGTGCTGAGTATATGTCTGATTACTGAATAAAGAGAAGCATTCAGATGGCTGGTGCAAGGAACACTATGCAGTAATAAGCCGTCAGACTTTGGGAGATTTGGATAGTGCAGGGTGTTTCCAATATATGGATGCTCAATCTTCCTTTTTTTGTTTTCTTGGCAGGATATTATTGCATATAGCCCCATATAGCACATCACATGATCATGCAATAATTTAAGCAAAGTGAATTACAGCTTTTATTGGTGGAACAACACAAAAGATAAAAAGGGGATATAAATATGCATGCATAAATGTATATAAAGGAGACACAAAATATTTAAGAAGTCACAGGAGAAAAAAAAGAAGTTGGTTGTTTGAAGCTGTAGTTGGGAAAAGATTAAAAAATCCATCCACACTCATTCAAAATTACAGGTAGAATTTTTAGATAAGGAGAAATTAATTATACAAGCTGGAACTTGGCCAGGAGACTGTCCTTTTCTATACTGCACAACGTTATCATGTTTGAACATGCTTGTAGCAAATTGAGTCACAGGACACAAAGCTGAGCACAGCTTTTCCTCTGAGAGCAAGAACAAGCCAGCACAGCCCCCTCCGGGTCACCATGGTCCTATTGTCATGGGACATCATGCTTTTGAATGCAATTTTTCTAGGGCCCTGCTAAATCAGTCAGGATCCAATCTCTGACTGAACACAGCATTCAAGTACAAGGCACCGCTGTCCTTCATGCTCTTGTAGCCATTTGTGCTAATGTTACACCAGCTGAGAAGAGGGCTCACCAGGATTTAGATTATAGAAAACACCCCTGTGCAGCTGACACCACAGGGCAATTCTTAGGAGCCTGTACGCTCTCTACTTGTACAGTGCTTTATTTACAACTCACATGGCAGAAAATGGGGGGACAAGAGGGGAAACACAACCTTGGAGCCGACTGACAACCTCCTTCTTTTTCACTCCTGACTGAAATCAGTAATTGATCTTCCTGGAGGATCCTGGTTTGCCTCTCCCAATGAGGCTTTACCCTATGCAAGGTACCACAGTGATGACTTTTGCTTTAGGGTCCTCTAATAAGCCTTCCTAATTTGAGAATAATGTAGACTGAAGGGTTCACATCCCTCAGGCCAGTCAAGGAAGAGGGCAGCCCAGGATAGTAGAGGTTGGGGAGGACACTAAAATATCTTAATTGCTTGCTAAACTTCTGCTCATTTGTCTTGTACAGAAAGGGGCCCTCTTTGTTCCAAATAATTTCACTGCTGGCACATGATGGAGTGATTTCATCCCCCCTCACCCTCCACAGGAGAACGTGGCAGCTGTCACAGGGCCTTTACTGGGGCAACCATATTTCTGCATACCTTGGGATTAATGTTGAAAAGACACAAACAGGAAGATGGAAGGCAGTGCACACAACACAAAAGCTGTTGGGAAACCTGCCCACTCCTGATCGGCTGAGTTTGTTTGCCAGCATTTTCTGAGGGACACCCACAAGACGTGGTGCACCCAGCAGAGGAGAGTTGGTCTCCAAGGCAAGCACAAGAGCAAAGGTCCTTCTCAAGTACAGCTGCACAGTCAGTGCTGTGGAGAGCATCAGGGATTATGTCCTGAAGGATGGCAGAGTGGTCGCGTTCTGGGACAGACGTGGGGGAACCCTTGCTGTACTGAAGACAACGTCAGACATTGCAATCATAAGTACCTTTGATTTCAGCTACATTTTTCCCCAAAGACATACATTATTTTCTGACTCTTTGCTGCTTATTGATCTGCCATTGAGTACAGGCTGCCAAGAGATGCCTCAGACAACAGAGTTCATTACAGTTCATTGTGCTGCCATTTTACATCACTCAGCCCTCCCTTCCTCTGTGCCTGACATTTTCAGCACTCTGCAGCAAAGAACTTGGCGAGAAGGGAATTCCAATCCCACCTCAGGGACTGTAACTAAGTGCAACTCACCTGTAACGGAGGCATTTACCCCCCAGTCATGTCTGCCATCTTCAATTAAACACAAGGAGTAGGCTTTGGTTGATCTGTTCTTAGTTATCTTCTACTGAAGATGTCCATGGATCCGAACTCCCAGCAGATGTTTCCCAGACAGTTTGGTGGGAGATTTCTTTGGGCCAAAAGAGATCTCTCTTTGGAGAGGATGTAAATACTTTTCTTTAGTCCATTGACCAGACAGAGTCTAGATGCCAGCGAAAACCTAAGCAAATAGCTGAGGTGTGAACCCCGGAAGCTTAGGTGAGCCCGTACACGCACACACGCACGCACACCTACACACATGTGCACACACACTCTCCAATGCCAATCATCTGAACAATTATCAAAGAAATGCTCATCCAAGGGCAGTTGTGCCTTCTACGTGGGCCTTGGGCCAGCATGGCTTATGTTTGAGAAATGCCTACTGCTTGGAGGAAAGAGGAATGGAGACATCCCCTGCTAGACACCGCTTAGGGTGTCCCCGCTAGGGAGGTGCATCCCCACCTACACAGCGAGGGTAGCAGAGCCTGGATGGAGCAGTGAATAGCTCTTTTCTATCACTCTTGTCTTCCTGTGCTGTGTTTAAAAGCTTTTCTGTAAACCTTGCCCCTCCAAAGAACCAAAGGGGTCAGTAGTGCTAGTAACATCAGAATAAACCTATACTTGTCAAACTTGAGTATCATAAGGCCAGTGATAATGTGATTATTTTCCCATGCGTTTTTATCCACTTTTTCATACCTAGCCCCAGGTCACCAGATTCTAGTTGAAGTGAAAGTAAGATGAAAATCTGTGAAGGAAAGTTAATCAGTCTCTTCCCAGTTTCAGTACATTGTTGTCCATCTGGGAGATTCAGAGAGGGAATCTGATTTTTTGGTTGCTATCCCATTCACTGATAGCATCTCTAGACCTCTTAAAAATCATTCGCTTCAGCTAAAGCAGTGTCAGTTGAGCCATTTGAAAAGTCGTGGTTGGATTTTATTTCAGTGAAATTTACAGAAGTAAAAACCCCCTGGGAAATACTTTTCTACTGTTGGAATACTTCTTCAATCCCTTTTGATCATTATCTTTACTTTTCTCTCACACACTCAATTTATTTTTCTGTTTGGATTATTTGTAGTCTATTAGGAGTTTTCAAGTGTGAAGCTTGGCCAAAAGGTGAGTGTTTTCGAACCTGAAATTAAATTGGCCATCATTTCTTTTTTCAAAACAGAACCTGTCAATTAAAAATTTCAGTAATGAGAAAAGGAGTAAAGGCTAAGAACAGTATTGAAAAGGTATAAAATCTTTCTGGTTTGAAAAGATAAAAGCTCAAAACACTGAAACTTTAAAACCATTCATTTCCTCTGCACCTCCAGCCAAGATTTTGTTCTGGCTAGTAAGTGAAATCCAGTGAAATGCCCGCCTTCCTCTGGCACAGGAACCCAGGCCAAGAGTTAAGTTTAAATAAACTATACCATATTTCAGCTAAGTGTTGCAAGTTAGCCAGTTATGATGACAGTATCCTGCATTTGAGTGGGAATTAATGCAGCTCCATTCCAGACCTGGAAAACAGAATTTTGTTTTCTTAACAAAAAATATCAGGTGCTGGCACAATTGGCCCAAAACTCACATTTCATTTTTTGCATTAAGCCACTGTCAAAAAAGTAATTTTTACCCATCAAAATGATGTTGTTGGAATTCAGAAATATAAGGGTGAGCACCTTATTAAGAGCACATGGTTTGAGACTGAAAACCAAAACCCCAATAGTCACCTCTATTTTGCCTTCTGATATCATTAAGGTCACAAGTGCACAGGTGGATTTTGAGACTGGGAAGAACCACTGTCCCAAGGCTATCCACACAGGCAGCAGCTGAGTCATTTCACTGCAGCAAGCCCAGTGACTTACAGCTGATAAGGGAATGGAGCAGGTATATCGAGGGGTGCAGCTGTGACAGTGGAGCCCTGGAGCTACACCTCTCTGGGTCTCAGATAATGTCCCACTTCCTTTGGTGATGAACAGCACTGCAGACATTACCCATTTCAGCTTCATATAAAGCTCTCCAGCTTCATATAAAAACTGAGTATTGAGCCTTTCAATCTCTCCTGTGCCGTTAATGACTTATCTCTCATCATTAGTACTTAACATCTACTTTCAGGATTTTCAATAGGATGGGCTTGTGTATATATAATCCTATTTACCTTTATGTTTACTAGCTGGAGATTTTCTTTCCCTGGTTCACAGTTCTACTCACTTTATGAATTATCTGCATTTACTAACATTTAATTTGTGTCAGTGGTTATGAGCTTCTTGGCTGAACACTGCTTTTCCTGTTCTGAATCTGACTTGGTGCATCTGAGTGTTTTTGCTATGTTCCACACTTTTAATTGCACCCCACAGGTAGTCTAGCATCCTCTGACTAGCTCAGCTAGTCCATTTTCTTTATTTTTAGCTTCCCTAAAAATAACTGACTGCCTTCTCACCATTAAAGGCGATGCATGGCTCTGTATTTCGAAAACCTGCCACTTTTTAGCACTTCTTTATAAATAACCTCTTGAGCCTTTGCCATTGTTTGGACCGGAGTAACCTCTGCAAAGATCAACTCCTTCCCTCAACTTTCCTGTAGTCTTGGGGGTTGTGATTAGCAGCTGGTGCCAAGGTAAGGTGACAATATTGAAGACTTCACTACCATCTTTGCCACCCCTGTCTTTGCCACTCCTCTATAGTCCCAATGTGGGCTTCGTTTCATGTAGACCATGTGCCAAAGCCTTGTCACTTGCTGGCTGACAGGAGGGGCTCAAGATAGCACCAAAGTCTTACAGGTAGGTTAGCAGTGATATGAGCAACTTCGGCTTTCATCATGCAACCCCTAGAAACATTTTCAAGCAGTATAAAGGGAGATTCAACCCATTGAGACAGTCTCCCACTCCTGTCTCTGCCTCAGTATTGTTTGTGTTCCGTGAATATGATCAGGCTCCTTCATCCACTCACTCTCATCATGTAACTCCAAGACAGTAGCCTCAACCCACAGCTAACAGTGAACACCAGGGCAAGTAACACCTCTCAAGTAACATTGTCATCCTAATTTCAACTCATCCCCATTTCAGGCTTTTAAAACATCACTCATACAGCAAAATTCCCAGGCATTCTCCAAGTTAACAATAAAATGAATGAAGACAACAAAGAAAGTATTCTGATTATGGGTTCCAATTTTTTTTAACCCTGATATTCTGTGGTACATTTCTTTATTTTTGAATATAAAGTGACAGAAATAATTTGTTGTTAGAAAAGAGAAAGTATCTTTGACTATTTACAGGTTTTGTACATCACAAAGGTTTTCATGTTTTTGTTGATTTTTCTTCTTTTTTTTTTTTTCCTCCACATCCTTTAAACAATGCTGAACTGGAAATCGCAACAGTTCACAAAAACCCTCTTCCCCAAAAAACAAACCCCAATGAGAAACAAGAGAAATCAAAGGGGGAAAAAATTAGCTCCTTTCATAGTTCTCCAGGAAATCCATTTGCTTAAATACATATATTTTTATATTTATAGATATTATTTTTTCAAGTTCAAACACCAAAATTCAAGAGAGAAAGGAAAAAAGAAAACCAAAACTGTGTCTTCCCCACCCCCCTCCAGAATCTGTTGATCCCTGCTTGTCCAAAATCAGAAAGAGTTATTTACAGAAAGAAGAACCGGAGGAGGGTGAGGGTGTAGGAAAGAGGAGGATGAGGTTGTGACTGGTGGAGAAAAGATGGTAGGATTAGGGCCTCGGAGAGGTGAGGCAAGCCTGAGTTCGACCGCGCTTTCCCTTAGGAAGACGCTACACTGGGGAAGTGTCCCCAGTGTCCCCTTGCCCCCGTGTTCCGTGCAAGGGTGCTGCCTTTCTGGATCCTGTCTCAGCCCCACGCCAGGTGCTCAGTGTTCATTGCTGCCCTTCTCCCCACACCCTCCACTGGTCTTCCCACACCAGCCAGCCAGCCCTGGACATCTCCAGCCAGAGGCACCACAGGGAGCAGAGTGCAGTGCCTCGAGGGTCCCCCCTGCACCCAGCTGAGCCCCTTCACACAGATCCATGACTGGCAGCAATGGTTGCTGCCCCTTTACCCCCCTCTGGCTCCTTTTGCTGCCCACACATTTCACTCCCAGTCTAATGTCACTGAGCGCTCCACTAAGCTGTGTGTTCACAGGAGCCTGACTCCAGGCCCGCAGGTTCCAGTACACGAAACTCATCCTGCTGCCAGCTAACCTTGGCATCCTCTCCTTCTGCTTCATGACTGCAGGGTATTGGCAAGTAACAGGTGCTACGGAAAGGCTTCACGGAAAATCTACCTCTGGTACTCGTTCTTCCTTCCCTCCTTACAATATCCTGACTTCAGCTGCAACCTGCTGGAAAAGTTCTGTCAGATAAGTCAAATTTTACACTATAGAAAATGAAGTTTATGTTGCAGATGTGAGCCTGCAATTTCCACATGATTTGCGTGTATTATAATGTATTAATCAGGAAATACTATGTAAATGTGTGTAAATGCAAACCACAATCTTAAATCAGTTTTGCATAATGCAAGTAAACAAATTAATCTCCCAATGTGCTTGTAAATGTTAATAAAAACTTGACATTAACCGTTAAGTTAATGTCACTAGATGATAATGTTGCTGGATGATAAAGCAGTGTTGTATGTCACATGTGTCCTTTAAATGCAAATGAGTAAAATATACATGTCCAAGAAACACATGTTCTTGAGAACTCAAATTGCTGTTTGCTGCAAGTCATGTAAGTTCTACTTTATCCGTCAGCAATTTCTTTTTAAAACACTACCTCCTCCCTGGAGAGAGTAAACCATCCAAAATTAAATGTAAGGAACCCTTGAATATTTGAAGAGTGGCAGTGACTGTGTAAGTAGGAGTATGCATAATTTAAAGGGGTTCTGGCAAGACAGACCTAAAATTTTGGAGCAATTAATTAGACTGGAAATTGAACTAAGCTGAACAGTAACCCTAGGAAATCTGGTTTTATCATCCTAGACTTTTGAAAACAGAAGGAAGCTGGGTCACCCTCTGTCCAGTTGCATGTTTGTTTGCACTTCAAAGCATTGTTCGAGGTTTGAAAGCAATGCCCCAGAAGAAGTTGGCCAGAAAGTTCAGTCACTATTCAAACAGACCAGGATGCCTTGGATGAAATTCATTGAGAGTTGCCAAGCTGAATGAGTGCTTCGCATGATACAAAGAGGTTCTTGATGAAGCCTCTCCAACGTGACAGTCTGAGGTGTTACTGCACACTGGTGGAACCAAAAAAAGGGAATTATTTTCTATACAATATTTTGACAGTCTCCCTGTAAATGCTGAAAGTTTGTAGCAACCTGACAAAAGCAGCAAAGGGATGCTCAAGACTACTTATGAGGAGTACAATAAAACCTTGATGTGCAAGTTTCCAAAGAGAGGAAATGAGTTGTATTTTGAATCCTAGTAGAGCTTCAGCTGAGAGAAATTAGGTCAAGCTGGCAGCAGAGGCTGAGCCCTGTGAACTGCACACATCCTCAGAGAGCATGTACAGCCCAGCACTTCTCTGGATTAGGTCCATACATGCACTTTGCCATGCTACCTGTAAAAGTAGAGCTAATCAAAAATGCACAGAGAAATCACTGTGGTTCAGGTTCTTTTTGTCCAAGGTTGGGATAAGTTACAGCATCCTCAAGGCTTTGCCCAATTGAGGAAGTGAAATGAAGCTGGAAACCAAGAGAACTGCCAGAATAGCAAACTCACCCGAAGCAGAAGTTGGTTGCCCTGAGCATGCTGTCATCCCTTTATGATTTCCAGAGGTCTAAGAAGAAGAAAACATCTTTTCAGGTACTGGAGTGCTGATAGGCATCTCTGGGGTCTTGTGGACTGCTCCCGGGTGGATCACAGATTCATCCTCCTCACTGTTCCCCTGCCTGTGTAGGGAAACCTAATCCCTTTAAAGCATGAGGGATCTCAGTTGGGGGGTATGTGCAGTGCTGCAAAGAGACAAGTGTTTCTCTTTCAAATCTCAAAAAGAAACAAACAAAAAACCTGGCTGGCCCTTAAGGTTGCGGTCTGTCAACATCCCAAATCAAGTCTCCCAGCACAAACTTCCTGCACTACTTCTGACTACATCCCAGGAAGTTCCTACACTGCTTTCTACAAACAGCAACCATGAACTAATAATACTTTTGCAAACAAAAATGCCAGATGTCCTTTTCCTCTGCTCCTAGTCTTTACCCCTCTTCATATGAGTCACCTAGCTTATCACGTCTGGATGCCTCAATTATTTCCCCTATACAATGTATATCTCATTTAACCTCAAGTAAATTAGATGCAAATGCATGCAAGATTTCAGGATATTTGCATAATATATGTAAACTATGGCATCTGTCAATTTACTTGTTAATGTAAATGCTAATATTAACGTATTTCAGTTTAGCATCAAAATCGCAAACTCTTTGAAGTAAGGACTGTGGCAAAGCGGAGCATCAAATGGACAAATCCCGTCTGAAAACAGGACCTAAATGGTTTTGATCAATTTTATGTCAGGGTTTCATCCTGCTGGCACAGCATTTCACTTCATTTGCTGTTTCCCAAATTAATGACTGGTACCGATGCTGTCCAACTCCACAGCAATAGTGGTGTTAGGAGAGGTGGAGTCATTTTGATCAACACAGAACTACCCCTGAAGTCACCAGTCACTGCTTGCATTCAGTATGCATCCCCAAGCATACCTTTCTGATGAAATCCTGCCCAACATGTTACCTACTTCTCCCTCAGTGACAGGTGCTACTGAGAAGGGAGCTTTTGCACCTTCTCAAGGGATCTTCATATCCTCAGCTCAACCCAGGGCATTCTCCAGGATTAGTTGGTAGTTGAGAATAGTATCACAATATTTTAGGCTCAAGAGAACTCAGTTTACCTCAGTATTAAATACTCCAGCCCCTTTCTAAAGAGATTTTTAAAAAGAATAAACATTTCTAGCTTCTGTAATGGAAATTTCTAAAGGCATCTGAGCATCTAAGCACTATTGGTTTTCGATGAGATGGGTTTTGATTTAATAAATTTCTTGGAGCTTCTAAAAGTCCTTTCCCTATGTGATGCAAACATGGCAAAAGCATTAACTGTTTATTTCTTCCCAACACACATCTGGGAGTGCCTGGGGTGCTCTAGGTCCAGGATGTGTAGTAGGGTGACTTGAACAGAGCCAAGCAAGTGCTGAGTGATTGAGACTGGACTCAGGGCTCATCCCTTGAGACCAAGGTGGCAGAGAAAGGCCCTGCCCTCTGTGGCAGAAACTATTCCCCTCAAAAAAATGATGTAGAAACACACCCAGAGCCAGTTTGAGCACCAGTCAAAGATCTACCTTATTCTACCATCGTGAAACAATACTCTACATGGAGAGACAACAGTCAGAATTTCCAAGTGAGGGAAGAACCTTCCCTTTCTCCTTTCCAGGAAATTTTCCCTTGGGAGCTGGGGAAATAGAGAAGGAAGAAACCAAATCCTTCTTTTCTGCTTCGATGCAGGTCTACACACCAGCCTTGAAGGAGTGGCAAGCACTCGGTGTAAGTCACTTAGCATTCCAGTGCACATCTGCCGCCGAAGGGCAAGCGCTTACCCAGAGCTTAACCTTGCAGCTGGCAGGCCTCGGTGCCTTGCCTCCTCAGCAAGGATAACTAATCAAAGAGCCACAGAGACAGGTCCAAAGCGTCGTGCTTCTCCAGTTTTAATCTAATGCCTCAGATAAGAAAGCGGCCGTGAAGCCCTCACTCCCTGCATGTAAAATGGGGAAGGTCAGCAGGGACAGCAAACTCGGTTGCCACTGCAGCACAGAGAGAACCCTGAAGTGGCTTGAGGAGGGAGAACATCTGGACTTTTAGTTCCTATGCAGTGTGAAGCTGCAAAGATAGAAGTAGCAGCTAGTTCATTGCAACTAGCTCTTTTTCATTCCAAATAGGATGCTTTTACCTGTATCTTAGCACAGTAAGGTTCAGTTTCCAGAGCTGAAAAATTAGTATCTGTGTGCATGAAAGGACCAGAGCCTATGGAAGTGCCTTCATTGCGTGGGAAAAGTCCTTACATGTGAAAGGCTTAAGAGAAGCCCTGAAATTGTTTGCTTCAATAAGTAAAGAACAACAGATAATCTTCCCCAGGTATGGGAAATACCCCTTTGCAGACGCCTTTTCTGTAACTACAATCCTAGTCCCTTGTTCAAATGTCAAAAAACCACATTGAATAGCTGTTTTTCACTGACATAATCTTGGCTTCCTGGTGGGGCACACAGATCATCTATGAGGGCAGACAAACCCAGCAGAGCTCACGTGAACAGAGATGTTTCAAGAAGAGTATCCAGGGGTTGTGTGCTCAAAACCTCCAGACTCCTGCCTTTTGCTGTACCTATGCACTGGAAGGAGTTCTGTCCTCCCTCTGGCATGGTTGAACATCTGCCTGAAGGACTGATATCTGAGCAGTTTGGTGCAGAGACAAGGTGGGCAAAATGAAAGCTCTTCCACTTTAGGCCCTGTGGATCAAAGGGAAGATGAACCTGCTGCTTCACTCCAGGGAGAGGGAGGTGAGCGAGCACAGAGGCTGGAGTAGAATGGTCCTTGGCTGAATTTCTAGCATAGCACATTGCCACAGCCCTGGTCCCAGAGTCTGAGACATTATGCTTGAAAATCTGAATGTTCAGAGCATTCACCGAGCATCAGCTTTAACTCTGTTCCACTTTATGCATCCACCAGTAACAAAAGCAGAGCTAGTGCACAATGGTCATGGGTGGAAGATACCATATCCTTCGTAAGGAAGCAATTGGAATCTTCAAGGTACTGGAGCAAAGTAAGGTAAACAATACCCCTAAGCTCTGCATCATGACTTCTTTGCCCTCATAAATCACTGAAGGACACAAAGCAGTCTCCCATTGAGCGAGGGCCCTTTTTCTTAACATGCAAGGAGGTCACAAGGGCAAAAAGCATGGGACTAGAAAACAGAACAAGTGGGAGGAATGGTAAATAGCCAGATACTCACTGGAGGAACAGCCTAGATTTGTAACTAATAATGAGAAAAGCTTCATAAGGCAGAGGAAGCCTATTCTTACCTGTAGGAGTCAAAAAGCAATCACGTGCTTGGCATAGGGAATGGCAACAGGGAAGAGATAGGCTAACTCAGACTCACAGAGGCCAAGAAGATGCTTCACGATTTGGTCCTTTTTATGCTAACAGGAATCTCCTTTTATTTCTTCCACCAAGAGGTAATGTTCCCATGGATCCGCTTTCACCCCTATATCTGGGGCTCCAAATTCAAGAACCCACCAGTCTAGTTGGTCTACACCACCATTGCCTCCAGGTCCTCCTTGTCTACTTCACCCAAGCCTATATTGACTTGAGCACAAGACAAGATTTTTATCCAGGGTTCTTTTTCTGCACACTGCTAGAGGTGTGGCCTAGACTGATATTGAGGCTTTGCCAATTTTCAGACTTCTCAGTCAGTGCAGAGCACAATTTATTTAATAGCTTATTTTTAACTATATGGTACATCATTCACCTCTTCCTTTCCAGCTTGCAGTGTAGAAGACACACAGACAAAAAGGACAGGAGCAACAGAGAAGGTCCCCTCCTAGCTGGTGGGGCAGTGTTTTAATGATTGTGTGGAAGATGAGAGCATGAGGGAGGGGAGCAGAAATTTTTATGCAGGAGATCTGATTCACTCAGGCACATGGAATACCTTCAAGGCAGAATGAACAGAGCAACCTACCAACTTTCCTTGACCATTCCAGAAACCAGCATCTCCTGTCTTCTGAGGAAGAAGGATCCACAGCATGTACTGAGGAACCACCATGATCCACAGCAGGGTGGGGTGAGTGCTAGCACCTCCTGAAAGGCAATGTAGTACTCCAGCACCTGGAGTAAGAGCCCCCAAAGGAGATAAAGAGCACTGACACTGCCCTCAGGGGAGCAGAGAATCACAGCCATCATTTCCAAGAGGGTCTGGAATGCTGAGGTGACATACTGTTTTGTCTGGAATTGGGAGAGGCAGTCTGCTTCCTTTAATAAACCTGGGGGAGGAGTAAATTGTTTTTAAGGAATGAAGAATGGCACCAATATATCTTGCAAAAGGACACTACCTTATTGTCTTACTCAGAAGGAAATGTGAAGAGCCCCTAGTTTAACCCCTGTGCTTTGCATTACAAAAAAAAAGCAGAATTTTTTCAGTCCTTCGTTAATATCTTACCTCCTTCATACCTGCCTCCCACTATTGATACCTCAACTACTCAACAATCATAAACCAAGAAGAAAAAAATCATGATGAATGCAACACTCAAAAGCAATTCATGGCCATTTTCAATTTGCCTTTTGGTTTTTTGAGTCCTTGGGATTCATTCTGTTCTTATTTTCAAGGCTTTTTTCCCAGCAATCAGAGATAAAAATTATCTTTTCATATAAAATGAGTTGGGTTTTTTCCTTTTTTTTTTACATAATCACAAGATTCCAGTTACCAAGATTGAATACCAATATTGAAGAAAAACATTATGTATTGTGAAACTCAAAGTAAAAGCCATGACTGCAGTATCCCTCTCTCATACACCACTGCTTCTCTCTTTCTTCTTTTTCCTCAGTAACTAAACAAAAACACCCTTTGCACAGCTTTTATTCTTGATCATTTTATTTTGGTGGTTTTCATGCTACATAAAAATTAGTTTTTATATCAAAAAATTATTCACAATATTTCCAAAATAGTTCAAGTGTTTTTTTTCCTTTTTGTGTTTTTTAAATATTTTTTATGTATTTTTATTTCTTTTTTTTTTTTTACTGCAGCTAGGGTTACAAAACATCCCATTTCCTCTCGCCACCACCAATTCACTGTCGGTTCCCTTTTACATTTGCATATGTAAAAAAAAAAGAAAAATAACAAAACTTTTTATATCATTTACTTGAGAAATAAAAAGTCATTTGGCACTCATGTCTCTGTGGCTCTGATTTTCACCAGTGAAGTGGCTGGAGGTGGGCGTGTGTGTGTGTGTGTGTGTGTGCATGTGCACACACATATGCATGCATAAAGTGTATGAAGAGGAGGCAAAATTTAGGCAAAGATGGTCTCAGAAGCGGATAGGATATATCTGCTGTATTCAACAGCCTGATGGGTGGCCAGGTTCACCGCAAGGTACCAACAGCTCAAGAGAAGAGGAGGTAGCAGTGTTGGGCAGTAGAAGACTTAGACTAGAGGTGAGTATTTCTTTTTCTTTTGGTTGATAGACTGAGCTTATCAAAGGTGCTCTCCAAAGTAAATGTACATTAGTTAGAAAGCAAATACAGCTGAAGTTGACCTGTGCCAGGTCGAGAGACGCTACCTGCCCCAACCCTAGTAGGCACAACAGTCCTCCACTACTGTCCTCAGCCACTTCCAAGTGCCAAAGGATGAAGGTGCTGGGTTTTCCCTTAGGTGTCATGATATTTAGAGCTGGCCAGCTGCCCATGCACCACCTTTAATTCCTACTTCATGGTCTGTGAGACTCTGCTCAGCCTTGAATGACGTTGTCCAAGTTGATAGTCTTTCCTGCCCACTTGCAAAAAGGTCAGGAGGGGCAAGGCTGAACACCTCTGGCCCATTCAGGGTCCTTCATTTGTCCCTGCTGCAGACCTACATGCCTGACTCCTGCTCCAGTGTGGAAGGACTGTGCAGGGGCCGGTGAACCATCTTTCCCTTCCTGCCCTCCAGCCTGACCCACAACCCACATGTACTAGAGGATGATCTGCTCTGGATGACCATTCCCTTTGGATCAGGTCCCTCTGTTATGGGGTTCTTGTCCCAAGAATGGCCATGGAAACAGCCAATTCCATCCTCACCTGGACAATCCTGCATGGCTTCAGAAGGGCAGGACCCAAGGGTCAGACAGGCTCCCTGCCTTGCAGCAGCCTTTGGTGCAATGGCCAAAGCTCACTGGAGAAACGTTTTAATGTTTTTTAAGGAAAAAAAGAGAAAAATTTAAAAAGGAAGGAAAGAGAGTGAGTACAAAAAAACCCCCACAACTACAACAAAAACCTCCAAAGCCCACTTGTGCAACAATTAAATATTTTGTCTTCTGTGACTCCACAGGGAAGTCAGTGAAAAGCTACTTCCCAAAAGGCTGCTGCCTCCACTATATACCAGCCCTCACCTCCAATTACAAATGGTGCTTTGGTCACTGGCAAAGAGACGTTTCAAGATAGCCCTGCCATTCAGGAAAAACGTGTACAAAGGAAAGACCCCAAATACAGCTGAACCATACAAACAATAACCGCACAGAACTGAGGTCTCGGAAAGTTGTATTGCTGAAAACACCTCCCTGCGCCCACTAAAAGGACTGTGTAAACAAACAAACTAACAAACAAACATACAAAATAAATCAACAGCTAAACAGTAAATCTTTTTTCCCCCCCCATGTTAGAAATTTTGAAAATGCAAAGCTAAAAAGAGCAGTTTGCTGTGTTTCTGACCACAGGTGAGAGACAGCCTGCTCCAAAGATAGGAAAAGCAACCAGACAGGCAAAGAGGCCTCCAAAGCTAGCAGCTTTCTGTGCTAACCTCCACACTGACTGCTGCCCAGTGGGAAGGTCATTTCCTACAGCACCTCTTGAAGGCTCCAGCTTGCTAGGAGCTTTTAGGTGTATAGCATGTTGATAATAGCAATAATATCTAAAATACACACACGTACATGTACAAACATTCACACACATATATCTTCTCTTCCATAAAAGACAAACCTGGCAAAGCAGAGGATACAATTTGATGGAGAGGAAAGAGCAGCTGGACATGGAAGAAAGCAGAGGAGGTGGATGGATGTGGTCTGATAGAATGAGTCATTGGAGACCACAGATTATTCTCTTACATTTCATATATATAAAGAAAAAGAAACCATCAAAGAGGCCCAGTGACACCAGCACTAAAGGGCTGGTTAAGCAGACTTAAGATAGGCTAAATGATGAGAGCCCTAGCCCCTAATGTTGCTCCTTCCTTGTCTGACTAATCATGGCATCTCTTCATTGGGTCCTGATTGTCTTTTTTGGCTGCTGACAGAGGACAGCAGTGTCTTGTCCAGCAGTTTGGCCAGTTAAAGTGCTGTGCCACTTGGCACTGTGGGGCCCTCCCTGCAGGTCATCTTCTCTGGTGCTAGCAGTGTTGTGATCTCTCCTGGAAATGAATGGGATGGAGAATGGCTGCAGAAAGTTCACTCCCTTCCACTCTCCCTTTTCACTGTTCCCTCTGAAGAAATGGAACCCCTCCAGATTGTGGGATTTTCAAACTCTATGCTCAGCTCCAAGCAGCAACAGTGATGTTCTTCCAAGCAGCGGGAGACCAATTCACCTCACATCAGCTTTTTCCTGTGTCTATCTGACACAAGAGCAAGAAAGGACAGGCTAGTGTTTTCTTGCAAGTGGAATTTCAGTGCTTGCATTGCCCTAGGAGGCAGCAAAATTAATAGCAAGGGAGTCTCTTGTTACAGTCCCAGATCAGATTGACCAGATCTCTCCCAAAAGACCTTACCAGTCAGTGTGTGATTGTCTTCCTGCTCCACCTACCAGTTAAGGCCAAAGTAGGTAATGAGTGTGGCACAATGGTTTGGAAATGTGGCACAGTGGATGAAGCACAGAAGTGAATGAACACATGGAATGGGTTTCTGGTGCTGTAGTCAAACCCTCTACAGGAGTCTGCATCCCAGCCTCATCAGTGATTCAGAGCTGGTCCCCCAGAATCCAAACAAAGCAGCCATGCCAGGGTGTACCAGGAAGGAACAAGAGGATTGCCAAGTTACCCGCAGGTACCCATCATCTGGCTTTAGCAGCATACCACTCCCATCACTTTTTTTGTCAGCTCAAACACATGCGTACAAACACCTAAGCACATGCACAGTGGCACCACACATACAAATGTGTGCAGGCTGCATAAATACACATACTAATATGAACCCACCCCTGCCCCCCCACAAGTAGACACGTGCAAGAAATACAGACAAGTAGCCACAGGCATGCAACATACACACGGTGATCCCAAGCAGAGGGAACCCCTGTAAGCTATGTTCAAGCATGGTAGGTTCCTGGGAGATGAATCCTGGCAAAATGCACTGCAGGAAGAGGCCCACACAAGGATGAGAATCCAAATAAGTATTCCAGGTATCTAAACCCCTAAGTAGCTATTCTGAAAGCTCCTTGAATTTCACAGGAGTTTAGCTGCCTGTCAAGATGGATCTGGCTCCAAGGCCGGGAAGGAAAGCAGAGGGAGAAAGTACAAACCTTGAATCTTATCCTCTTGACTGATTTTTATCTGTTCAGGGACAGGTATAACAGTTTTTTCCAGTTGACATGGGACTTAGCAGCCAGTGCCCACAGGCCTAGAGAGAGGTCTCACATAATGGCTGCATTCTCTCTGGACACCCTGCAAATGTTGCCATTATGCTGTACTTTTGGCACATTGAATAAGCAAAGGAAACACAGCAAAGGGCCTGGTGATGTTCAGAGAGGTAACCCACTATTTGGCCATAAATTAATCCATGGGATGTATTCCCAAAGAGATACCTACCTGCATCATTGTGGTCTGATGCACTAGACCACACTAATAGTGTAGTGCATTAAATGGGCCAGCATTTCCAACTCTGCTTATGTTTAGAGCTCTGACAGGAGTCACTCAAATGTACAAACATACACTTCCTCCCAGACTTAGAGGTATTTGTAGCCGTGTATTCCCAGGTACACAGACCTCCACGGACCATGCTGGGACAGCTATGCCAACATCATAGCAAGGGCACATCAGAAGCCTGACTACCCTCCTCACACCTGTGAGCAGTGATCCATTCCCAGGTGGCTGTGGTGGTTTCTCTCACCCAGAAATCAGAAACACAGGCCTGCAATGGCATGGCAGGTTGAGCAAGAGTTAGCTGCAGCTGGGAGAAGACTACTGCTTTGAATAAGCTCTGGCCATGCTGACCCTTTGCATTGCTCTCTGCACGGCCTGTATGCTTTCATACAACACTACACACATGGAGACACTGACTGGCCCTTTCTCAGACTGTGGCCAGTAGACCCTTGTGTCTTCAGGGATAAGCAGCCAGTGCCAGGAACATTGAGGATGGTGGGTTGATGGACGTTCATTAAGGAACAATGCAAATTGTAAAAAAGGGGAGGAAGGAGATGTCTTGGTATCTGCCTAGAGCCCCTACCAATCTCGTTGGCTGTCTCTATGCTTATTCACCATCCTATCACTCTCCTTACTGCTGACATCAGACCACAAAGCCTAGCCAAGTACCAGCTGATATTGACTTGTCAGACAGAAAGGGAACAAATACTACCGGGCATTCACTCCCAGGTCTGCAACACAGAAGAACTTCACATAGGTCTTTAAAAGCCTCTAGGCAATAAAGGAAGTGCCCTGTGCTTTTAAAAGATAGCATACTTCTCTCTAGCAGCCTTGCTTAATTCATACAGAGTAAAAGCAAAGAAACTGTAGTGATCCTGATATGGGTCAACCTGGAGTGGATAAAAACTGTATTTGTCTCTGCTATAAATTTACCAGTCAGCCATCAAGGACAGAAATTATGTTCTTTCTCTGGGCTCTCTCAGAAAATACAATTTCACTACTCCCTTGCACAGGCAAATTTGCCATACTGATAATTTCTTATTTCTTCAGTGTGCAAGAGCAGAACACCACCTCAGTGAACATGACAGAAGAGTCAAAAACAGCCACAAAACATCATCTTCTAAAAATCTGGTCATGGCTAGAATTTTCCAGGAGAGGAGAAGTGGAAGCCTGCCCTTCACTCATCTTCTACACAGCATTGCACAGGCTGATAAAGACAACAGAGCAACAAGGCAGTAATAAGAGAAGGAGAGTGGGCAAACAGCCAACATAAGTAATTCTGAGGGAAGAGGCATAGAGATGAAATTGAAGAATCAGTAAGATGGGAAAGTAGATAAGAGGCCAGGAAGATGAAGCAGTAAGCTGCTGGAGAGATCAAAACACCTGAAAATGAGGTTCTGCTAAGAGGAAGGAGAAAGAGCAGAGGAAATAAAGTGGTCAAGAACGGCACAGAGGGTCTGAGACCATGCCACCTCCCCATTACTGGTACTGGAAAGGCTGCAAAAAGAGGGAGAAGGAAGAGTTGTCCAGGAGATGAAGGCCCATAGGGAGATCCCTGTAATCCACAGTAACAAATGTACTCTGCTGACATCCCAGGGAGAAGACAATGGGGACCAGGGAAGAGGAAGTAATCAAAGAGCAAAGCACATAGAGAAGGAAACAGCCCTGTGCCTCACACAAACAGTCCCTAGCAATCAACACGGCTTTTATTACAGGAAATTATTAACACCCTCTGCTACCCACCACCCCTTACCAATCCCAAACCTCCCCTCTCCGGGGACCCTTTCTTGGCACACACATATAACATCCAGATAAACTTTCCGAACCAGCAAAAGCAACCACTGAAACAACTTCAAACACCACAGACCAATAAAACCACAATTTAGAAGTTAACTTTCCCAACCCCCCCCATGCCATTATTTAATAAGGAAATACTGTACAGATATAAAACCCACCCTTTTCCCAACCTGAATATAATTGCTTGAGCTAGTTTCTGTACATATATACACACATATTTACACAGTAATGCTGCAGTCAAGAAAGCAGATGATGTAAAAGTCACAAAGTGAATACATAAATTAAATAACTACCAGCAGAACATTAGGAAAGGTCACGCTGTTCCTACTTGGCAAAAATGTGTTGTGGGACAGAGTAATTAAGTGTACTGCAATGTACTCTGTGTCGTGTGTGCGTGTGTGTGTGTACATACAGGCACGCAAACCTCACAGCTTCCTGCTGTCTCAGGTTTGTTCATGTATGTCTCACTTCCCCAGTGTGTCTCGTATGTGTGTGCGTGCCCAGAGGAACCCCTGTTCCACAGCATGGAATTACTTTCTGACCTGTTGGAGCGTATACCAGTGCTTGCTGTGAACCTATAATGGCAGGAAGCCAGCAGGTTAAGAGATCTGTAACTACTAACTCATCACAGAGATCCTCCTTTACCTCAGCACTCATGGGACCGTACCCTTGACATTGGCAGACATGAGTCCTGCCCTCTGCAGTATGGTTTCACTGTCTTTTCTATACACAAGCAAGTTTATGCTGTGTCAGTTTTGTTGTCAGCAATGGCAGAAGGGTGCCGAATTCACTCAAACGGCATGGCTAGGAGAGGAATTTGGGGATGCACAAGAAACGGAGAAAAAACCCAAAGCCAATTGCAAAGTAGTTTTTTGTTGTTGCTGTCCTAGTGGCAGACACCCAGGTTTGTCTGCAGTCAGCCCCAGGGAGGTCCAGAGGGCCCATGATGAAGATGAAGCAATAGTATTCATATTGCCAGTGAGACACTCGGCACCCCAGTTTGCCTTTGATGGGGGAGGAGAGAGGAAGCCACAGGGAAGTGTGGGTGAATGCAGCAAGGGTCTATGGCTTGGAAATCTATTTGGCTGCAAATTGAAAATAAGCCCTTGTGGGGACGACAATCAGGTCCCACTAGTTACTATCTCAATGTGCCCTGCAGCATCCAGCAGCGTGGTAGGTGTGTTCCAGGTGGACACGCCAGGTGTGTTCAGCAGCAGGGAAGCACTTATGGGAAAGAGTGGGTGCAGATGGGGATCGTGGCTCGGAGTCTGTCCCCATTTGTTGCCAGCAATTTGGTTCCTTTCCTGCACACAGCTCCCAGGGGCTCCTGTGGTGACCCAGGCATATGCCACAGAGAGGAGGCATAACTGGACCCTACCCTTTGCCAGCTTGGATTGAGAAGAAAGGGTGAAGTGTAATTCCTCAGGGCAAGGGCACAGAGGGTCAGCACAAAGTCCTTTCATCAACACTCCTGATCTTTATGCCCTTCCATTTTCCCTTTCTTTTTGGCAACCAAAAATGCGTGGGGAAGTGCAACCTCCCACCCTTCTCCATGAGAAGAGCCCATCAAAGGTTGCTTGACTGGAGAGGAGGATGTGTGAAAGGCCTTAGTCTGACCATTGGCTGTGTTCCCAGGCTTGCTTCCATCTGTTGATAAGCAATGGAGGTGGGAGGATATGCCGTATTTGATAGAAAGCTCTAAAGCAAAGACTTGCCTATGAAGATCCCTGAGGTATCTCTGATCTCTCTCACCTGTCACCACCATCACATTCATTATCTCCCCCTCTCTCTTTTGCTGGCAATTTTGCTGTGAACAACAACTTGATCTGAATGTGCAAAGGGGCATTATTCAAGATGGATGCTAGTGTCTTCTTGGAGTGAGGCACTCAACATCAGCAGGCACTGCTGAAGAAGAGGCCCATCCTGGCAACTGTTAACCCTGCCATCAAATTCTTCACGACATCACACAGGAACCTTCCTCACCCCATATGCCGGAAACTGAAGTATCAATTTCCTACAGGCAAAGTTCATACTTTGATATTGCTGAACATTTTGAACCCCACTGGGGTTCTCACCTGGAGAGTTCTGACAATGCATGCTGGATTTCAGAGAGAATGGGATTTTTTTGATGTTGTTGAAGTGGGGACTGTGTGCTTCATTGTCTCAACTGACAACAAGTTCTGACTGCAGCTCTTCTTGCCTACTTAGGATGTGACCTTGCAAGTTCTGATACTGATCTCACTGGGAGGCACAGTGGGAGACAGAGAACTACTACACCAGCCTGTGTTGTGTTGCATTACAGAAAAAGCCAGTGTGAATACTCCAACAAGGTTTATGATGTGGAGATCCATGGCTGAAAGTTCTACCTGACAGTTGCCGTCCACTGTGTATGGCACATTTTCGATATTTTTTGAATATTTCCTCCATCTCCTTCAGAGACATCCTCCTTCAGCTGAGTACATACACTCCAGCACCACTTCAGAAGAGCATGGCTCATGAAAATACCTCTCAGAGAGCCATGCCTGGGGCTAGAAGTGAGGAGGTAAATGTCAGAAACATTGCCAGAGGTGCCTAATCTTTCCTGGGAGGCTGTCTGCAAATATTCAGTAGAGGTCACCAACTGTAGAGGACACAATGGTTTTTGCTCAGTATTCTTGTGTGCAGAAAACATCAGAGAGAGGAAATGTTCCAAGCCACTGCCCCAGAAAATACTGGTGTTTCTACAGTAGAGAGAGAGAAATGGTAAGGTAGGGAATGTGGAGTTTTGTCAGGCTCTGGTATGAAATCCCGTTCTTTTCTGGACAGGTAATAAACAGCACATGGGTGGTTTTCTAGTATAGACAACACCTGCTGCTAATATTACCTGTTTGATTCACTTGAATACTTACAATGAAAATACACCAAATCTAAAATTCTAAATATATAATCAGAGTTTAATAACATCATTGATTTATTTTCTGGATTATGAATTACACCCTCCCCCCTCCCACCCCTTCCCCTTCATCTCTGTCCCAAAACTTATTGACCTGTCAGAACTAAAATAAACAAAGCAACCAGAAAAGATCACTTATAGGAGAAAGGATTAACCTGATGGACACATGGCCTAATATATTATGGGAGAAGGCAAAATACCAGACTCCTGTGGTTAGACCAGTGGTTCAGTCCAGAATTTCCAGTTCTTCTTTTCTGGTTGCCCTAGAGCATTCATTTGAGTGGTTTGTGGCACAGTTAATATTTGCAGAGCACTCAGAGTGTTAACAGTGCTACAACAGTAAGAATACTAGATAATGATTTTGGCAACCTATCATTTGCCAATCAGTGGAACAAGGGATAGACCAGTTCGGAGAAAATACGAACCAACTTTCAACCCGGAACACAAAAATCAGAACCTTTAAGAAGAGATTTGAAAAAAGTTCCATTAACTTCTTTTTGGTTTGTTTTCAGCTTAATTTCCCTGCAGAGCCACCCTCCAGGTTTCCTCGTTCCAGGTGGGGAGGGACGGAAAAGTACCGAGATAACCGCCAAAGAGATTAGCTGCCCTCGTCAGCTGTCAAGCTCCCCAACCCCAAGCCCTTAGGAAATACCAGAAATTATCACGAGCTTTCCCAGGTCCAAGATTTCTAAACCAAAGTAGCATTGGAGAAGTCTCTTAATGTCAAAGTGATGGTCCAACCTGAGTGGCCAACTTGATGGTTCACCCCACCACTATCAAGACAGTGTAGTGCCTTGAGGCCCGAACTCCACAGAGAGATGCTGGTACAAAGAGTTTATATGCAAAAAGGAATTGGGGGTGTTCCCATCAAAACATGAAACCCTGCTGGCAAGGCTTGAAGTGACGTTCCGGCGTCTTCCATTCATGAAGATAGAGGTGACAGGGCAATACAGGGGGCCTTGGGGGAACACAACACACATGGGTTTCTCTCTCTCTCTCTCTCTCTCTTTTTTTTTTTTCCTCATTCATACGGCCTCGACCTGCGTAAACCGCTTCCAAAAATGCAGCCTGAAAAGTCACAGAAAACAAACAGAACGGAAACAAACTTCCCCTCCCTCCCACCCCACGACCTGAATATTCACGAGAAGAGAAACACCAATTTATACAAAAACGCAATAAAAAAGAAATATTTACAAATGAAAGGAACGCCTTCTTGGTGGCCGCTATCAGAGGTGTCTGACAAGCTGCCATGTGTTCTGGATTGCAGATCGCTCTGTTAATTTGTTTGGTTTCTTTTTTTTTTCTCTTTTCTTTTCCTTTTTGTTCTTGTAATGAGAGAAGAGGGAAAGAGTAAGAAGTTTCCTTACCCCAAAGACTAGGGGGTGGCATTACAAAGAATCTTCCCCTCTTTCCTCCTTAATTTCCTCAGTGAAATATAAGAAAATATTCCCCTCACCAACCCTGCCCACTCTCTCCTCACACGCTTTGACTTTACAGGTAAATCCCACCCTCCCCCCTGCCTCAGCTTAAAAAATAAATTAATAGGTAAATAAATAAAAGGCCTTCTCTTGGCTTAAAAAGATAAAGATAAGATAAAATCAACCATGGTGTGGTGAGGAATGTGAGAGAGGTGGCTTTCAGCTCCAAGAAATGTGGCTCATAAAGACAGGGCTGCCATCTCCCTTCAGAGTCAATTCTCAGCAGCGTCCCCATGCTCTCAGTACAGGACTCTCTCAACCCTTCCCCTGATGAGCCATGGTTATTGAGACACTGGGACAGACCCAGGATAAGCAGTAGAGACTTTGCCATATCTCTCAGGATGGGAGAGGTTGGTCCACACTCCCACCTCAGGAGATAGATGACATGAAAGGTGTGTTCAGCTTCTCACTCCTACCATTGCTCCTTTTCCTTTAGTTTAACTTGCATCTAAAATGACACAACAGGAAAAAAAACATTCTTATTGATACTAAGTGCACCAGGAAAGCTGTCACTACAACTGCAGGGATGGGAAACCCTAGGCTATTCCAGCTTTACACCTGTGCTAGTATCACTCTCTTTCACACAGAGGCACACATACATGTACACACACATCTCAGCTTTGCACATCTTG
This sequence comes from Vireo altiloquus, assembly GCA_013396875.1. Lineage (NCBI taxonomy): Eukaryota > Metazoa > Chordata > Aves > Passeriformes > Vireonidae > Vireo > Vireo altiloquus. The sequence continues at coordinate 325,706 of VZRF01009553.1, read as the reverse complement.
TCTCCAGTCTTCAGCACAAGTTTCTGTGCTCTCTGGCATTTATTCAAGCACATCCCTCCCCAGGAAGACAAGCTGTGTACTTCCTCTGTACATTCAATAGTAAATATACATATGTATTTCCCATGGGTGCATACACCCTCCTCCCATTTCCACATGTGCAAGGAGGCATTGAAACAGTCCACCAGCACCACGGCCACCACACGCACCCTTCTATGGCATTTCTTTTTTCCTCACCAGCATTGGTAGAGGGCACTCTGTTCTTTTTGTTCCAACCTGCTGGCCAAGGGTCAAGAGAGCAGAAGGATTAAGCTCCTTTTTTCTCTCCCTTCCTTGCTGAAAGGACATGCCAAAATGGGTTTGGTGTCCCCCGAAGTGACAGTGAAAAAACTCCCCACCTTTCCCTACTCTTAAGCTCTGTTCTGCTGTGTTTGTTCTCCAGACACCTCATAGGATAGTGGGTTTATTTTGCTTTCTTCACAGACGTTTCAAGTATAAAGTTACCATATATACTCGCATAGAGGCAAACCCATACTATATACTGCTCCCACCCTTGAAGAATGTCACAACTAATGAGCAGCTCACAGCTAATGAACCAACCCTGTTCCTCTTTCCTCAAATTCTTCTTATTTCAGTGCAAACCAGCATCTTTTGTCTGAGTTTGGGAAACCAACCCTGGAGTCAGGGAGGCTGCTGATCAGCTTCTCAAATTCAGACTCCACTTCTTTTCTCTCTCTCCCACTGGTCTGCCATAGATTCAATGGCTGTAATAGCCATAGTGAAACCACTAGCCTGACCTGCAGACAAATCTTCCCTCCCTCCCTCCCTCCACATCCCCCAGCAGACAATTCAAAATTTTAGCGTAAAATTTCTCAGCATATACGCAAATATATATATATATATATATTTCAGCCCTAAACCCCCATATTCTTCACAAAATAATGTAACAAGAACCTCAATATAGCTAACATATAAGTGCATCATCAAGTTAGTCTTGTTATTCTCCCTTCACTTTCTCCACGTCTTAAACACTACTCTTTTCTAGGCAGTTTTAGGAAGAGTTGCCTGAGCAAGCATATTTTCCCGCATGTCCATTACACTGCTGCTGCTGCCTCCTCCCACCCCACACACACACACACGTGTGCACACATGCCTTTGCCTGCTGGGAGCCAGTAGAAGTGAACACTAAAGTCACTGCTGCTCCTCCTCAGCCCACCCCTTCCCTGCCTTTTTCTCTGCTTCCTGAAATCACGAGCAAGGATACCCAACTCCAACATCACTGTAAAGTGCAATGGCCAGGAATGGAGGAGAATGGGAGGAGCGAGAACATGGATAAAGAGATAAAACGGGAGGCTTGGGAAAGGAGGAGGAAGAGGGGAAACCAAAGAGGTGGCACTTGTCACCAGTGCTGCACTACTCACAACTCCAGTATCCCACAAACTAAGGACGACTCAGGAGAGTAGCTGATGGGATAGATCCCATCCCACCCTCCCATGCTCCAAATACACCCCCAGTCCCTCCCCACGCTCTTCCCCTCTCACTCAAACATCAGACTCAATACTGGAGAGTTTCTCATAAACATGCCCGTTGCTGGAGCCATTGAAAGCCCTGGGGTTTTTGTTGTTAGGCACACAGGGGTTGGACTGGTTCCCTATACAGATGTCCTTCTGGAAACGGGCTGGCACAGCCCCATGAAGGGCTGAGACCACCGGCTTGTTGGTGGTGACAATGGCTCGGAAGTCTGGCCTGGCTTTGGGCCCTCCTGCCACCACAGGCTGCCTGAAGAAATAAGATTTGCTGCCGTGGAGCAAGCATTGGTCATCCCCAAACGTGGGGATGAAAGGGTTTTGGGTGACCCGGTCGGGGTAGAGCGACTTGCTGAGCATGTAGCCCCCACTGCTGCCGGGGTTGTTATGGTGGTGGTAGCTGGTGGCGGGCACTGAGGACTTGTTGTTGGCAAAGGTGGTCTCACTGGCTGGCATCTCAAACATGTGGGCGTAGGGGCTCCCCTCCAAAAAGCGGCCCTTGTCCTTGAGGCTGACGCTGCGGGGGGCCAGGGCTGAGTCATCCTTCTGCAGGTCCACAAAGGTGTCATAGGAGTGCTGCCGGCGGAGTTTGTTGCGGTTCTTCTTCTGCACCTTGGAGGCAGAATTGGAAGGGCTCTGAGGGTATTTGGAAGAGGAGGTGGCACTGGTGGCCACGGGCACGGGGGCAGGCGGCTGGTCCAGCTCTTGGAGCGAGTTGTCCTCACTGATGTCGTACAGGTTGCCCGCTTTCTTGCAAGCCTCACAGCGGATGCAGGCCTGGCGGGTGGAGTTCTGCCCCACCGTTGATTGTGTGTAGTTGTGCAGCTTAGAAGGGCAACTGCGGCAGAAATTAGCCCCGGTCCGGTCTTCCCAGTCTAGATTGGTCAGGTTCTTCTCCCATGGTGCTGGGACTCCACTCACAACGCCATGCTTGTGCTCGTTGCCTCCACCAAACTCGCCTGAGCCGTGCTTGTGATGGGCCCTGTTAGTGCAGGATCCACCCCCTCCTCCTCCCGTGTCGCGCTTAAACTCATCTCCCCTTTCTTTGTAGATATCCGTCAGGTCCACATGTTCCCAGTGCGGTGAGTTCTCCTTGGTCCGAAACTGGTCAAGGTAGAAGTCCCGTAGCCCTTCCTTGTCCCTGAAGTAGCGCTTGTGGTCAGGTGAGCGGGGAGGGCGCCGGCGGTAGGCCAGCTCTATCTCATCAAATTCCCGCCGGGACTTGGCAGAGGCTGGGCGCTTCTTCAGGCTGTCCTTGTACTGCTGCTTCCTCCTCTTGGCTGCATTGCCCTCGATGTTGCCATAGGTGACCGTGTGAGTGGAAATGTCAGAGACATCCGAGCGGATCAGGTCGTCGTGGGTCCCGCTGCCCCCGTAACGGTCGCTCTTGAAGGAGAACTTGCCATAAAGGTCACCCAGCTGGCTGTGCTTGGCAGGGGGTAGCCCCAGGTCCAAGGGCTTCTTCCCGATGGAGCGCGACTGGGCGTTGAAGGGCGGGTTGTCACAGTCATAGAGCCCGTCGATGGAGCTGGTGCTGCCTATGCTATGGGGGCGGTGGTGGTGGTGGTAGTGGTCCTGATATACATTGCTGTCCTTCAGCTGGAGATTGCCAAAGGTCCTTTCCACCTCGCTAATATAGTCACTAAAGAGGTTCTCCTCACAGGGGGGGTTGTTGTAGGATTTGCAGTCTGAGTGGGTGAAGCTGCGGCGGTGCTCAGAAATGTCGTAGACGGATGACTCGCGGCGGATAAAGTCCAGGGCACTCTGCGGTGAGCCATTGACCCCTGACAGGTTGGCCATGTTCTTGGCTGTCCGAAGCAGGCGGAGGATGTTGGAATGGGTGTTGTTCATAGTTGCTGTGGGGGAGTTCATGGCTGACTGGCGTTCTTCGATGGCCACGCCGTGGATGCAGCTGTAGATACCCTGAAATGAGAGAAAGCAAGAACGTGAGTGGTCCCGCACAGAATACACAGAAGGGGACCTGAACTGAGAAGCATCGTGTGCATCAAGAGGATGTTCCTGTAGGATAGTAGGGCCTATCAGCCTTCCATCATTAAGCACAATCAAATCAAATGAAATCAGATTTGCTTTACCAACTCTGCTCTACCTTGCTGTTCTCACCCTCTTTCTTGACCCTCACATTTTTTCTTTCCCTCCATTCCTCTCCCTCTCTTTTGTTTCAAGTTGTATCTTTAGGATGCAGGAATGCCTGCTTGCATCTGTAAGAGTTAGTCAAATCTAGTAGGTGTAACACAGAATTGCAAATGGGCACAATAATATCCTTGGGAATAAAAGAATCAAGACAAATGATTCTATGTGGATGAGAGGATGAAAGTCTGTTTTGGCCCTTGAAAATCATCTGGGCATCAGTGAATCAATGAGACAGGAGCTATCTTAAGAAGGGAACAGATTCATTTGTCATAAACTTAGCTACATTAATCACCAGTACAGATGAGAGAAGGAAACAGAGAAAGACCAGGACTGTTGAATAGGTATTTAGGTCTTTTGCATCTGGTTGACTGAGGTACAATAGAATTTTTAATTGCATTCTGTTAAATTTAACAGTGATAATGGGCTCCAAATTGATGTCCCTGAAAGCAAAAGTCCTCTATTCAACCTCAAATCAGACAACAGAAGGGCCCAATTCCTCCACATTCTCCACAAGCTCATTTGACCCATGACACAGACTCTTTGCAGGGTCTATCTCTAGGAAGAGAATGAAAGGGGCTTCTTTATTCCCTGACCTGCCAAATGGTGCCTGATGATTAATGTCAATTGTGAAATGGACACCATCAGGTTATCATGGTTTCTCAGCAGCTAGCAGATGATTAACACTTTTGAGACGTTACATCAACCTGGCCCAGGTCTAACAGATAACCACAGAATGAAAGAGTCTGTTCTTAGCTAAGGGTCACCAAACACAATGCCCCATCTCATCTCCAGACTAAACCACATCACAAACTAACAGTATAGAAGAGAGGCTGTGCCCTTGCATTCAAAAGGCTTTGTCATTTCTCTTCAATACGTTATGCAGCAATTACATACTCCTTGTACAATCAAAGTAAATTCTGTTACATCAGATGCCGAGCTAAAAAATGCCAAGATTTGACCTCACTTCAGAATGGATCAGGAGAAAGGACCAGAGGCTTGAAAGAAGGAAAATAAAGCTCCAAATAGGATACTGCTAGCAACACTAATAGGAGAAGATGACTCAGAAATGGCTAGTATCTGCTTTAAATGTAAATGTTGTACCCTAAGGCAGATTTGCATAAAGCAATTGCTAAGTTTATGTGGTCATCCTCTGTGGAAGGATTTCTGCATGGTTCAGAGCATGGCTTTTGGTTAAAGACTTCTGACTGTCAATGAAGGCACACTCCTAGTTAACAAAAGGTCAGCTGAAAAGCTGTAATATAGAGGACAATGTAAAACTCCCAATTTTCTAATAATATTATCCATTATTACTTGACTACATTTGTGGGGGTCCTCAAATTTGGCCTCCTCACAACTCACTTTGGAGGAGCAAACAGTAACAGCTAACTTATCTTTTACTGTCTTTTCATTTCCATGTGAAATTTCTATTTCCTTAACCATAATCCAGCAGAGACCAGAGATGTCACAGAAAAAGCTAGCATGTTTTTGCAATATTAACAGTGCAAAGATGACACAGTGCAGACTGCCACCCTATGCCACCTGTGTGTTAGACAGTCTTGGTGGATATTCCCATCTCTAGTACCTAGGATGGTCTGAATAAAGCCTCCGTTACTCCCTGACAGTTAATGGCACTCACCCTGCTGATGGAGAAGACCACACCAGGCTTGCCAGAGCAGACGCCCATGAAGCAGTGGCGGAATTGCCAGTAGAAGAGATGCTCACAGATGAAGGTGATGAGACTGAGGGCCATGGCTGCTCCCAACATGTAGAAGACACCTGCCATGTTATCTATATCCAGCTGGCTGCTCATAACCTCATTCTTCTCATTGTGACAAATGCCAGTGAGCCAGAGAGCTTCCAACTCCTCCATCTCCCCTAGAAAGACAGACAGGAAGAAAGAAACAGGTTAGATAATCCTGCAATGGCTAAAGAGCTCAGACTGGGGCAGACTGAAAGCGAGAAGCTGATCTAATGTAATTTCTAGTCTCCACATTCTTTTTCCACATCTACAATATTCATAAAACATCCTGACTGCCCTTCTGATGAGGGCAAGTGCCATTTGTCACAGGAAAGTCAACAGGATTTTTCCACAGCCCAATATTAACCATAACAAGCTGTACCACGGAACACAGCTATGACACTTGCTGGATGTGTACACTGAGATCCTGAAACAGTTGTCCACCAGATGACTGAAGACCTGGCCTCACAAACTTCCACTTTCATTAAGTCAGTGAAGGGAAAAATTAGTGACTGATACTGGTAGACAAAAATTAATCACTTCTGGATGAAAACATTGTATGTTTCCAACTCAGAATTCATAATATTGATTGTTTTCAATCAAATTTTTTCCATCATATCCATAGCTCATTAAAACTAGGTGCAATGTTCCAAAAAATATTTGAGTATTTTTACCTGTTTTTCTTCCCTTCAATTTTGTCCAAATTCAACACTTCCAAGGGCTTTGACCAATCAAAAATTTTACTAATTTGTATCAGCTAGGAGCAAATGTTCTGTACTCTAATTTCATACACCACTTACTACCGTTATGGTACTTTCATGAGGGGTGAGAGAGAGGTAAACACTCACACACACACGCATATATTGAGACATTCAGAACAAACTAATTTTGCAGGATGACAAATTGTTTCATGTTGTTAGGAAAGTTAGTTTTTCACACTTTCAATCTCCAGTCTAGTGGCAGGGGGTAAAAAATCCATATATTTAAGTAGTGCCATAACAGAGTTTTTGAAGCTTTGTGAAGAACTTATGTCCTTCTCCAAAGTAATGCATACTAGGCTTTTTAAGAAACAGAACAACCTATCTGTCAGGGGGCCTATTTTCTGAAGTATGTCCAAGTTATGTTCTTTCCATATTTATAATATGATATGTTATTTTCAGATTTCAAGGGGAAAAAAAGAATACTTATAAATAAAATAACCAGTGAATTTTATTTATTCATAAAAAAGGACCTGGGAAATGTACTGTGAAATGGAAAGACAGGAAAATATTTCCTAAGAAGGAATTTCTTTTCCCATAAATAGTTTTTGTTAATACTTGCAATATCTCTGTAAATTAGGAGGTGTATTAGGTAACTATAATGTTCTAATTAAAAACTCACTCCAAAATATGCTTCTGAGTCTCAAGTTCTTCCTTGTTTGTTGGTTTTTGTTTTTGAGGTTTTTTTTTGTTTTGCCTTGGGGTTTTTCTGAGGTTTTGGAAAACCTGATCTAGCTCGTTCATCCAGAAATATTTATCCTTTAATTCTGTAAACCCTGCATGGATTGATCCTGTATAGAGCTATAAAATTTGGAATAACCACAGACAGTCCAGTATAATTAGTGGGTTTGGTCATCGCAAAACCTCAAAGGTAGTGAAAAATTCACACCGGAAATCTTGTTTTCACAAGACATTTTTCACGTAAGGTATTTTTTCAAACACACATCTCAGCTTGTTCTATGAAAACTTTAGTGCTTTCAGCACTGCTTTTGATGATACCGCTATCCAGCATCAACAACATGAAAGAAGTGACATCCTCAGATTTTTAGTGTGATGCCTCTAAAAAAACCCCATTAATAATTTCATGCTCTCAACTCACATCTGAAGCACCAGAGCTAGAAACTTTCATTTCTTACCCACAAAACTTGGTATTTCTTAGGAAACTTCATTGCTTCTTTTTCTTGGCACTTACCATCTCCAAAAAGCTGTAGAATCGCAAGATCAACCTGGCGCTTCCAGCCTGAGTCCTTTTGGATGGCAATGCCATAGCCAGTGGAGGCAAACACCTTCCCACTCCCAATCGTCACCAGCTTGCAGCCTTCATCTCTGCCAGCCATGTAGTTTAGCACTGCTGCATCATAAATGAAAGCATCCAGCTTCCTGCACAGATGCAAGAAACAAGAGGGTATAGTACAGAAAACATAAAATCTGTATGAATTCAAAGGTGATTTTAGGTAGCTAAGGAAGAAATTAACCTTTTTCAGATGGACTGCAGTATGCTATTAGAATCATAGAAAGGTTTGGGTTGAAAAGGATCTTAAAGACCATCTAGTTCCAACCCCCATGACATGGGCAGGAACACCTTGCACTAGACCAGGCTGTTCAGAGCCCTGTCCAGCCTGGCTTCAAATACTCTAGGGATGGGGCATCCACAACTTCATCATCTCACAGTAAAGTGCCTCACCAACATCAGGTGGAAGAATTTTTTCCTAATATCTAATTTATGTAATCTTTCAGATTGAAACCATTCCCTCCTTGTCCTGTCACTACATGCATTTATAAAAAGGTTCTCTCCAGCTCTCTTGTAGGTTCTCTTCAGGAAGGCCACAATTAGGTCACCCTAAAGCCTTTTCTAAACTGAACAATCCCAATTCTCTCAGCCTTTCCTTGTAAGGAACGGTGCTCCATCCCTTTAATCATTTTGGTGGCCTCCTCTGGACTCGCTCCAACAGGTCCATGTCCTTTTTGTGCAGAGGACCCCAGAGCTGGATGCAGCACTGCAGGTGGGGTCTGAGCAGAGCAGAGGGGCAGAATCTCCTCCTTCATCCTACTGGCCATGCTGCTTTGGATACAGCCCAGGATGCAATTGGCTTTCTGGGCTGTGAGTGCACAGTGCTGGGTCATGTCCAGCCCCTCATCCACCAGTACCCCCAAGTCCTTCTCTGCAGGGCTGCTCTTGATCCCTTCAGCCTGTGTCGATACCAGAGATTGTGCTGACCCCAGTGCAGCACCTTACGCTTGGCCTTGTTAAGTATCATGAGATCCCATATGCCCACTTCTTGAGCCTGTCCAGGTCCCTCTGGATGGTAATCCCATCCTTCAGGTGTGTCATCTTCACATTCACCATAGTTAAATAAAATCTAAGCCTAAAGCTGTCTTACAGGTGAATCTGGGTTATAAATGAGGATCATCTATTTCTTTCTGACTTTTTGGTAATCATAATTTCTGATCTGAAAGAAAATTTTGACTACAAACATACTGCAAGATAAAGATGAATGAAGAGGAAGTCAAGGGGATCTATATCCTTAAGAATAGCTTATATTTCTGTACTGCCTTTCATTTCAAAAGACTCTAAAATGCCTTATAAAATGTATCAATATTAGATAGCAAAGTAGGGATTGAAGTAAGGAAAATATTTTCTCTGATTCAAACACTGGCATGACTTAGCTGAGAAAAATGTATCTTTTTCAAATCAAATACAGTCAGCACATTATGTTTAACCCCTCAGTTACCGTGAAAAGTACTGTCAAGTGGCCACAACAGTGGCTTTATGGTTTACCATGCTAAATTGGTCTTTGTTAAAGACTGTTCAGCTGAAAATCACAAAGAAAATCTGTTTCCACACAGAGAAAGCCCTATTATGGACTGTGTAGAGAGCACAATAGCCTGATGAGAGCCTTTTCACACTGCAACAAATCGATTTGGATGTGGGGGGCAGTGTCAGGAGGCTGCATCTTCCACATACCCAAAGACAGCTGATGAGTAAATCTTCCCACTAGATCTGAAATGAAACACTTTCTCATCAATGACCTAAGACCTTCCAGTTGCACATTCTCTCTCACACCCTATGTTTACAATATACCTCCAGCACATATTTACAGGATGGTGATTATCTCAGTTCAAGTGCTTATCTGTGAGGAAGTCTGTCCAAGAGTGAATATGAAGCCAGAATGACATCTATCACAAGTGATGAAACTCTTTCATCCATATATTTCCAGGACAGTGCATATTTATTTCCTGAATGATGACTATCCTGGCAAATGTATCTTCCCAGGATGATATCCAACAATGGTACAACCGTTTGTAATGGGCTGTGTACCTCTGAACCTGGCAAACGGGTTTAGGAATATTCAGTCAATCTAGTAATTAAATTGGCTAAACATCTTAATTTGTGCTTTGGAACGAACTTTCTTGTAGGAGTGCAACATGAGTGTAAGCAAAAGGGTTTTTTTTCCACTGGGGCTGGGCTCTAACAACTAAAATGGTCAGCTCTGAGGGGAGGTCTTTAATTATAAAGGGCAAAGGCTTGCAAAATGTCATTTTGAGTTAGATCCTTTGCAGATTCACTGTTATTAAAATAGGATGAGCTATTCAAGCATGCTTTTTCTAACAATTTTTCCCACATTTCCAAAATTACCCAAGGAAATGCTTACATTTTTTTATATTTCCTTATTATTCAAATAATGTTTTGTTTAGCCCTTGATACTAAAATATTCCAGACGAGGCTACTTCCAAACTATTTGCTTCAAGCCTACCTTCCATTGTATTATATTAACTGGTGATACACTGGGGTGGGATTAGTCTGACAGCTTCCTGATTAGCATAATCTTTTATACACAGAAGGAGGGAAAACAAAGGAATTTCCAGATGACAATATAAATGCTCTGAAAAAGACTTTGTCCACAGAGATCTGTGAGCTTTTCTTCTGTATGCATAAAAACCCATCAGCATGAAACATCTTGATGAAGCAAGGTCTTTGGGACCAATACACACATTGATTATGTACACAGTGATACAGTAGATTTTTTTTTTTGTATTCTTATAAACACAGCAAAACCAGACACTCTTATACAGATGTTGATAGAAAAACCTGGTAAAAAGAACCACAGAGTTACTCTCCTGTGCTACGTATGGTCTTACTATACTTTTAACCATGGAATGATAATAGAGGCTCATTTTTCAAACCCTAAAAATAACATTTTCCAGACGAGCATGCAAAAAGTCTGCAGTGCGTAAGCATGTAAGAAAGTCTCACCCAGTCTTCAGCGAGAACAGTGCATCGTCCACCCCCCTCTGATTGAACTTCACCATGTAGCTGTGCATTTCAGGGTAGTTGTTGCGAATGTTCCTTTCCGTGCTGCCATTGGGAACTGTCCCGAAGCGGAAAGGAGGTGAGAAGTCATTTGGTTTCTGGAACTGAAGAGACAGAAAAAGGAACATTTCTCACAATCTTTCAGATTGAAGTAGTCATCTGGCTGGGAGAACATCTGAAGGTAGTTCTGATTTTATTTTACTATCATGTGGAAAACATAATTGAGAAGATATTATATTTCACTGTTTTCAAACACAAATATCTCCTGTTAATGCCTAAGAAACAAGAAGTAAATCTGAGCAAGCTGTTCTTTTTGTCTACTCTGGATTAAGTGCATGAAATAGTCAATGATTAGAGGTTAAACAGGAGGTTAGATAAAAGGAAAAAGCAAAAGGGAAAATGTAACAGTGGTGCTAGAACACAGTCAAGAAACGGTTTCCAATAAAGTCTATGTGATGTGCTTTTTATCCACAAACTGTCATTTAGTTCCTAAGAAGTATCTTTTTCAGCTCTGTGAATGCCTTTGCATTTCCTGGTCATGACAGAAGTAAAAAAGTAAATAATGAGGAGAGATGCCTCTCAGCACACCTCACACCCACTTCACCAAACAAATGATCAGCTTTCAAAGTTTTGGGCAATTGTCCCAAATGAAATGCTGTTAGGGGCTGCAAGTTACTAGTAACATTTGATGCCCAGAACAGAGCAGGCAGAACACTCCAAAGCTTTTGCCACTCACAAGAAATACATTCATCGTAACATTGCCCCAAGGCTGCAAGTCTGTGAGATTTTATATGCCACTTGCTTAACTCAAGTCATAATCAATGCTCTCTGGGATTTTATGAGCAGTAAAATTTAGACTGTCAATTATCAAGACTGCTTAAAACCCTAGAACCAGCAGATGAGAAGGAGCACAGAATTGTAAACCAGGAACTGAATAAGCAGTAAAGATTCAAAGGTGGATTAAATGGAAAGAAGCCTCCTCCTCTCTGGATATATCAAACAGTAGCCTGCCTGGTGTTCTTTCTTGACTCCCAATTGTGACTGTGTATTTGCATGACCCTGAGAAGCACACTGACAACATGCTAATGGTCAGACCAAACTCGTTTAACACCAGGAGTTCGCCTGGTACATGAATACGTGCAGTCATGCTCTGCCACCTTCTACAGGGCTGCAGTCTACAGACAGTTCTAGCTTAAAACACATGCAGATGAGCCTTGTTCTTAAGCTGTGCTTAAAGCCATTTTGGAACTTGTTCAACTCAGCTGAGGAGGCCAGAGCCCCTAAATCAGTGTATCTCGCTCACATCTCAGCCATGAGGACAGCTAGAAGCTGTGTCTGTGGATAGATGAACATACTGTTCACCTGTTTCTGTGTACCAGTCAATTCATCTCTTCAGTCTGGATGGCAAGACGAGCTTGAATGTGCATGTGAGTGTGTGAGAGAGAACACATATCCTACTGTTTTATGCCAATAAAAAACATCGAGGCTGTTTTTCTGAACTCAGGTTAGTGCATCACCAACAAAACAGAAGCTTCACATAGCATAAAACAGACAGTAAGGTGTCTCTTAGAACTTTGTCACACCCTCTAGGGATGAAGACAAACTCTCAGCTATCAAAGACTGTAATGAAAGCAAACTTTGATGGGAGAAAAATCACCGCAGCATGCTAAAATTATTCTTTTTTACTAAGCTGATTAAAGCAGCAGCCTAGGGGACCCACCACAGGGAGGGCACTGCCATGCCAGACACAAAGAAACACAGTCTCTCCCCTGACATGCTAAACCAGGAGATTGCAGCGTGGGCAACCTGATTTCCTAGAGGCTGCAGAACCCTGCCTTGAAGGCAAACAGGACATTCCCATTTCCACAGAGCCCTCTGACAGAACAAGCATCAGGCAGCAACAATGACCAACGTTGGTGTGAATGAGTTTTGGCTAATCCATTTTCTACCTCCGCCCTCCATCCCCAGTGACACAATCTCTACTTCCATCACAATGGCTACAAAGTAGAGTAAGAAGGATTACAAAGTCAGGCAGGGCTGTGGTAAGGCAAACAATCCCAACTCTGAACTATCTTTTGGCCCCACGGTGTTCCAGAGCACATAATAGCAGCCACAGGCTAAAGGCTCCAGATTTAGTTTTTAATCTCCTGGGCAAACAACAAATAAATGAAAACATTCCTCCTTTAGGAAATGACTGTTTCTAGCAACTGGAAAAGCACATTTCTAGAGAAAGAAGTCAGGTTGATGACTTCTACAAATTCAAATACTACTTGTTCATTCACTAACCCTCATCCCTTGCTCATTCCCTAGTCAGAACAGATCTTCAAATGCAAATTATTCTCCACACACCAACATGCACGCACACTCCAGACATAGCTTGGTGGACAGCAAGACAGGAAACTATATGAAAGGATCCATATGGGGCCCACACCGGACAATTTTAGCTTGAGTGCCTAAGAGGAACACAGATCCCCAGCTAACTTGGCTTGATGTTTACAAAGCTGAAAGCAACCAATGTCCAGCTGACTCCACAGTCCATGGAGCCAGAGATAAGCAGCTACTTCTCTATATTTGAGAAGTAATAGCAGTACATGCATGCAGCTTTCTGACAGGAGATAGCAGTTCAAAAAGCCCCACATTTGTTTCTTGGCAGTAAGTGGGCACAGCTCAGTCCAGGCATGGAGGGATATCCAGTGAGCTCTCCAGAGTCAAAACTATTGCATCATTCTGAACTAACTTCTGTCCTACACAGCTCATACTGAGGGAACAAGAAGACATGCAAGCCTTCCCAGAAAGTTCATGGGACAGATGGGAAAGGAGTGTATCCCCTCCTGGCAACACAGTAGAGGAACACATGGAGGAACTGGAGATGATCTGTAAGGATGAAAGTTAATTGACAGATTGTCAAAGAGCTCAGTAAGGAAAGCCACTTATTTGATTTCTCACAGGGGCTGGGAGAGTGGGCCTGGATCATAAGTATCATCCCCGGGGAAGCAGAGCTCTTTGGCAGACCAGTCAATAAGGAGTGTGAGACTCAAGGGAGGACCTGAGGCACAATGCAGGGGTCATTACATGGAGGAAGCCCATGCAGAGGTAATCTCAATGCTGCAATAAACATCGACAACATTGTGGAATTAACCACAGATAAGGACAGAAAGGGTCAGAATGTAGATCAATGAGAGAACAGTTCCATTATTTCATGCAAATATTTCTCCTGACAGAGCCCTAAGTCACAACTACTCCACCCCAGGCATCTGCAAAGAGGAGTCCTGTGAGGCTGTGGCAAAAAAATGTGGTGGTAATAACAGAAAGGAAGATAAGAAACTCCAGCAGTTGCTGAGAAAACCCAGCTGTACAGGGTCCACACTTGTGGAAGCACCACGTTATATTTGCCTGTAGCAGGAGACCTGTTCCGCTGCCCAGCTCTACCTACCTCAAGGGGTGACTGCCTGTGAGGGAACCAGCAGGGCTCAGCTGCAGTCCTGCTCCCAAAGAGTCCCAGGCAGAGCTGTATCCCACTTGCATCCTCCCACTCATTCACCATGGAACCTCTGTTGTGAGATGTTCCCCTTCTATGCACCCAAGGTGACGTGCACATCCTTTCACCCGTGAAACAGGTCCCACTTGCTTCACATCAATTGTGAAGGTGGATGCCAGAGATGGGGGTGGAAAGCAGACACCAAGGATGCCTGAAGGGCTGGGGTAGCTCTGGGACATAAGATGTAGGTGTTCAGAGCCCAGTGGCTGCCTGCTTCTTCAACCCCTCACTCCACAAACTGAAATCAAGGAGCACTAAGTGCAAAGCAGACCCCAGCTTTGGAAAAGTAACCTCTCAGAGTCAGAGAGCAGAAATCTTCCTTCTCTGGAGAGCGATAAACACACAGGCTGGGAGCTGTTAGCACATTCAGGGGGAAGAGCTCCTTTCCCACTCCCCTCCACAGCTTGCCACGAGAGCTGTCGACAGCAGCAGTGAAAGCGGGTTTAAGTGACTCGGCTGGCAGAGCTGTTTCATTAGCAATTTGGAGCCGTGCCGTGCAGAAAGCAGCATTGTTCTCAGATGTTCGAATATCAATCTGCATAATGAAACAGGTGATAGGAGCTCTTCCCATTCATGCACCAGCAATTGGAGGGGATTCAGAGATGAGGGGAAGGAGTTATGTCTAATTGGTCACAATTAATTTGATGGGAATTTTTTTTTCAATATATTGTCTATCACCAAATGGATCCTACAGAAAAGCACATCTGCACTTATTTATCTGCCTGATGTAGGCCCGGTTTACACTGTAAAGTGTTTGCCAATAGCATTGAAAGCAGTTTCCCAAACTCAGCAAGCTCACACAACAAAAAGGCTCTTTTTTATCAGCCAATCTACTTCTGCACTGCTTAAAAAAAGCCCAAATCAATCCACTGATGAATAANTGTGGGTGTGGGTGTAGTGCTTCAGCATTATACAGCTTCTCTGGGAGGGCTTCTTACACTTTTTAAGGCCCAGATGCCCAGTTGAAATTTTCTACCACAGGAAGCTCCACAGCTCTGGCACGTCAAACTAAGAGCCACAGATTCAGCTCCTCTGCTAGCTGCGAGTCCAAAGACCTTAAGCCCATGTTAGATACTTGAGCTCACTTCATTTGCCCAAGCTGAGATGTCAAGGGAATTTCACCTTGGGAACAGGTCTCTCATAGCCCCTATGTCAAATTTGCCAGCCACTTGAGGGTAGTCTGGACACTCCAGTACACCTAAAATGTCTCTAGACGTCTACATTAGCACAAGTGAATCTAGCCACTGGGCCATTTGGCCCTCAGGACAGCTTCTCCCACCAAAAGTACAGGGAGCCAACTGCTATGGGTAGCAACAAGCCTGAAGTGCCCACCACCCTCTTAATCCTCCCAAACATTCTTGATTGTCTCCTCTTGTTCTGCTTCAGATGCATGTCACTGCAGTCAGCTTGCACCTTTCTCCATTGCCTGAAAATCCAGCCAGGCTGTTTGCACAAGAGCTTCCTTCAGAACCTTAAAAACTGAAGAGTGTGTCAGTGATTTGCAGGTCTGAGGGAGCTCTATGCCTACGCTTAAGTCCTGATCGGCTACACGTCCACAGCAGCATGTCTTGCCCTAGATGACTTCTATGTCCTCTGTTTCAGCCAGGAAATGAATTCCTTCACAGCTAATGGATGACTCTCAAAGAGAAGAAGCTTGTCCTTTTCATATCCTCAAAATACATAATTTTTGTCCACAATCTGCACCACAAACACTACAGAACCACAAACCTAGATTTGACCCCGAGAAGAATGACTCTTCATCCTCTGTCTCTCTGCTGAGTCTCTCCTGGACATCATCATGCCTGGCAGCTCTTCATTCAGCCCACTGTGGAAGATGGCTGGTGCTGGAGACTCCTCCACTCCCTGGACAATCCCCACCAGAGCTTTACTACTGGAAGTTCTTCCAAGTATCTGAACTAAAGCCTTCCAGCTGCAATACAACTGCAATATTTTCTGTTATCTTGTCCATGGACAGGGAAATCCAAATAGTTTCTTCTTCTCTGAAGGTGCATTTTATGTTTTTGAAGACCATTGTGCTGCTTCTTCTCCATGTTCTTTCACTGCAGCTAAAGAAGCCCAGTTTCTTTAGTTTTTCTTTGCAAGTTGTATTATATTGACCTGCAGCCATTCTTGCTGCTGTTCTTTGGCTGTATCCTGTAGGTCTTTCCTTGACTTACCTTTGGTTGGTGAACATGTTCTCCACCATATCAAGAACTATCTGATCAAGACGCAAAAATGCTGAGAGAATATTATACTAAAAAAGCTTGCAGTAAGGCAACAAAAACAATGCTAGTGAGAGTTCCTGCTCATTATTACTCTTCTCAGGGCCTCTCTATATCATATCATGTTCTGTCTATCCTTCCTTTTCAGCTTGCAAGTTCTTCAAAGCTGTAACTCTGTCCTGATCTGGATCCAGGTAGTGACCAGTTTGTTTCTGGAATGTCAATCATCACTGCCAGGACCATCTTCAGGGTTTTTACTGTATTATTTTCTTCATGCAGCTTGATTGTGCACATAGGCATATCCACAAACTCGTGCCCCCAGTCACATGCCCTGGTAGAGGAAGTGCTCTACAGATTTCAAGCACGGAACTTGCAACTGTTGGTGGCACGGTGCTGTAGGCACTTTAAAATTGACAAAATTGCATCCCAGCTAGGAGTGTACCAGCTGTGCCAGCCCAACAGCATAGGCAGAAAATCATACTGCAAACCTAAATCATAGTACTGGTACAAGTCTGTGAGGAGAGCAGACTAAAGTGACTGTGCTGCTCACTCTTTATTATTAATGACTCTCTTGTACAGATACTTCTTGAGATTCATTCCTAAAGCATTCCTCTCCCCTCTGCACAGTCATGTAGTTTTGACATTACAGACATTTTTATTTCCAAGGTGGAACTCACAGCCATTTCTAAGTGACTGTAAGTTTTCAGATCATCCTTTTACACTAGCTCTGTTTAGTTCCCTCCTCCATTGCCTCACAATAACATTCTCTGCTTCCTCAGCAGAGGCTGGGACTCCTCACAGCTCTGAATCCAGCTGCCACATCAACTCTTCCTGATCATGGATTAGCTGCAGAAATCAACCCTAAGACTGCAGTGGTGAAACCCCAGTTTCATCTTCACCAGTCAAACAATACATATCTTGATTTATAAACAAAAGAAAAAAGGAAATTAGAAAAAAAAAAGGGACCTAACAGCACCAAATCCAGTATGGTGAATTTGGGAGGGCATAAAATTACCTTGTGCTCCCTCAGACTTTGACTTTGTGGTTTGTCTTATTATTCAGTACCCAGTGATGTTTCAAATTCTCCGTCTTGATTTGCATAGCACTTTCACCCATGAATTGCTCTAGATAAGTCCAAGAAAGGAGTTATCAGTTAGTGCAGCTGACTGCAGCAAAGTTGTAAAAGAATTTGAATAAAGTCCCTTTTAAGGAAGATGTAGTGTGGGTCAGACCCACAAACAAGAAAGAGAAATATCTATGAATGTCTGTTGGTGAAATATGGACATGTGCAGGTTAGGGAAGGGAACAGACCAACCTGGTGACAATGCAGAGGTGGGGGGGGCAGGTGAAAGCAAAAGAAAGGAGTTCAAATATAGCAACTTTAAAAATAGTTGTCCTTGCAAAATAACTGAGATGAAAGCAGAGATCCAATTGGTGGAAGAAGCCTCCATCACATGCGGTTATTGCCAGAGCAGTGCACACAGTAGGACTGTGCAGGCTCTTTACAAGCTGGGTTGCTATGTGCAGACCTGCTCTGCGTCTCTTCTGCACAGAGCAGGAGACTGAAAACCTTGGGCAGTGCAGCGTCACCCCAAACAGATGGCATGTCGGGGATCCCTCATCTTCCACACACACCCCTACCTGTGCCTGCTGCCACCACACTGCCTTCATGCTGGCCTGAGCACCACAGATACACCAGGCCTGAGGGGCCACTTCAGGATCAGACCATCACGTACAGACAGAGCCCATCCACCACTAGCACACCAGGCTTCTTCTGGGTCAGCCAACTGTGTGAGCATTATACAGGCTCTGTGCAGTTTCTCCACCCAACAGGTAATATTAAAGCCTTAAATATTCCTCAGGACACATTTGGCAGTATATAGGCTTCAGGTCACAGTTAGGTGTCCCTCAAGCTTGATCAGAAGACATCTGTAGTGGCATCACTGAGCTTCACCAGTCAAGAGCCAAAAGCTCCTTGCACAGCTCAAGTGTTAGTATGTGCGATATCAGAACACCACAGTCATATCTGTTGCAATGAAGGGGGCTATGAAATCATAGCTGTGGTACACCTAACTTTTGGTTGCATGCATGTAGAGGATGGAGATCATCTGCTTATCCAGCATCAAATCATGGCATGTATTTAATTCTTGAAAGTCAACTTCCTTGGAAGCTAAACGCAGTGGGAAAAAAGGTACCTACTGAATAATCCCAGGCAAACACAAAACAGAAATTAGTGAGGCAGAAAGATGCCAATTACTACACTCATGTTAATATCATTAGAAGTGTAGATGTTCATTCAGAGGGAGAAAATTAACTGATTAAAAAGACCTTGAGATGAGAGGTGGCAGCTAAGTACAGAGGAATTTGAAATCTGCTTTGTTTGCACATGAGACAGCTGGTTAACAAATTATGAAACACTCTGAGAAATTCAGAGGATGTCGTTTGGTGGAAGAGCAATTCCATTTTTCACCCATTTTCACTAACAAAGGAAGGTCAGATCTTCCTGTCTTCTGAGTACTAACAGTAGCCAACCTACTTTTATGTGGGTACTATCCACTGGGCAGCAGGGTGAAACCATGAGCAAGCCTGGCAAACCACCAAAAGACTTTACAGGGGCCAGAATTTTCATCCAAGTAATTATAAAAGCTTAGCAATCACATTAGTGCAATTTCTTAAGCACGTCTGTAGGGCAGGGAGGCAAAGCAAAAAAGCAGGGCACTTCAGACAGGGCAGCTGGATCATTCCAGCATCTTCCCAGAGCTGGGAGATAATGCCTTCCTTTAACCTTCTGAGGAAAGCTGCCTCCCACCTGCAAGTAAAAGACTGGAGAGAAATGAAAGCCATATCACTCCCATGTGAGTCCTGGGGTACTGAGCTACACCCAAAGTTAACAAGTCTACTGGGCCACTGAGATTTAGGGAAAGTTTGACCTTGAGTAGCCCAAGGCCTGGGAGATGCAGGGCTTCATTCCATGCAGTGAAGTAAAAATGCCTGGAAAGATACAACCTGCCAAATATTTATCAAGTATATGGATGTACATATAACTCTAAATGTCACGGTCACTCGGCATCAGCAATCAAAGTCTGGGGGTATAGCTGTTGTATTTTTTTTTTTTTTCAATCCTGCAGATCTCATACTTCCATCCCTTCCCCACCAATAATTCAGCCCTGATCATTCAGTTGAAGGAGGCCAGCTCTCATCTCTCAGGCTGCCAAATTTTGGTGGCAGGGCCATTGTCTTTTATTTGACTGCAAAGTGCCAACTACATTTATGGCACCATATAAATAATAAATAAAAATATTCATTGTTTCCCTCTCCGCTGACTTATACTGATGTGAGAAGCAGGACAATCCTTTGCTTCTCTCTCTCCCTCTCCCGCTTACGTAACTCTCCAAAGACAGCTTTTTCCAGACTGCCAAGCAATTAGCACAGAAGCAACCAAATTTAACCACTACCTCCAAAGGGGGATGGCTCCAAGAGCTGATGAAAAGGAAGATAAAAAGAAAAGGTCAGTGGTGGTCAAGGCCTGGGAAAGGCCAGGACATTGTGGAGGGGGAATGCAAAACCTGCAAGCTAAGGACTTTGCCAGGGCCCCATCACCAAAGTCCCTCATCCAGCAACTCTCATCCATGCCTCCAACAAAGCCCAGGTGTTTGCATTTCTTCCTTTCCAGCAAGGATGAATTAAGCCTACAGTCTGACTCTGAGTATCCCCTCCCCTTGCATCTTACCTGCTTAAGTTCCCAACTAAACTGCATTTTAACTGGCAATAATCCTGAATAGTCCCATTATAGGTTTTTACTGTCATTAAATCATAGAACGGGGTGGAAGAGACCTTAAAGATCATCTAATCCCGATCCTCATGCCGCAGTCAGGGACACCTTGCACTAGACCAGTTGCTCAGAGCCCCATCCAACTTGGCCTTGAACAGTTCCAGGGACGAGGCATCCCCAACTTCTCTGGGCACCAGTTCCATTGCCTCACCACCCTCACAGTAAAAAATTTTCTTCCTAATACCTAATTTAAACCTATTCCCTTTCAGTTTGAATCCCTTACCCCTTCTCCTGCCATTACACACTCTTGTTAAAAAGTCTCTCTCCATCTTTCTTTTAGGTTTGCCTTCAGGCACCTCAAGGGCACAATTAGGTCACCCTAAAGCCTTCTCTTTTCCAAACTGAACAATCCCAATTCTCTCAGCATTTCCTCGTAGGAGAGGTTCTCCATCCCTTTAATTATTTGGGTGGCCTCCTCTGGACTCGCTCCAACAGGTCCATGTCCTTTTTGTGCAGAGGACCCCAGAGCTGGATGCAGCACTGCAGGTGGGGTCTGAGCAGAGCAGAGGGGCAGAATCTCCTCCTTCATCCTACTGGCCATGCTGCTTTGGATACAGCCCAGGATACAATTGTCTTTCTGGGCTGTGAGTGCACAGTGCTGGGTCATGTCCAGCCCCTCATCCACCAGTACCCCCAAGTCCCTCTCGGCAGGGCTGCTCTTGATTCTTTCATCCTCCAGCCTGTGTTGGTACCAGGGAAGTCCCTCCAGACGAACAGAAAAAGAGAATCCCTGGACAATGAGTGAAGGCCAAAGCACACTGCATCCTCCTTGCCACTCTGCACTGTACAGTGCTGGTCTTAAGAAAAAGCCGAAGAATGACAAAGAAAGTAGGACTGAAAGGGGGGGGGGAAGGGAACATGTTTGAAAACCCACTGACTTTAAACATTTATAGTCTTAAAAACTACTGAATCACATTTTAGCACACAGGCACAGAGGTTTGTTCCAAAGATCTCAGAAAGCAAAAAAAAAAAAAATTCATCCCAATACAAAGACTGCAGAGTGTCTAAATCTATGATAAACACACCCATCTGCAACTACAAAAATTTATGTGAGATCACATTTATGTGCACAATAAATGTAAGCCACAAGTTAGAAAGATCT
The DNA here is from genome assembly GCA_013396875.1 of Vireo altiloquus. Classification (NCBI taxonomy): domain Eukaryota; kingdom Metazoa; phylum Chordata; class Aves; order Passeriformes; family Vireonidae; genus Vireo; species Vireo altiloquus. The sequence continues at coordinate 304,530 of VZRF01009553.1, read as the reverse complement.
ATTACTAACATAAGATATGCTGTAGCTATTTAATAGCATAATATGTAATTACACATAGTTCACATGTATTATATGTGTTTACACATAATATGTAGCTACAGTATATAGCATTTCTAAATACTTCATACTATAGCACCTGATGACTTACAAGGAGATGCAGAGAAATAATCAGATTTCAAGCCATAAAATTTCAGACAATCAGAGCTCTGAGTTTTCTACACTTCACTGTGAGACTGTTTCTTACATTAAGCACTAGTCAATATCACTGTTATTGATAAAAGTCACATTTAATCAAAAGGCACAGTTAAACTAATCAGGGAGATGTAGCCCTAGGAAAGCACTGTGGAAAGAAATTCAGTTCTACCCCATGACATAAGGTCTAGAGATTCAAGAACTTCTTGATTTTGGGGAGTCTTTTTGTCAAGTAAGGTGCACCAGATTTACACATTCTGGAAAAGATTACAATTTATCACAAAATTGGAAGTGGCATGGTCCTTCTTTCGTCTGCCTAACTCATATCTCCACAAAGTCCTGAGAATAAAAATCATACTGCTGTTGAAAGATTGCATACTTTCTGCCTTTGGACACCACCACATAAAACGTCCTTTGTATCCTGCCAAAAGGTGTGGAAGTACCACAAATGTCAGTTAACGGTAGAAGTTTAATCCCATGGAAGATTTTTACTGCCTCCAAGCCACCCAGTTAGACAATCTTCCCCTTATAGGGCTCACAAGGCACAAGACTGACCCCCATTTTTAGTCCTCTTAAAAAATGTCTAGCTGAAGATATCTGCTCTGCATTTATCTCTGGACTTCTCCAGACCAAGTATTTGTTGTACAAAAGCTGCAAGCTCAGGGAGGCATTTAACTTCAATCATGTGTATAATAGTCCATTGACTTTAATGTCACCACTCATGAGCACAAAGTTAAGCACATGCCTAAGTGTTCTGCATATCTGGGATCCTTGTATAATTTTGATTTAATGTGCTGCAAAGTACAATGTGGGAAATAATTCATTTTTCAGTTTCACAGCCAAGCATCTATTACTGCCAGAAAAGTGCAGATCCTTTTATTTTGCAGGTTTTTCGGTGAGGCTTTTGCTTTGTATCAACTTGAAATGTTCCATTCACCTCAGATCTACCTATGTTGTTTTGTCTTCCAATTATCTCTGTCTGTCCTTTTCCTTTGTTGCAGAAAAAAAAAATAATCTTTTTTCCTCTTTCTTTTCCCTTAAATGTAGGTCAATTTTATGTGTAGTGCCTTTAGAAAATGACATGTCAAAATACATGTCAGAAATATCAAAGTATTTTGTATCAACTATACTAAAATGAGCTATTTTGGAAAATATCAGGAATTCCTTCTGCCTTCTTATATTCACTTCAGATTTTTTTTCAGTAAAAATACTGCCCAGTTTTAACTTCAAAACTTACCTTTTAAAGAAAGGAACAAACTTATATCTACTGAAAAAATAACTGACCTATACTGCCTTTGTATCAACATTTCTTTAACATCTTAAAAAGCAAATAAGTCAAATACGGTGAAATGCCAGCAATCTATATTAATTTGCAGGCATGCAGAAACCCATTTCTCTCCTTTTCATGTCAGTTACAAAATTACCATTTTGATACTTTATTAGCTTCTTTGGCATTTCCAACTAATTTATAGGAAAGGATACTATTTTTTTATTATTATTATTAACCTTCTGCCTTCTAAATCATTTTATTTAAATGCCCTGCTGGCTGTCCACATTTGCTTTTATTCTATTACTACTGTATATGAATGAAAATTACGTATAGCTATTAGATTACTTCACACATTAGTTCATTTTGTATAATCTTTCCTGTATTTATTGCCTTCGTTAGACTGAAATACCGCAGGCGCTTGTTTCTCTAATGTGTCTGAAGCTCTCCCACTAATGGAAATTGGGTTATATCTTCTGATTACACTCAGATGAAATCCAGACCCGGCAGCTGACTGCACCATTCTGCGCCAGGCCCTCTCACCGCTGGGGCTCTCGCAGGGGTCAGGGCAGCAGCCGCCTCCCCGCATGGATCCTGGATGGATGCAGCCCAGCAGCACATGCAAAGATGCTCCAGCTGAGCTTGCTGGCAGCTGACACGGCCAGCATGGCACTGCCCCTGCCAGGACCACCCCCAGCCCCTCCGCTGCACAAGGTGGACAGGTGGAGGCAGAAGGTGCTGCTTTGGCACCTGAACAGGAGGAAAGTGGTTCAGCATGTCACAGGCACAGGGAGCTGGAAAGCAGATGCTGTCAGGAGCAGGAGCTGCAGAGCTCATGGCCAGTGCTGCTCTCCGGCAGCAGCAGGTTTCTCCTCCCTCAAACTGCCCATGGCTGCCCCAGAGTTAAGAGCTAAAGCTTAATATATGATTTAGCAGCTCCAAAGGTTAACAGGGGGGATCAGCCATCAGGTTAACAACCATCATGAGGTAGGTTCCTGCATCAGCTCTGGCACCTGTTTTGAGCCAGATATGCTCAAAGGGTGGCATTCAGCAAGGTGACCATCACCTGGGACAGAGTGGAAGGGGTCACTAAGTTCCTACAGGGGGCCTCCAGACAACCTCAGTTCAACCTGGTACCCTGGCGCAGAGGCATCCGCTCCAGCCCAGCTCAGACAGACCTGCTCAGGCATCCACACAAGCACAGTGGGAACATGACGTTACTCTTGACATTGTCTTGCATGCCATTTAGAAGTAAATGCTGGGGCACAGCCAAGACACCATCCAAGTCCTGAGACATCTAGAGCATTTCAGTCTGTTTTTCTGGGGAAGCAGCATGTTGGCAGCTGTAGGCACCTCTTGGACAGGTTCTTCCCAGGGGAGATCCAAGGAAGAGGGTCCAAGGAGACCCTCAGGGTAGCTGTTGCAGAGTGTAGCCAGCCTGACCTTGACAAGTGCACCCCAGCCAGGCACAGTAATGGATTTTGTGAGTGCATCTGGCATGTTGGCTGCTCTACAGTGTCAGTGGGACACCTTCCCCAGGTACTGTCATGCTACAGAGACATTTGTAGGCAGATCTGGGTCTAGGGAAGTAGGAACAATATCCTTTTAAACAAGTGTCACTTTGCCTGTCGGCTTGGATTACATCCTCTGCTGAGCCCTTGTGCTGGACAAAGATGCCCTTACCAGCTGATGGAGAAGGCCAGGAGACTAATCTGCCTCACTTTTGCTGCAGACACCAGATCATACCTTGGAGATAAAAGAGATTGGAAGTGACAACCTTTCCTCTTGGAAAACAGTCTTTCCCACCTGTTTTTGAACAGCAACTGCCTCTTTTGGAAGTCTGAACTTTTGGGCTAAAAGGCTAAAGCTAACTAAAGGCTTAAAGCCTTTTGGAAGGCTTTAAGCAGGCAAGAGAAGGGAGGTAGAACACAGCACATTTCCATGTGCCCTGGATGTGGCTGTGCCCTTCATCAAGGCCAAGCAATGCATTGAGAGGGTGAGCTGCAAGCAGTGTGCAGGCTTTGGAAAAGGGAAAAGATGAGATTCAGAAGAGTGGATTCCTCCCAAACCAGGGAATCTTGAAGCAGTGTGACAAATGTCTGGATGACTGCTCCCAAATCTTGCAGGGTCCTTTGCATATTCAGAGAGTAAAATCCATAAGCCCAGTAGATCAAGCGCATTCACTCACATCTTTTGGATGGAGTTAGTCCCACCTGCCTTTATGGCCCAAAGGCAGCTGCTGGCCTTCGGTTTCACCAGCCAATTTTCATTTGATTCCAGATGCTCTGGTAGATTGTAATCTTACCCAAATATTGTACTTGCACTAGCAGCTATGTTTGAGGCATACCACAATTCTCTATGTACTGTGGCTTTTCTCTTCCCCAAGGAAAAAAAGCACATACGCTTTAGCATAGCAAAAGTAAATACAGGTATGTTGGCAGAGAAAAGTAGAAGAAAATGGCCTCAATCCAATACACACAAGTGGCCCTACAGTGAAATCAACTAAAATAGGCCCAGAAATTTGTATCAAAGGCTCTGTGAAGCTCTAGGAGTCACTGCTTTCAAATGATATTCCATGCACATGTCTCTGCAGGTATGAAGAATATCTTGAAAAATGTGAGAATGAAAGCATGGTTCTCTCCATGAGCCTAGGCACAGCCTGAAACAATAGATCACAGGTACAGACTATCCCATTTAGCTCAGACAGTTGAAAACCTAATGATGACAAACTAATGTTACCTCTGATAGGTAACAGGCTGGCTGGTTTTGCACAGTATCTTTCAATCTGAAGGAGCCCACAGCTTCTAAGGAGTCTCTGCAACAATCTCCACCTGACAGAAAAGCATACTCCCCTCCACCCCATCCTCAACACAGCACACTGCAAATGAGGAGACAGTGTGAAACAAATTGAGGTCAAAATTAACACAAATAACAGGAGCGCTTCTGCATGGATTGTATTATTCTGTGCCATGTTTCATTCCAGGAAAAAAAAGCCAAAACAACAAAATAAGTAAGAAAAACTCTTATGATTAATCTATTACAGAATTTCCAGCCTGCTGAACAGGACACTGTATACACAGGAGGCCTGGCCACAAATTACTTCTAGGCTGTCATGAGCGACACGAGAATCAGTAACTATGACCAACCCAGCAGCCGCAAGTGACACTTGCAGTCCTCCTCTTGCTGCTATCCCAACAGCAGTGTGTGCAACCCATTGCTCTTGGGCTGCCCTGCAATGGCATGGCTCCTTAAGCAGCCCCAGAGACTGAGTAACAAGCTCAGCATGGGCAATTGAGCCTCATGATACTCAATTCCTTGTGAGTAGCCTCACCACAAAACAAAAATAAAGCAGTGCACAAAGCATTACACCCTCACAAGTCAGACAGCACTACCCTGCATGTATCAGCAATATTCTCAAAATCCTCAAGTATTTAGAGTCTGAACAGAAAATGATGTCTTGTGCTAAGCCTCCAAACACCCTGAAAAAACAACAGTATAAATTCAAATGCAAGCAATAGTAAAACATCAAAGCCACTGTGATTTACCCCCATGGACAGAACCTGTTCTCAGAATAAATTAACAGATCATATTTGCTAGCCTAATGGCCAGCATTCGTACCCAAGACAAATTATTTCATCCTGAAAAATCAGGTTACAGCCATTATTGTCTTAGGTTGTAAAATAGGACGTGACCAAAAGCATGTATTCTATTGCCATCTCCATGAACTGCTGAAACCAGGTGGGGCAGTATTCCCTCTGGGTTATCTTCTGTTAATGGGCCCATCAGTGCCCTGCCCATGACTCATAGATAACGAACACCTGGACTATCTCCTGTTAATGGGCCCATCAGTGGCTTATCTCAAGATTCATCATCCTATTGTGAGACATTCGACCCAGAGGGAGGGACCAGGCAGTTCATCCTGGATATAAACCGGGATGTTGAAAACCATAAGCAGCCTTCTTCCACTGGGTATCCAGAGGACAAGTGCTACACGCCTACCAGTGAATCTTCCAAAGAAGACCAGACTTTTTTTTCTACAGGATCACTGTTTCAACAGAACCACAACCATCGCTTCAGGAGGACTGCAGCCACCAGCTTACTGGACTGCCACTGCTGTCAGGGCGTCAGGTCGTATCTGACTCTGTCAGTCTAAACCAGTCCTTTCTCCTGTTTTGTTTATATATATATATATAAGTAAAGAACTGTTATTCCTGTTTCCTATATTTTTTGCCTGAAAGCCCCTTGATTTCAAATTTATAATAATTCGGAGGGAAGGGGGGTGCATCTTCCATTCCAAAGGGAGGCTCCTGCCTTCCTTAGCAGATACCTGTCTTTCAAACCAAGACAATTATACACATCGTCTCCAAAGCTCCATTAATTTGTTTCTTGCTGACAGTCAAGGTGTGGTTTGGGATTGTGCAAGCAGGCACAGTCCAGTTCTCTTTATTATTCATTCCTCAAGTGCTTAACACATGTAAACATGCAACTGAATACCAATGAAGAACAGTTTTGCTATTTAAACTAGGGTCTAAAGCAATGATGTGACTCTGAAAACACCTGCACACTTTCCTTGAGAAAGGAAAGAAGAGAGGGTAGAGTACCCTCTTCTGTGGAAAGGGCTGCTTTGAGGGTTTGGATACTTTACCTTTTTGTCGCTCAAGCCAGACACCTGGTCCACGTATTCCTCTTGGATCATGAAGGCAGCCAGGTTGGCAGTGTAGCTGGCCAGAAAGATGACAGCGAAGAAGGCCCACACCGACACCATGATCTTGCTAGTGGTACCCTTGGGATTCTGTACTGGCACAGAGTTGTTGAACACCAGCCCCCACAGCAACCAGATAGCTTTGCCAATGGTGAAAGAGGGACCTCCTGGTTCTAGAGTGATTGAGAAACATGATCCCACAGTGAGCATCTGAGAGTAAGTGGTCTGCATTTCCAGTCACATACACATCTTGACCTCAGAGTTAAAATCAGAATCTATTCCCGCTTGCGAGGTGAATATCTCTGCAGCTGCACTCCCCTAAGTTCATGCTACCATACCTCAGCAAAGTATGACCTGAAATTTATTCTTTAAAAATGTCCTCAGGTTTCTTGCTTTTTTCTGTCTCAGGGATTTCCACTGAAACCTTATAAGAGCGCATTTGGTTTTATTTGATTGAAGTATCTAGAAGCCCAAACATTTAATTTTGGTTGAAGTGTTGTCCTCAGAAATAGAATTTGCTCAGAAACATTCTATCCTCATTTCCAGCTGTTCAAGAGTGATGCCCTCAAACTCCCAGCATACGCCAAGTAAAACATGGCTCTCACTTACTTGTAAAGGCACAAGGAAGAGCACCATCTGAAATATCAGGGCTCTACAAATACTTCTGCAAGAGTGTTTCATTACTCAGTCTGTTGAAGATCCATGAACCAGACAAGAACACAGCTCTCTCTCCCCATATTTTGTGTCTAAGGTACATGACAGTGCCATATACTTGGTCAACCCTAAAAAAATCTTCAGGTCTGCCCTAGACAGTCCAGGAGCAGATCCAGTGTTTTAAAAGCTCCTGTTTTCCCCTTATTCACTTTTCACTGTGGAAGGTCACTCATACCCCAGAAGCCATGTGTGCTAATGAAGCACTAGATCTGAAAACCTGTGAAATGGCACCTGTCTCCCAGCAATCTAGCACCCCCAGCACATGCTGGTTCCATTAGTGGGAACCTAACCCAGAATTTCCTCAACTTGAGCACAGGACGAGCTGAGAGGGAGAATGCAGATGCGATCACTCTTCGGACACCGAGGAGATCCTCTTAGGGTGAATGGTACAGTTCAAGCATCTGTCATTTCTCCAGTGGTGCCAACCTGATCAACATCCCATGCTTTATCTCCGCAGGCAGGGTGATTGGATCCTAGTGCTGCTGGCTGTGGTTAAGATTAAGTCCAGCAGAATAGCGAAAGGGAAGAAAGCCTTGACACACCTCTCCAAACCTCTGAGCAGCAAATAGCATAGATCATCCGAAAGCACTAATCGTGTTATTGTAAATACATATGAACAATGCAAGAAGCTCATTTTTCACCCAGGGAACTGCACACCAAGTTCAGAGCTGAATCATCACCTGGAAAAACTGGTGCCTTTAAATTCCAGGGAGACAAAGTTCTTAAGAGAAACACGGTTTGGCAGTCCTTGTCTTTTTACATGCTGGAGTGACATTTTCACATCCCTCTCTACCTAATGTGCCCTAAGATATACAAGCAAAAGGCCTGAAAAACATCAGTGGGAGCTGTAAGGAAATCTTGAGAAGTTCCCTTCTAAAAGCCTTCCCCTCTCCACTGATCACCCCGTGTGCTTCCACAGTCACTTTGTCAGACACAAACCAAGATTGTAATGGGAGATTCTAATCTAAAAGTCTTGATGTCCATAAAGACAAAACACGGGTGTGTGAGGCATATGGTCAGGGGCATACTGTCATAGTTCAAACACAGCCAAAGTAACATTAAGCCAGGGTTTTCATTACCAAAATCAGCATTGCAGTCTCTGCAGCAGATTTCTGTATCTTCATATCTCATCTCTCAGGGATAGTATCTGTCTGATCATGCCATACTCTTCATAATTACTCAGAAATATTGATACTTGCAGCTGCAGTTCAGCTAACTTAACAACTGCACAACTGCACATCTATACTAAAAACTGCCTCCAGTTCCACATCTGTATTAATACTTCCTAAGATACTAACAGGTTTATCAGTACTTGTGCCCACAGATCCACGGGGTTACGATCAGGTGCCATAAAGGCACTCCACAGCTCCGTGTTAAGAGACAAGTTCTCCACTTCCCCATGTATATGGTTCTGCCTGCATTCTCACTGACATTTTTTATTCTCATTCCTCTCTAATTTTATGGCACGAATTCACTCAAAACACTGGACTGGGGAGCGAATGAGTGCATTTTCCAGTAATTGTCTCTCTCCCACTATTCTGTATGAACCAATAAATCCAGAAAGGTTTGAAGGGCTGATTCACCAGGGGATGAAGATATGCAGATGACAGAAGACTCAACTTGCTAACGGTTTTCATGTCCATAAGGAAAAAAAGGCTGTATCTTAGGAAGGACAGACAGCCTTTCTTTAATTCATGTGCCTGCCTTCTGAAGATCAGAACCACAGAGATGGATCACTTGCTCGTTCCCATCTTTCCTGTTGCCCTTGAAAAATAATTCTTTACCCACTCACAATAAAATGAGTTTCCCATTCTCTCAGTTTGTCTTAGAAAGCCAGAGAGGCAAGTAGGGGAAGGATCTGAGCGGGTGACAGATGTGGAATCTGGAGGACAGAACACTATGCCGGGAGGCTGGCAGAGTGGCTTGTTCTCTGGGGAGATGCAGCACTGAAGGATGGATTGACAGTGCTGAGCCCTGGGGGTGTCTCAATGAGTGCAGCACCATAGGCCCTGCCAGCACTGGCTATCAGGGCCCATTTTCCCTCAATGAGAAACGAGTTGGAGCTGGTATGTGCTTTAGACATGAAAAGCGACACCACTTCATCTCTCACGCCAAGCAAATTATCCATTATACGCATCTGCTCTCTTCAGAGCCTTTTTTCCACCTCCATCCCTGCCCTCTTTAGTCTGAATGCAGAGCTCAGAGTGGGCTAGATCCGTATCAGGTTCAAGACAAAGGAACACCCCAACAAAGGAAGGGAGGTTGGAAACCAGAGGAGATCACAGCAAGAAACAGCTCCCCTTACCTCTGCCATCAGCAAGGCACCGATTATAGCCCACAGGGCTGAAGTACTCAAAGACGAAGACAGCCACCGCAGAGATGATAAGCAGCATCACAAACATCATCACCCATACATCAGCACTGAAAGGCTCTGGAGAGGAAGAGAAAACCATGGTGAAAGACCTGATAACACCTCGCCTCCTTTGCTCTCCAGGGAAGCCCAGTGTAGGGCAAACTGGGTTGGGGAAAAGCAAAAGTTAAAAGTCTTCGACCTGATTCTGAAAAACTTCTTAAGCTGGGAAAACTGCAGTTTCTGTCTCTGTAATGACTGTATTCCATCGTACTGTTACATTTGTGACACATGGCTCCATCTGGAACCACACACAGCCATTGTGGCTTGCATTGATAAAATAAAACACATTGATAAAAGATTGTTCCCAGGAAGTCCTGCAGCACCATCTGGAGAGAGTGGGGAAAATCAAGCAGAACTGGCAGAGTTTCAGACAAGCATCCAACTTTCAAGATGCTATCGAGCCAAAGAGCATCTCCAAAATTTCTAAGGTTCAGCCATAATGACAGTAGGTTTTTTAGTATTCCATCCCTCTAGCAATGGGAACACTGGCTCATTCTAGAAATGTTAGTGTTCATGTTCCGCAAATACTTGATCTCTGCCAGGTTTTCTCCATCTCCAAGCCGGAACAGAAAAAGATGGGACTGAACCAGATCAAAGAAACAAAGAATTTTGCTCCAGAGTATAGCCAATATTGCAAACTCAGTTAAATTTTGGAGATAATTTTAACATTGCTTTTACATACCCTGGCAATATTGGTGGATTTGCTAAAAGTTAGTAGTCTCCTTAACAGGACTCCTGATGAGTTAGTAGTCACGATAGTCATATTTTAAAAGGTCTGGGAAATTTTCATTACCCATATAAAAGTATTTCTGTTTGTGAATGTTCTCAGGACTCTGGCAGAGAGCAGTAATTATATAACTCATATACTGTGTTTGCTGCATCATAAAGCATTTCATAAAGCCAAATAGTAGATACTAGGAAGAATGAATGTCTCAGGGAAATGCAGTATCATTTCTGTATTCTCTGCTCTCCCTCCATCACTGAAGGACGTTAGAAATGCCTTTATTGTAAGACACAGTGTCAGCACTGAACCGATAGCTCAACTGTTCTTGAAAAGGTCTATTAGTTCTCTAACTTCTACTAGGTGTCAAGGGCGGGTCAAATTAACAACATCTTTATAAAGAATGTCTCTGAATGTGCAACAATTTATTGCTAATTGCTATCACTAAGTGTTATGGTATCCCAGCTATAAGGTTTGAATCAATTTTCCTCTGGCCTACTCTCCCTGAACATACTATAAGTTGAGTCACTGGGAAACCACGTGCTGCGGTGTATGTGACAACTCTGAGTGAGCCCACTTTTTTCTAGGATTAGGCATACAATTGGCTCAGAACTCATAGGCAGTGCCTATTTGCGCTTGCATTTGCCTGGATTTTGCTTGCCTGGGATTTAGTTCTAAAACATCACAGTATATTTTTATACACCCGTCCCACAGGTACTCCCAAAAAGAGCTTTCAGGCTAAGAATCACAAGCAACCTTCACCTAATTTTTTATGACCACTGGGTGAAGTTTTAATTTTAGATTGAAAAAATACCTAAGAAGGCAGAAGGTGAGACAGTTCCATTGCTACGTGACACCATGACACTGATTCCCGTCTCAATGAAGGGCACAGAGAAATCCACCACTTCTGAACGCTCCTCATTAATGGTGAGGGATCCCACAGCCATATAGGCCCGTTTGGTGACAACCTGGAGGAGGAAAAGAAAGAGATCACACACAGACACGAGGTAGCCCTCAAGAACCACAGTCAAGCCCCTTCTCATCTTCCTGCCTTTCAACACAATCCTTTTACTCATGTAATCCCATTCCCTATATTGTTTGTAGCATCTCTCCTTTCTAATCTTTCATCAGGACACCTTCTTCTTTCAGGAAACCTGGAAACCTATAGACATTAATCTTCCCCTCAAAGCTGGTATGTGTATAAAAAATAAATCCACAGAGGTCTTAGGATAAACACATCATCCACGGAGAAGACGTCTTATCTCATTTTTCTGTCCTTGCTTTATCCTCCCTCTAACACTGCAAAGTCTTATTTTATTCTTTATTCACCTTATATACAACCTAAGCATAATCTAGGTTGCAGCAACTGTGGTGCACGGATATCAGTCTCTTTCTAAGACTGCGTAGGCCAAATTTGTGAGACCATAGAGAATAATAATTAATGGTCAGACAAGAAAGGTTGTCATGGTCGGAGTGTCAGAGCAGATTAATTCACTCAGTGCCAAGAAAGAATGCACGCCAGTCATTTCTAGAGTCACCTCTGTCCCTGCCTCAGAAGCAGACCCAATAATGATGGGAAGCTAGACCTGACCCATGTCACCCAGCCCAGGGATGAAGCCCACCATGCCCTCCCTTTGCTGCTGACCTCTCCAATCATTCCATTCCACGTCCCATTGATCTTTTTTCCATGCTTGCCATTAGTCACCAAGTAGAGGTCATAGGTGAACTTGACAGACTTTGAGATTTTCTTGAGGATGTCTATGCAGAACCCCTTGCAACATTTCTTCATGTAATCTGGCTCCTCATCAGTTTTGTTCCTGAACCATCACAACAATAATGGGTTAAAAGACTGGGAGAAACTCCTGTAATTTCCCTCTGTTGTCAATTTGCATTCTCCCCTCCCACAGTATAATGTGGACAATTTATATTGTGCTACGTGTGCTGGAGGGTGAAGAGACACACTACAGTGATTTGCCCAAAGGGGCCTGTCATGAATGGGCACGGGACAGGCTGGGCAAATGGAGGTAATTATCTAAAAATATTAGATTATGATGGTATTGGCCCAATAGACAATCTACATTCTGCTGGGAATGAAGAGCCCAAGATGAGCAGAAAAATACAGGGGTGCATACTCAGTCACTATGCGTTTTTGGCAAGGGACCGTGTTCCTCATGCAGGTGCCACTTAGGGGGTCCACGTTCTCCACAATGACAAATGGTGCCTCTTCCAAGGTCACAATACTCAGGTGATCGTCCTCGCGCTCCTCGGAGTCAGGATACAGCTCAAAGCGTGGCCACACATAATACTTCATCTGCAACTTTTTTTCCTTCCATTTCCCCACCTGCGGAGACACAAACCACAGAAGGTAGACTTCTAGTTGTCCCATCCCCTTGCATCAACCACAGGTACTGAAGGACTGGGTAAGAGGACCACTCTGGAGTACCCAAGCTCACAACTCATGTAAGATGGGGACATTTCTGGGGAGAAGGCTCCGAGTAAGTGGATTCAAACAAGGGGAAAGTGGAAAACAAAAAAGATGTCCGACTTGTCTCATCTCTGTGATGTTCTCACCCTCTGGAAGAGTGAGTGGATAACCATGGGAATACTGTAACCACAGTCAAACAGATTTAATGTCTTTCAACTTTTTCAGCCAAACAACAGGAACACAATGACTTGGTTACATACCTTAGCTGGAAATGAGGAATTGCTTTATGTTTTTGATGCATGAAAATTAATACCAAAAGGTATCTATGATTTTTTTTAAATCTTGCTATTTCTCCCTAATTGTCATAACTACCATAAACTTCTATTGCAATTTTAGAACACCTAATTTTCCATTTCCTAAGCAAATAGAGATCGTATCTTCAGTAGTCAAAAAAGAGGGTGGGACTCAATTGCCTTCTATCTGCTGGTACAAATGAGAGCTGTTTTGAAGCCATTGCAGTCCTTAAAGAGACAATACATGTAAGCTCATCCACTGTCCAGGTAGACCATTTCTTGCAAAAAAAATCCAGGAAAAGAGAAAACTTGAACATCAACTGTACTTTCAATTCTCAAAGTCTCGCCTTTGTTCTCAGTCCCCCTCTCCCACCATCACAGTTGACAGTAATTAGCACCTTGGCTGGCAACAAAAGCTGAGAGGGTGAAGACGCTAACTGGGCTTTAGAAGCTTTCCTGCATGATCCTCAAAGCAAGTCCTCCAGGCCAGGACTGAGACATGCTGACTTGATGGCAGAGGCAGTGTGGGTGTGTGGGAGGCTTGCATGACTGCTCTTAGCGGTGTACCTGCTTGGTGGGTAAACAGAAAAGCTTCATTCCACTCCAATCCAACACCCCTCCTACCGCCCCCAAATTTCAGTCATTTATTTTTGTAAATGACAGAATGGGAGGGAGAAACACTTATTAAAGGCTCATTAGGTGTTAGTGGTTAATCTGTGAAATTCAAAGCCCAGCTGGGGTTTGGCATTTGAGAGTATCCAGAATTCACATAAAACACTTGTCACCTTCTAAACAAACAAACACTTCATCTGGCCATGAAAGAAAAATCCACTCTGAGGGCTTGCGGGGCGAGAAGAAAGCCAGAAGAAATCACACAGAGACAGCAGTTTCCACATCCATCCTTCATCCCTGCCCCTGGTGAACACAGCACCCCTGTGTTCAGGGGTGAGCACAAGGCAGGGGGGTTTGTAAAAAGGTGGGAAAAGTGTCTGGGCAGCTGGTCTTGCCTCTCCAAAGGCAAAGAATGCCAAGGAGAGCTTGCCCCTAATGGTCCCTCCACCCATGAAGACAGTCTGTACTCATGGTAATATCTAAGCCTGGATGTGGAAAGTGAATTTCTAAGGGAATAAAGAGCATAGAGTCACATACTTATCCAGGGTCTGCTCAGCTCTGGACTTTCCACTCGTTCACCAAGCAGGTCAATTTATCATCATCTGAGCCAGAGATTTCTGCAGTGCCACTTTAGCTCTCAAGTAACTGAGCTCAAATCCCCAAAAGTAGTAACTGCCACACGGGGCTCAGTAGGGACCAGTGATTAAGATGCTGCACAGAACAGCCCAGATTTCAGCTCAGTAACATTAACTTATCATAGAAATAAGTGGCTGATGAAAGAGACATCTCGCAGAATCTCAGCAGCATTTAGATATCTCAGTAACAGGCATGATATAACCCCCTAAGTGATAAATTAGATCAGATAGGAAAACCTAACCCATAATTACCCAGAAAGTCTCTGGGACAGAAAGGGGAGTTCATAAGGCTGTGTGCCAGGCACGTCTCACAGTGTTGTACTACACAGAAACATTATGAAATTAGGATAACAATGACAGCATTGCCACAGCCTTCTGTGCACTAAATCACCTAACCTGCAAATACAGTAGTACACATTCATTCTTTATTATCCCAATAAAATCATTCTAAATTGTCCAAAGAGGAAGAAAAACAGGATGAAAGGAAATGTTCTGCCCTAAATCTCCAAATCAACTATGGATCGTCTTGAAAATATACGCAAATATTATATTTTATTGCTAACCCGAACAATCAGATGTGCCACATATCTCCATACATGTACAGATATGCATAAGAAAAGTCAGAAAATCATAGTGAATTAAGAGGGGGCAGACTTCTTTACATGCTTATGCATGCAAAGGTCAAATGTATATGCACATAGTTAAAGAAGGATGGGCATAAGCAACATGTGAGCAATAAGAAACACCACATGTGCAGAGGATGGAGACAATGCAAGATAAAGAATACACAAATGTGTATCGTCTGCTAGATAATCTGCCATTAGAGGAAAGGAGTAATTCACTGTAGGGACAGAGGTTAGCAGAATTAAATGTCACAGATTTGTCGAGGTAAAGATGCCTACACTTAAAGAATATAACCTACCAAGCTGTGCAGAGCAGAGCAAGGCATTTCTGAAGTCTCAGGGTACTTTGTATTAATAGCCTGTGAACTGTTATTACTTGAGTTTTGCTGAGTGCTTGCCTCAGCAGAAAGAGGAAAAATAAACTATCCCAGGCATCCTTCATATTGGTGACCCTGCAGTTTCAAGACCCATTGGGTGTTCTCCAATCAGTCTAGTCATCCAAACTTCCACTAGGAGCCCTGAAGGGTCACAGAATCAGTAAAAGTAAGGATACTAGGGATCTATAAAAGCTCCTTTCTAATCATATTCTCCAATCCCTATATAACATAACTTTATGCCAGGACACAGATCCTAAGAAATATAATTTTGCCTTAACTGCCCATTGCTCTATCTGTACCACATCTGATCTTATCAAGAAAGTAAAGTCACTTTGGTTTGGGGATGAATTTCGAGGTGTTGAGGGAGGGGAGTACCTAACTTTTACGTTAAATGTAAGATCCTATTTTGGATAACAAGATTGGAAGTAGGAGTCCAACACATTTGCAAAGAAAGAAAGGGAGAATTATTGTAGAACAAAAAGTTAATCACATATCCTATTTGTTTGTCTAAGCATATAAGTTATCCCACGCAGACAAAAGGTGAGATTGCCTATGCAAGGGGAAAACAAGTGGGAGCCTTCTGAAAGCCTTCCAGCTGGCTGGCAAATTGCCTTAACCGCGGTATAATGCAGCCAGAATAAAAGAGTTCTGCAGTATGTTAATGCGCATCTTTAATGAAAGGTGCATCACATTAGTTCCTTGAAACTAATTCTTAACAGAGGCTTTTCTCTCCTCCCAAGGGAAGCTAAGGCTTGTAACAGCCATTTGTGGCAGATGTTTCTCTAACCCGTCCTTACACTGCCAGAGAGTCCATGGTCTCCACGAACAATCTATTCCAATGCTTAACTATCCTTCCCATTAAAAAGTGAGGTTTTTTTCTCCTGGTGTTTAACCTAAATTTTCTTGCTGCAATTTATACCAGGGGAGTGTATTTCCTTATTCTCCTACATGTGCTCTTTCCAGTGTTATCAGGTCAGTAAGATATTTATAACAGAGAGGAGCTGATAGTCTCATTCAGTGGCTATTTTATAAGCTACACTGGCAAAAGCAGCCACCTGTTCAAATGACCAGCATCCAGTCTCACCATTTACAAAATCCTTACCCAGATGGGTAGTGTGGACAAGTAAAAGCTACTCTCATGAATTTCCAAAATCGTCTGTTCCAAAAAAGGCAGAAGTCAATCCCTGAGTTCCTCCTAATATGCCAAGGTAGGACTTCAAAACACAAGAGCATCTGGAGAGACCTGTAACTAGTGACAACAGATGGAAAACTAAAACCTCCTAGAAATTTGATTTTCAAGGACTAGGCAGAAAAATACAGTTCTGAATTAAACCAGAAATGTTCAGATACATTTCTTAGGCAAGATACTCAGCAGCATTGCATTGGTATTTGGGGTGAAGGTTCAGGAGAGAGCCCTAAACCTTCAGGTGCTTATCTTTCAACAGGCTCGAGGAAGACTATCCAGGCAAAGTCTCCTGATAGTTATTATTTTATTCAGGCTCCTATTTGCACCATGTCTTGCACCACTCTCTTTTAATTTACAAGCTTATCTCAATTCCTGCCCCCCCCCCCGCCCCATTACAGAAGAAATGCAAAAGGAACAAAAGGGATTTGGTTTCATTTGCAGAATAAAAAAAAAAAAACACCATTGCAAACTCACTTAGGACTTGAACTGCTTTCTGCATTTTCCCAAAAGCTCAATGTTTCCTCCCTCATTATTGGTTCTTTTATTTTTTTTTCCCCAGGAGCTGAGGAGTTTATTCATTCCAGTGGGGAAGCACTAAAGCAACAACAGAGAGCATGAATCAGGAGGCAGAAATTCCTTATTCCACCAAGAATCTCTGTAACCTGATCTGCACCTTTGTGGCTCCACATTGTGTAAAACTGAGATAACGGCATGTTTTTACATCTGGGGTGCACTGGGTAGATAAACACAGAAAAGGCCACAAGGCTCACAGATACCGTGGAAGTGAGGAGACACATACACGTGTCTAGAGCTAGATGAGGGAACAGATGTATCTATGAATGGTACAAATGTGAAAACTTCCTGTCTTTAATCTTTGGAAAAATCTTACACAACTTTTACACCTGATTTGAATACATGAAAAATGGAAGATCAAAAATAGAAAAGATAAAGGTAGGATGTTGGACAAGGGGTGGGAAATAAGATTGTTATTGGTAATATAGCTGATGGAGAAGCATACCTAACCCCTTTAGGAAGCAGGGAAAATCCAAGGAGAAATAAGAGTCTTGTCAGTAGAATTGGTACAGATCCTGAATGAGGACATGGGAAAACCAGAACAACCGGGCAGGACCTGTAAAGGGCTACTCTAGAAGCACCATAGAAATAGCAGTTGTAACTGGGACACTGCCAGTGGAAGTAGGCATTGCTCAGGGTACCTCAAATAAAGGTAGACCTAGGGGATGCTGTTGTAACCTTAATGCTGCAGTAGACTGAGGAGAAATAAATCATGCATAAATAAAGTAGAATCATTTTAGATTGAAATAGGTTTTGGAAGGCTGGTGCAAGATATTCCATGAGGACCGAACTACAGAGATCTACTGTAGCTCCACGGGCTTGGCTTTCAATCTGAATAGAGATGTCATTACTGTTTCTAAAGAGAAATTTTATCAGGAACTAAGTTATTATGGGAGTCTTTAGCTTCATAGAGATTAGATGGAGAACAAATGCAAATTTTAACAGCAGCACCCTGATGTTTCTTTTTCTGGATCTGATAGTTGGCATATTTCTTTACCCCAAAATTACTCAACAGGCAATAGGTCGTGATATTTTAAACTCAGTTTGGGCAAAGCAGGCAAGGAAAAGCTAGTTATCAGAAATAACCTTGGATTGAGCGATTAGGAGAACAGAGAGCCTGTCTTAAAGAAGGAGATTAAAAAGCTTGTCTAACCTAGATAAATGAAAGCCAAGAGGGGATATGATTGCTCTGTATAAATAAAGGGGGGACAGATACACAAGGGAGGAAAGAAAGTGATTTTTAAGCAGGAAAAACAATGCTGGTAAAAGAACAACTGATTGTAAGGAAATTTGCCTTGAAAATAAGATTTTAACCATCAGAGGGGGAGGTTCTGAAACAGCTGCCCAAAAGTAGCTGTGAAAACAACTAAAATGGGATCAAGAAGAAGCACTACTGGTTTGTATAGTGAAGACTTAAATGGCTACCTAGAAACAGAGACTAGACAGGAATAAAGGTAGTATTTATTTGAAAGGCCTTCAGATGTACACTTTGGGCTCCAGAGGGTCCTGCCTCAGTGAATCCCAAAATGGACGACAGGTCACGAGTTCTTCACACTTTTATATCAGCATCAATTCATCAACCAGAACCCAGCCAATGATGGAATTTCCCTAAGCTTGCCCCCCTCTCCCCAAGATGATGGTTTACAGTTCTTGTTCTGGGTGTCCTTGGAGAGCAAGCTACAGAGGTTTGTTATGTCTATCTTAGCACAGAGAACAGCACTTAACAAGCTACAGGAAACTTCAGAGTTACACTAGCAGTACAGGATTTGAAAATTATAAAAGTTAAAACCTAAGGCATCGATAGGGCTATATGGTTTTGCTGCCTAGAGCAGAGGGATGGGACCAGATGGGCCTTTCCAGTCCAGTGACTATAAGTAAGAAGAAGCAAGAGGAGGAATTCCATTGTGAAAAGCCGTTTCCCCTCAATTTTTCCGTCTGCAAATGTCAAAACTCAGTCTTAATCATTGTATCTCTGTCCCCCAGCTAACCCACATGAACACAAAGACTCATGCTAATGATACCTCCAACTCCTTTGCTCCTACTTCCCTCATTCAGCAGCAACACCTTCTCTAGTGCCCTGAGAATAAAACATTCCTCTTAGCCTTCATCGAAGCCAGTCAAGTTATGACTCTCACACTTACAGTGCTGACATCACACCCATTACCAAACATACAATTCCGTGATGCTACAGGTCTGTATCCTCACATAGGCTAGTCTACAGCAGGTGGAGAAGAGATGCCATGAAGAGCAAAAATCTCCTGTTTACAGACACTTAAAGGTGATTAATTAGCCACATCAGCCAAAGCAGACAAGAAATGGTTGTGAATGCTCCACATGCAAAATTAATTAACACAAAAACAACACTCCTTCCTGAACCTCAAGTTCACCTTCCACAACCACCTGGGGAAGGCTGCTTTCTTGACTGCACCTGCAGAAGCAGGAATTGCTTCTAATAGCCTTTCAATTAAAAATGTAGGCTGCAGGAGATGGTGTGATTTTCTCCCCTCTATATTTATACAGCACCTAGCATATGCCAGAAAGAGAGAGGCTGAGCTTAGAATACAGACAGGGTGAAGTAGTTGCTCCTGCTTTACAACTCATTCTGGGAATAAAAGCTCTTTGCAGAAACACGGTCTTCCATCGCACTGAGGTCTGGCATTTACACAGCTCTTGCCATTTTTGCTGAAACGTTTCTTTCCCGGTGCATTTATATGCCTTTTGCAGTTGCTAAGGTCCTGTCCCCTGCCACGATTAGCCAGAGAAAGTTAATGAGATATACTTTGAGCACGTCTGACTTCTGCAAAGTCAGTGAACTATGGGGCTCCAATGGTGTCACAAAAAGGTCACAGTTGTGAGAATGCCAAAGAGTTTGCCTTGCTAAATCATTCCTCTGAACCAGAAGGCATCAAGAATTCAAAACAGGTATAAAACTAGTCCCTCCGGGAGATGAGGGTGGTCTTGTTGGTAGTATTAACTTGGTGGCCCAGAAAATGGTTCATCCAGGCAAGGCTGGCTCATGCTGGAGCAGCAGGGACTCCACGGGGACACAGTTATTCAAAGACCTCAGTGCTACCTGATGTATACATAACCACGATTTATGGAAATGCAGACTGCAATCAGCACAGGGATAAATAGGAGACATAAGGGGAGAGGAAGCTGTTAATGGTAGCGGGGGCTATGATCTGAGTAGGCTGGAGAATGTAACTCTAAGCTTCTAGCAGGGGCAAATCAGGTGTTAGGATTTGGGAAGAAGAATTAGAACAAAATTTATATCTTAACAAACACTGAAAACTGACTACCATCCAACACAACCCACCTTCAGCTAACAGGCAGTGACAGCACCTGACTCAGACTCTTACTTAATAGTGTTGCATACTTAGAGCCATCATGCCCTTCTGAAATGACTGTGTGAGGACAGGGGAGCTAAATAGATGTCCCAAATTCCAGCAACATCAGTCTATTCTGATTCTGGTCTGGTAAATAAAATCTAAAGCCAGGGAGCTTATACTGTCCCTATAATTGTTCATCTAAGGTGAAAGAAGGTTTCACCTTGAGCATCTCTACTGCTCTCCTTTGCAGAACCGTGGGGCAGGGAAAATGTAGCAGGGATACTGGTAAGATTGCACATTTTGTGTCCCAGGCGGTTCAGCAGTCACAAAGGTTTTTAAAAAAGTGTATTTTTATGTGCACGTATAGGCATCTAAATGCTTTATGTAAGCATTTTGCGGTCTCTAGGAGTGCATCCGCATTGTGCAGGTGTGTGTCTGCATCCAGTACGTGTCCATGCATGTAATGCCCTATCTAACAATTTTTCCCCTTGGCTTTCCCTGTTGAGTTCTGGGTTTGAGTTTAATTTTGCTGAGCTTTCATTTCTTTCACTCAGAATTTTTTTTTTTTCCCTAAAGCATGTTACACAGAGGGAGGGATGCTTGCCAATTCACTGCAGTCTGGGAGACAGTTTAGAGCTTTGGCTGCTAAGTGGGTCCAGCACAGTGGTGTACAAACCCTGACATGTGTGCAGTGACACCTACTCTTCACACTGATTGAATATCTCTCCCAAGAATATCTTGGGACCTGAAGCTGAAGGAATGTTCAAAAATGCAGATGCAGAGGAAGGCCAAAACTGTTTCCTTGTGCTGAGAAAAGATAAATGTTGAAGCCAGCCCCAGCAGGGTTAGGAGAGGAGAAAACTTAAAGAGAGAGGGGGGTGAGTTACCTAATTCTCACTGTTTTCTGTGCTGTGTAAGCAAGACTGAAGGCACTGCTTGAAAAGCATCTCTGAGAATATCAGAGAGAGAAGCTTCAGCTTCCAGTGGGGGGTGTCACAGTGGGTGAAACACTTCCCTGCCCCACAGACAGCAGCCAGAGCCCCTGCCCTCTGCCTGGCAGCCCCCCATGTCCCGCGTGCGGAGGTGCAGCCTGCCGAGCGCTGGCACGGCTGTACACACACCCCTCTGGCACAGAGGCACGAGGTGCTCGGCTCTCCTCTCTCTGCTGGAAAGGGGGGGATCAAACCTCTTCCAGAGGAATTACTGCACATGTTGGGAGCCAGACTCCAGGGAAATCAGTTACAAAGCTGCAAGGCCCCATTTCTTTCTCCTCCCACCATTGACAGCACTGAGCTGGTGAGTGCAAATGCTGTCCGCTTCCGCAGAACACCCTTTGTCAGGATGCTGGGTCTGGATTCACACTGGCATAGGCACAGCCAGCCCCACTTCCTCCAACCTTCAGGGTGCATCTCCGCAGCCCCCCTCAACCTGGCCCATGGCTTGTGGGAGTCTTGTGCAGTGCACCAGGGCCATCCCAAGGGGTAGTCAACTGAAACAGCATTCCAAGTTGTCACCAGACCTCCAAATTGAGTTGAAACAACAGGTCTGCTGCTCTGCATCCTGGTTCTCTGCCAGGTCTCTTTTCCTGGCTTTGCAAAGTGACAGAATGGGAAGCAAAGCTGTGGGATAGGAGCAACCAGGGACACTCTTGCTGCTTTCCCTCTATCTTGTGTGTAGTTTAAGGCTTCTGACTTTCTGATGGATGAGAACTCCAGAAAGAGAACCCATGAGCTGCAGGACCCCCACCTGACCCACTGCTACAGCCAAGTGCTTGGCTTTGCTTGAAAACCACAGCATTCTGAGAAATTTGGGTAGAGCATTAAACAAGACCTGCCAGCTCTACCTACACCTTACCGAGAATACCCAACCAGGATGGAGCCCACCAGCAGAACAGCTAGTTCTTGGCACAGGTGTGCATTACTGCCACGCCGGTTGTAGCCAGCAAGTGCTCTGTGAGAATCTGGAGTGATTCTGCCAAAGACTTTTCCTCCTTTCCTATCCCATACACAGGTACTCACACAGAGGTACCCCCCAGCAGCAATCTTAAGCTGATCTGAGCCTGGAGTCCAAGCAGAATTGCCAAGGGCCCAGCTGAGGCCATCTGGGCTGCAAGGCATCTCTGTGCAAAAGGAGCACAATCAGACATGAGTGTGGAGGGAGTAAGAGGTAACCTTGAAATCAGTGATTTCGAAAGGAGAGGAAGCTATGTATTTGCCAACCCCAGCTAGCAAAGAAGAGTTAAGCCAAGAACTCTTTTCTTGGGAGCACGGCCTTAAAGAAATAAAATTCTTCTTCTTCCCCTTCTCTCAGACCTGATGGACCTCAGGTACGCCTATTTTTCCAAAAAAGTCTGTCATTTTATGCATAAACATGCCGACACAAAACAGATCTTGTGCAATTTCTGTGGCCTAGAAGGAGGAGAACAGGCATGACAGAGGTGGTCTTGGAGACATAAGATGAAGCTAAGGCTCTCAGCGGGTTGCAGCACATCTTCTGTGATGACATGTAGGTCCACACACAGAATGATTTCTGTCAGTGTAGAACTAGCTGGATGACTTTGTGTATTTAAATGTGTGTGTACTGCATAGCTACCTCTGTTATAAGGAGAATAAGTAGTAAGCCTGTAATTAAATTCTCTGGTATTTTCCATTACAAGTCTTCAGGCCAGTTCCCTGAGAAAAAACATCTCCATGTTTCTCAGCAGGCATTTGAAAGTCAGCAGGGCAAAAACCCTGAGGCTAAGCACATGATTTTTACTTTGGCCCATCAAATTTAATTCACTCTTAACTGCATTACAAACTGTTGAATAATCGTAATTTCTTTTCTGTCACGTTCTTGCAGAAATCCTGGCAGACAGTCCAAACAGCATCTGAGCACAAACATTTTAAGAGCTAAACCCAACACCTCAGTGAATCAGTGGGAACTCCTCACCAGTACCATGGTAAGTACAACACCTCAGCTTTGACAGAGCAAGGGAAAGGCAAAGGTCCAATCAGGCTACACACAAAATGTGGACAAACCATCCAGGTTCTATCTGTTTAAATGTGCCTTACTGTGAAAAAGTCACCTGCACTCCACTACTCAGGATGCAGAAAGCTCCCTTTGAGCTTTCATTAATGTCTGTGAAACAAGTACAGGTTAGTCACTGGATTGAACAGTCAGACTCAGTGCTGAAAACTCAGCATGCAGGAGAATGAAAAGATTTTGGGGTTTCCTCTTAAGAAACAAAGAAAAACACAGCACCAAGCCATATAAAGCCGTATAAAAAACCCACCACTAAGCCATAAAACAAACTACATTAAGGATAATTTATTTAGGCTGAAGTATTAGAAAATGGCAGGTTTACAGTTTCCTTTTCAGCCTTTCTTCCATCCCACTTGTGTGTGGACATTTTGATTCAAGTTTTAATTAATGAGTGCATGCAACTCTCTCCATGTAGTCCCTCCCTCAACCCTTGTACTTCAAAGAAACTTGAAGAAGCAGAATTAAGGTGGCTTGGGAAACAAGACCAGCATTTCCCAGCTTGACTTCCCAATTTAAAAATTGAATCACTGTTCTTTTATTTTCTGTATGTAATTGCTTCTACGGCTTGAATGTGCACGAGCTATTACAAAACCAATAAATGGGCCAAGAAAGTATCAGTGAAGATGGAGAAAGAGCTATCCATGAATCTCCAAGCACTGGCAGAGGAGAGAGGAATAAAGGAACAGCAATGGACAGCAAGAAAATCAACCAATGTAGCGATTACACAATCCTGTTTTATGATGAAAAAAGCAGCACTGACCTTGCCAAGGGGTTGAATGAGGCAAAGAAAGCAGAAGCCAAATTGGAAAAGGTGCATTGGAGAGAGGTGGAAGAGGGTGAAGCTGGCAGGTCCCTCATGGTCCTGATGCCCAGAAGGTGAGACAAAAGGAAGGCACTAATCAGGCAGATCACGCTGCAGACAGGTTTCTCGTGTTGCAGCAATGCGCTCGTAACAGATTGAGAGAGAGAGAGGGCTGAGGGCTGTACTGCATGGAAGATGAGGACAGGACCAAGCTGGTCTGGTCTGTGTAACCTCAGAGCAGAGGTACCATGGTAGAGGTAGATGGCATGGGGACAGTTACAGTCCAGATGCCGTGTAGCCACGTTAGCCCAGCAAGGCTAAGCTGAGAGCCAAGGCAGCTTGCCAGGCTCACACAGCTCCTTGCACCATGCTGTGCTGACGCTCCCCTGTGGCACTGCTCTGCACCATGTGGATTTACCATCGCAAGCATATGCCAGCACAGGCAACGCATAGCTGTGTTTCACAGGGCAACTTGCCCTAAGCAGCTGTGCAGCAGCTGTGCAGAGAGCAGATGCTTTCTCCTCAGATGCCCAGGAGTGAAGTGCTGGCTGTTATCTTGTCCTGTGCTTACTCTGTAACCTTAAGCAAGCCACCGAAGCTTCCTGAAGCTCAATTCTCCCTCTGTTAAAGGCTCTGAATAATCAGTCCCTTGTTGCAAGGGGCATGAACAGGGACCTGACAGCTGGGAGCAATGACAAGGGTCGGCACAGTGAGGAGATGCCTCAGCTCATCCACTCCAGAAGAACTGCGCAGGTCAGGGCTGAACCTACACCACCTTCACGCCCCACATCAGGGGAAGGACCTCTGCCAAAGAAGGGTGGTGGTTAGTGTAGAGCAGCCGTGCATGACGGCAGTCAGCAGTGGAAATCGTGCTGATTAATGACAGAGCAGCAGTACCGCAGGTCAGGCATGTGGATCAGCAGCTGTAAAAGGAACAGCAGGATTTTAGATTAACTAAAGCTCAAGAGAACATTCTTGGGTTTTCTCCACCTGCTCTGGAAGCCGAAGTGACGCAAGTGACCAGGCAGCAGTCTTTGCTCGCTCTCAGAAGATACCTTTCCTGGAAAAGGGAGCACAGCAATGCTCAGGCTGATGCAGTGGCAATCAGCCCTGCCCCTTCCAGCCTCCAGGAAGCAGACGCATCTCATCTCCCACACCCAACATAAAGCTCAATCAGCTGAGGCCCCTGGCCACAGCTCTCCCTCATGGCTCCGAAGCAGCCAGTGTGCCATCCAGGGTGCCACACAGTAGTTCTCCACACACGGAGGTGAGATGTGGGTGGGTGGAAGGAAAGGAGGCTGCAGCCTCCTCAGATGGCAGCATTGCTTCTCCTGTCCTGCACTACTCAGCGCCCACCTCCAAGGATGGTCCCCAGCTGCGGCCGAGGGATGTTAGCTCACCAACACACTGCTGTTTTCCACAAGGAAATGGAGGGAGCCTCCTAGACCAGGGCAGGAGAAACAGTCTCGGAGAAAGACTGACCAGCAGTCCTCAGCAAGCACTGTGGTGGGACAGAGACCCGCAGCCAGCCCAAGGAATATACAAGTGCAAATTTTTCTCAGTGCCAGCTTTGTAGGCCCGGCTGCTTTACTTGGCTGTGCCATGAATAGCCAGTAAGCCAGGCCTTACCCTTCTCTGCAATAGAAAAGATTGTGCTTATGAGTGAACATTTATCACATTTATCCCTTCTAGTCTGCTGATTATTTCGCCAGGCAACCTGAACATTCCATTAATATCATCTTTTGTGGAGCTAAATATATACACTAACGACATATACAAATACATATAAATACATCTCTATCTAGCAGAGAATCCAATTAAGTGAATATGTTACGCCTTAGCAATTAATGAATTCAACAAGCCGAGCTGCCTCTTGCATATGATTAAAGTTCAAGCAATATCAATCATAACAGCAAAAAGATTGCAGATTTTCCTACGTGCTATCTACAAAGAGATTGTTAACACTTAAATCAATGGGTAAATTCAAGTGTGTTTGCAAACCTCAGGAAACTCATATTTTTGATGATATACAGCCTGTCCTTCAACTCATGGTAGCCTGTTCTTGAATTCAGCATCTCAGGCTATCCTGCTGCCTTATATATCCTTCTGCAGCATTTTCTGGATGGAAGGTCTGTAAAAATGCTGGTGTCCTATGGGTCAAAAGAGATCAAATTCCATTACTCTAGTCACTTGACTCACGCAAATGCTTTCCTTTGTGTTCAGTTGCCAGTTTTCTGTTTGTGTTCATACATGTGTAAGTGTGTGTTTGTGTGCAAGTGTGTGCCTGTTCTTTCACACATTAATCTTTTTCCAGGACAAGCCTGTTCGTGCAGTTTCTGCCTCTCGGCAATAGACAACACTGAGCCCTCTGGGGACTGCTCATTCCCTCCTTCTCTCACAATACCCCTCCTCTGCATTCATAAGACAATCCCTAGGGGCAAGTTCTACAT
Organism: Vireo altiloquus; assembly: GCA_013396875.1. Lineage (NCBI taxonomy): Eukaryota > Metazoa > Chordata > Aves > Passeriformes > Vireonidae > Vireo > Vireo altiloquus. The sequence goes on along the minus strand of VZRF01009553.1, from coordinate 278,192 downwards.
AAATAAATATTTAAGTAGCCACTAAACCACAGAAGATGCAGAAAAGCACGTGAGGGACCTGTCTGCAGTATTCAGAGCGCAGAGGAGAAAGAACAGAGGCATGGGTTGGAGGGTTGGGAGCAGACAAGTGATGAGGGTTTGAACTGGAAATACAACCATCCCCTTCTCTTCTCCAACCCAGCCAGCACAGTGGGCTGGTTTTCACCCTGAGACCAGAGCTGATATAATACAGTTAGTCTGCATTAGTACAGCTACATAAATCCAAAAGCCAAGAATGCACCATACTGGGAGGCTGACAGAGGAAAGAGCCTTTAACTGAACCATCACAGACACAGCTAATTAACCTTACTACTAATGCTGATTCTTTTTTAAGGCTTTTTAAAGTCTTTTTTAACTGCTCCATTGTTCTCCTAGTTTGTTGTCATACTCCAGAAAGAGGCCTCGAATGCCCAGGAGAAAGTTGGAGGCTCATGTCTGAGGACCGGTTGGGTCTGTCACAGAGAGAGGCCAGGCATGAGACCCAGACCTGGTTGCTCCTGTGCCCTCTGAAATGGGTGCCAGGAGGTTCCTTTGAGAGTTCCTTCCAGGCTCACCAGCTTATGGATCCTACAGCCACACAGAATTACTTGTGCCTACACCCATAGCACTACAGATTTCACAAGTCTCTATGAAAAAAACATTTGGATCTTTTTCAGATTCCTTGAGAAACACTGTCCTGGAAATAGGCATTATATGGAATAGGGTATAAATCTGGCCACTTATGTCACCCATGTAAGACAGAAGTTTGAAGGGTAACAGCCATATAAAACATGCCACACCCTAGGAAACCACATACTATTTGTACGCTTCCCAGCATAACCAGGAGAGATAAAAAGCTCTCAAAAAATCAGTCAAGAGACAGTTTCTTGCAGAGCAAAAACGTAGAGCCCACAGCAGGCACCAGCAGACTTGAAGGACCACTTGTATGATCAGAGGAGGGCATTTTTTGTGCACTGGCAATGCAGCTCTTGGAGGGTGACATTTCAGAGAGATTTGGAGAACTTTCATTCAGGAGAATGTCCCAGATTTTTCACTTCCCCAGAGAGCAGGAAAGGTCAAGGGAGGCTCTCTTTCAGGTTCACTAGTACTATTTTCTCCTCCAGGTACAAAGATTCTGGCTGCTATTTGAGTTGTGGTAAGAAGCAAGCCCTCAGCAAGAGCCTTGGGCCCAAAGTGAAATGCAATCAACCAAAGTGACTTCTTCCCTCTGTTTCAGCGATTTCTGCAGCTTTTCTTTCTCCCTCAGCAGGATGGTTTTTTACCACTTTTTTACCCTGCTGTACATCAGTGTTCTTAAGGAAAGGAAGACACTTTGGGTTAAAAGCTCCTTATTGATAATGACACAATAAAGTACCCAATCTGCATAGAGAAATCAAAAAAACCCAGCCTTTGCATATAGGCAAACCAGGGTGTTCAAGAGGAATGGGAGAGGGGACGTTTCTTTACCTGAATTCTGTGCAATAAGTATATAGAAATGTACCTGCTTCCCTAGGCAACCTTCTTCCATTACAGGGAGAAGCACCTCATCCCTCAGAAATCTGAAGAGTGAGAGGAGCCAGCAGTATCCACCAGAGCAGTAGACAGAGGTGCTCTGTCAGTATGGCGTGTACCACCAAACGTGAGAGCTTAGCCCATTCCCTCCATCCGTTCCTACTTCTCTATAAGCAGAGCGGAAAATGAAAACATCCTTCTCAAGATGTCAATCCAGTCATCCAGATGTCAAATTATAACTGCATTTGCGCACTTGGGATCCCTTGGGATTTTTCACAGCCCTCACAGCTGATGATTCCCCAAAGTGGCTGCTGCATTGTCAGGTTCCTTGCAGCTTGCTTTCTCTGTGGCATCAAGCCCTTTCCACCCATCACCTTCTCTCTGTCTGTGATTACCCCCACCTGTCAGCACTGCAACAGATATGTGTATATTCCCGGCTCTCTCATTTCTCACTTTACAGAACTCTCTCACCTAAGAAATGCAGACTTTCCAAACAGAACAGACACTAATATAGAAAACAAACAGGAATTTTTGACAGGCTCTTGGGCTCCATTCACTATCTATGCATTTATCTACACATAAGAACTTTTCTCTGCTTCCTGCAGGAGGTTATTGCACTCTTGCAACTGTGCCATGTTGTCAGAGGTAATCTTATAGATTAGGAAAAAATCAGGTCTCATGAGAGTGGACAAGATATCTCCAAAAAACAGAAGTCCGATGACGTACAGCAAACAGCGCAGCAGGACTGAATGAAGGAGAGCTCCGTGCTCCAACTCCTGGGTGTAGGAAAGCAAACCCTGCTTCTGGACAGACTGGTTTCTGTAGGGGAACACAGCCAGGCTCCTGACCCCATTTTGTCATCAAAGATGCAGGTCTGAGGTTTGGAATTAGGACCTAGGTCTGTTGTCCCTCACTGACATTAATGGTTCTGCCCCCTTCCTTACTCTACCATGTTTTCACTTTGGCTGTGGCAAATGCATCTCAGCCCCCTCCCCTGCACATCCATTCTAAAGGCTGTTTCAGAGATTATTTGCCTGATATAACTTTTCCTGTTTCTTTTCAGTCTTCCTTTCCCTCCCTTCTCAGCTGCATCGAGTGCTTCTTTTCCAAGACACTTGATGCCTCTAACCCCTCAGTCAGTAACAAGATGTGAATGCTGACCCGCTCCACTTTCTTCAGCAGCTTTTCAGAGACCCACACCATTTTCTTCAGTTCTTAAGGGAGATCCCATGAACATCAGTGAAGTTACACCACTGCTTTTTGTCTTACTCTACTCTAAGTCTCACTTTTGCCCAGAAAGCTGCAGATAATTTGCAACAGTCAAGCTGCTGATATGTTAAACTTATAGTCCACAAAACTTAAAATCCTCACCCATTTCATATTTCCCTAGCAGGTCAATGCAAAAATATTCACTGCCATCAGTGGATAAAATATGTAATCTCTTTACAGACTTTCCCCAAAGTATGCTGAGCAAGAAAATCCTGGATATTTACTACTGTTCTTAACTTGCCTGCATTCCCTGTGCATTGATTCTCTCATCTGCCTATGTGACCATGATTTCTCAGCTGATAATTACCCAGTAAGTGTTTAGAGGCTACAGCCATCATCTAGGTCTCTCTGTGCAGCTCCCAGCACAACAAGGCACTGGTTATTGGTAGGCTTTTTCAGTGAATACAGTAACAGAGATAATCAAAATAACCATAAGTTCTGCACAGTTCATAAATCAAACTAACCGGGGCTGGTCTTTTGTATGACAGAGAATGATAGTCATACTGCAGCCTGAGTGCTATTCATTACAGTGTCTGTTTCCCTAATTACCCCTCCATTTTCACACATTTCCTAACGGCTGGTTAAAATGGCTTTGCACTGATGAACAGCTGCTACATGTCATCCCAAGAAGGTACAGCTACATCCCTACAGAGGGCAAAGCAACCTCTGTGAACAAAGTTCATTCACAGCAAGCTGAGGGACCCCCTAGGTTCAGGGAAAATAAGAGATCTGCAATCACTCATTTGCCTTTGCCTGACCACAACAAGTTCATACGTATCTGGGAAGTCTGTCTTGAATTTATGTAAGTAATTCAAGAAGAAATTAATTTCTATGTATTTAACAGCACTTGAAAAAAACAGCAGAAACTCAAGAAGTGAGTGTCTATTTTCTTCCATTCATACCTCAAAAGCTTCTCTCCCCATCCCTCATCTCTCCTTTCCCCTACCCCTGCACAAAACACACCCTTTGAGACACTAGCTACTCACTCCATGCATGTGACAGACTCTGATTAAACTCACAGATAATAACCTTGCAAGGCAGAGTCAAACTTGCAGCAGTACAGGCTGTTCTCATCATTGGCTCCCAAAAATAGTTTGTTGCCAATAAGAGTCAATCAGTCCAGGCTTTGCCAGCCTGCACTCCCACTGTCCTCCCCCATCCCAGGGGCTGCTGACACAACTTGTCCCCTCCAGATTGGTTGCAAGGCTCTAAGTACCACCAGGAGCGTGTTGCTGAAAATACCTCAGGTTTGTAAGATTACTGTACACCAGGCTTCCAGGGGTCTCCCCTGTCTTTGCTCCCTTGTGTAAGGGAGATGCGAGAGTCCTGGCCTGCAATAGCTATGAGACAGCATTTATGGACTTTGGTTTACACCGTCCACAACCTCCTAAGACCTAGTGGCAATGCTCATCCTGGGAGAGCTTTGTCTCAACAATACCTGCTGCAAGGACTCGGCACAGCCGTCTCCAAAGAGCGAGGAGAGGAAGCGTGAGATTGCAGATGAGCAGATCTGAAGGCATTTGGGAGGATATAACACGGAGCGGAAGAGAAAGTCTCAAGACAGAAACGAACAGAAAAGGGGTCCTCAATATGCAAGGATGGAGTGCAGCATTGACAACGAGCCAAACCAAGCCTGTGAATGGGTCATTTTGGGGAGAGAAAGCAGTCCATTATGTCTTAGACCTGTTCATTTTGATATCTACATTGCAAAAATTTTCTCCTGAAATCAAGCACTGAACCTACTCTGAAGTCAATGGAATTGCAGCACTTATGCCAGAGGTGAATTTGGCTCCCAAAGGACTTTTCTATGCAATGATTTAGATAATGAGCCTTCAAAGGTTATGTTGCGGCTATAGCGTGAGTGGAGAAGAAAAAGGGCCAAAAAAGGCTGCAATAGAATAGCCATCTGTCATACTCAAGTCTAGAGCTCAGCTAACTCAGCTGAGCCTAGCGCTCAGCTATGGCATAAAATAAGGGCAAGAAATACTGGAAGTTAATGAGCACCCTTGGAGGAAATCCTACCCCCATCTAACAGTATGAAACAGTACCGATGCGTTAATACAGGCATCTTTATGAAAACTGCATCCCAGAATATTTTTTGAAGTTAAATACAAGGCAGAAAATGGCATGCAGCATAAAGAATAGCTGGTGCAGTGAGCAATCAAGAGGCAGTGCAAATGGCCATATAATTTCGCCTTTTAAAAGCAACTTCATAAAAGCTCATTCATCGATAAAAATGCTGTGTTTCTGTTTTCTGCCTTCCTAGGAGCTTTCTTGCCTTCCCCCTTTATCTTCAGCTACAGACTTTAGATCTTCTCAAAAGACTAAGAACACCTGTCCTTCCATGCCCAAATATTGCCTCCGCATTTCAAGGTTGTTTTATATAGCTCCTAAGTATTACCAGACAGGGCTAGTCAAAGAGTTCATAGGACTCATAATATATATTAAAATTAATGCAGAAGATAACTGTCTGTGAATATTACAACACCACTACTGCCCAAAAAAGAAAAGGATGTCAAGGCAGTATGTGGTGAATACATTTGAAATTTAAAAATTAGAAATTAATGGGATACAGTTTCAGGTATGGAAGACTAAATTTGTTTCCCAATTCCTTTGAGAAGACACGATTTGGCACTCTGGCATCCAGTGAAATCTACACATAATTTTAAACACCATGACATTCAGCCTTCAAACTCTCTTCAACTTTGATGTCTGCAAGAGCTAGTCAAACAGCAAGTTACAAACACCATTCACTATGCCATAATACAGGTATTTCATCTCCTCATTGCACCCAAAATCCCCCATTCCCTCCATATACATTTAATTTATCTGCCTGTAGTGTGCAACATCTCCTTTCAACACTTTGAGAGACTGACCTCTGGAAGATGTTTTTGCAGTGCCTAATACAAGACACCATAATAATGACATTAAAGATGAGAGAGTTGCTATATGAAAGTCCTAGGGAATTACAGTAACCCAGAAGACACATACGAGAAGTCCAGAAGAGTGGAAGTTGAGGCAGTTATATCACTGCGGATATATTCTGGTGATAGCTAGGGAGACAGACAGACAGACATATACACACAGAAGACAGAGATGAAAGAAAAAAACAAAGATAAGGCCAAGTAAAGCAATAAAGAGCAAATCCTGGCTTAAAGAAAAAAAAAAATAGAAGAGACAATATGTAGCCTTTATCCTTCTGCCAGGGTTACAGATGCTGTGCAGAAGATGACCTGCCAACCTTCCAACCTCAGCTTGAAGACATCAGCTGGCACACAGCACAGACAGTGAGTGACTGCAACAGCTCTTGGGCTAAAGCAGACCCTTGGCCTAAATGCACCCACTTGTTTCAAGTGGGAGAGATTCCTCATGAGCCCTGCTCCCTTGTCCCACTTCTTTCCTGTGACAGCCTCCAGTGCCACTGTGTTGACCACGGTCCAAAGGAACTGTTAAACACACAGGAACCACCTGAACCTCTAACCATACAAACCACATCACAGAAATGCTTCCTCCATTGGGGACCATGTAAGAGTGCTGATGCAGTCACTGATACTGTCACTTGGTGCTGCCAAGGGATTTTGCAAAGGGATTGCTGCAAATGGGGAAGCTCTGAGATTCAGAGTCCATTGCCTGTTGTCCAGTGTCTCCCCCTTTCTCCTCAGTTCTCCAAATTACAGCTAAACAATGCCAACTCATTAAATCAGCGTTCGTAAGACTTCTTTCCTACATCCCTGATTATTCTTGCCGCTTCCCCCAGAGTCGTTCTAGTTTGTCCAGACCTTTTGTGATGTGCTATCCACAGAACTGCTGAGAGATTTTAAGCCTTACCATCACCCAGCAGAGCACAGAGATTACATCATATGCCTTGCAGGCTAAACTCCTATTTATATGTCCAAGTACAGCATTTGCCTCTTTCTCAACAATACACAACCATGTTCAGCTTGTGATCCTCTTTTATCCTCTCCCCCAATCCTTTTCTGCAGAGCTGTGATCTAGTTGATCTTCCTCTGTACTGTATTTATGTAGTCTATTATTCCTGCCAAGGTACAATAGTTTGCACTTGTCTCTATTGAATTACATCACACTTTTTCAGTGTACCTCCAGTTTATCAAGAGCATTATGAATTCTAACCCTGTTCTCCAACAAATTCACAGTCCCCCCAGCTTTCTGTCACCTTCAAATTTAATGTGCAAATTCTACATCCACCACCGAGGCTGTTAAAGAAAACATTGAACTGAACTGAGCACAGGACAGACCCTCACAGAACCCCACCCCATTCTCCCTTCCCTTCTGACATTCTTATTCATTTTGCATGCATTTGTTATTCACTCTCCTCGAGACCTTGTTCCTCTAGATTGCTAGCAAAGCATGACAAAAGAGATGAAAAATCCTTACTGGAGTCCAAATAGACGACACCTTAAGTTTCGCCTCTGTTCACAATGCCTGTTACCCTGTTATAGAAAGGTACTAGATTGGTCTGACATGATCTGTTCTTAACAAATCCTGGTGGACTTCTACAAGTCTCCATGTCATTGTTCAGGAGATCATTGCTGACAAAGAGTTTACAATGATAATTCATTTCATATGCTTTCTGAGAATCAGGGTTAAGCAACAGTGATTCCATAAATCTGCAATTTCCTTTCCCCTCTGCTCCCTCAGATCTTTTTTAGACAGGCATTGATGTCTCTCCAGTATCTGGCAAATACCAGCTGGGTCAGCTTTACACATACAGATTCAATGTAGTGCTTTCAGCAAACGCCCCTTCTGTAAATTTGCTTGGAAAATGGAGCAGGCTGGGTATGTAATGTGTTGCTGCAAGAGGAGAAAGGAGGTTGTTACCTTTTTTTGGGAAACACGCACCCATGCGCTTGTGCAAGTCTCCCTTGTCAGGCTGACAGCAGAGTAGAGACTGGTATTGACATGCACCAGACCTCCCATCCTACAGCCCTGGCCCACAGCACATCCTGTCATCTTAGCCCCTGACAACAATAAGCAGTTTAATCAGTGTATCTATGACCCCATCTGCAGCACCTCAACTATTTCAGTCCTTTCTCCCACTCCACACTCAGTTTTGTCATTATGCCTCTGTCCTGCTCAGCAGCATCCCCAGCTACTCTGTCCTGTTTACTCTACCCAACCTGTATGCTCAGCAGGGACTGATGTTATGCACCTTCCCTGGTATGATGATTCTCATCCATTGTCCTGGTTTCAGCTGGGATAAACTTAATTTTCTTGCTACTACCTGATACAGTGCTGTGGTTATGATTCAGTATGAGAATACTGTTGATAACACACTGAAGTTTGTTGTTGCTAAGTAGTGCTTACTTGAAGTCAAGGACTTTTCAGTTTCCCATGGTCTGCCAGCAAGCAGCTGCACAAGAAGACTGGGGAGAGCGTGGCCAGGACAGCTGATCTGAACAAGCCAAAGGGATTTCATACCATAAAATGTCATGCCTGGTATATAAATTGGGGGAAGTCGTTTGGCAGTCACCAGTTGCTGCTCAGATATGGGTGGGGCATTGGTCAGCAGGCACTGAGAAACTGTTTGTGCATTACTTGTTTCTCTTGGGTTTTATTTCTCTCTTTCTTTTTATCTTCTTTCTCATTACTATTATTATTATTATTATCTTCTATTTTATTTCAATTATTAAACTGTTTTTACCTCAATATACAAGACTTACCTTTTTCTGATTCTCCTTCCCATCCCACCGGCAGAGGTTAGCGAGGGACTGCTTGGTACATAGCTGTTGGCTGGCATTAAACCACAACACTCACTCTTTCCTCTTCCTCCTTCTCCATCTCTTCTGAGACATTTCAATCCTGACTTCCTGCTTTCTCCTGCACCTGCATCTGTGTCAGTGCATCTTTCACCTCAATAAAAGCAGTTAATCCTGGGCAGGCAACAAGTTGTGAAATGTCTCAGTGTGAAAACCCAAGCTGTGGAAACCCAGGAAACTATCTGAGGTCTGCTACACTTGTTCCAGTTACAGCAGAGGACAAGCTGGACAGGAGTGATCAGGGAATAACCCACTGGGGGAAGAAGGCAACTGAACTGTGCTCTAGTGTGTCAAGTGGAAGTCAACAACAGGCACAAGTTCTATGAGGGAAGAAGCGAAGCAGCTGAGAGAATTGGAGAAAGGAAGTTTCTCTATAACTACTGAGAGATCAATTAACTGGTGTCCTGGGGAAACAGTGCTGTTCCAGCAATGAGCTCTGATGGGCAAAATAGCTTTTTCATGTACTAAATACCCTGTGCACTCTTCAGTGCAGACAAGGACTCAGGTGCTCATCAATTATTGAGCTTGCTTGAAAAGGCATTTAGGAAGACTGTACAAGAGGCCAGTCTGCAGTTCTGCCTCAGTCCCAACTGGGCTGCTCTTAGCAATCCAGCCAGTGAGAAGGAAAGAGAAAGGTGGAGGTGTGGGGGAAAGAAGGAAGTAAGGACAGAGAGAGTAAAGGAAAGAGACTTCACCTTTCCAAAGGAAATTATGCGTGGTGCAGGAAAGGCCTCCTTGATGCCTCATAATATCACTCACGTAGTATCACCCATTTCCATCTAGAGCAATTCCTGTTTTCCTCAGTGCGCAGCCCATATCCTCTGAGGCCAGCTCCAGGACTTCAGAGAAGACCTTGGACTGGAGTCAGGTCAAGCCAAGGACACATCATTGCCCCAGCAGAACTGTTACCACATCCTGACCACAGTACTGCCCTAGACCTCAATGGACTTCAAAGCTACCCGAAGAGAGGCCACAGACTATGGCACAGCTCAGCGGGCTATGAAACACCTGACACTCCTTTGTGTCAGTGGCCATCTAGGAAAGGCACAGCCCTTACCCCAAATGAGCTGCCAACATTTAAACTCCCATCTCATCTATCAAAACACATTTTCACATGTGATAGAAGATCACATGTGATAGAAGATAGGAGATGTGATAGAAGACTGTCTCCTAACAGCACAAGCCCATGCATCCACTGCAATACACCATGAATGTTGGCTATAGCCAGCATTTAATCTTCACCATTGTTTTGGACATGAAGCACAGCTCTCCAGAAAGTCGCATGTCTAGGTGCAGCTCTCTCAGGAGATCCACAGCTGATGTGCTTTCAAAAAGAGAAAATGAGAAGAAATCTCAAGGAACAGCTGCAATCTCAAGGAACATTCTCTCACAATCACTTAGAACGTTTCCATCTATGAACTAGATTTCCTTGGATGTGAAACGTCACTGAAGCCATTTAACATGCATGAAGCTAAAATTTGACCAACCACAGAATTATATTAGCACTAAAAAGTGTATCTTTATTAAAAAGAGGTATTTTTTTCTTCACAGTAATATAATTTGAAAAATACTTAGTAAAGTAAAATTCTAAAGGCATTTTGTTCAAGATTTTGGATATGATTTTGAAATTTTGAAGAAATGTTGGGTTAAGCCCATACAGAATAAGAATATTTTGGATCACCATGATCCCCAAATGACAGAGCTTTCTAAACTAGGAGATTATAGAGGACTAGATACAATTATAAAAGACCACACCAGAATCAAATTGCTTACAATCCAGAAAAGAAAGAAAGTCTTATGTTTTGAATCTGGAGCCTTTAAAAAGTGGCTATGAGTTTCTTCAAATTTATTTTTACTAATGTCTTTCATTTAGAATCACACAAAAATGCTTTGGGACCTAGGAAATAGTTCTCTGCAAACTAGAGCATGTCATAGCACAACAGTGGGGAACATGCCTTGGTGCTGAAGAAAGAACTGAGCATTCCCAGGTTTAGAAACCATTTCCAAAGTTGCAACGGTAACAATTAGAAAGAAGTAAAGACAAAGAAACTTGCATTTATAAGAGTGGTAAAAACTCTTGTGGTCAATCAAGACAGAAAGAAGCGACAGTGGCTTTAGGCCCTGCACACACACATAACAAGGCAGAGCTCCACACACACTGCAAGGACCTATATCTCTTAACTCACACACAGAAATAACACACAGGACCAGTACACTTCCATATCTACCCTGTTGAGCTCAACCAGCCACATATACATCTACAACCTTTTGCAGACATCAAACACCACTCACCTGTACCCATCAAAGGGTAACATGCAAAGTTTTGTCTGCCCTACAGCACCTCACAGAAGCATCATCTCCTGGAAACACTGGGAAAACGGTCAAGATTCCCACCCAGTACCAACCACTCCTTGTTCACAGCCACGTTGGGGTTTGTTTCTAGGCTTACGTTTGGTGCATTGGGTGCAGAAGTAGACAAAAGCCAGAAGCTAGCCTGGATGATAAGTGTCAAGCAGAACACGACATTGCTGCATCATACTTTCACACCTGGCATTTTGGTTGCCTGAGATCTTTGGCCATTGAACAGAAGTCCCAGACTGCAGCCAAAACAAGATAATAAAGAGGACAGAAAAAAACATCACCCCAAGACTAAAAACTTAGACTATTTTTCCTGAAGACATAACACTGATGCAGATAGCTCATTTAATTATGTTTAAGCCATTCCACAAGTAAATCTACCTCTGCTAACTGTCCTGGCCTACGGGAAACTCTGAAAGAACACAGCTTTGAACACAGAATTATGCTAGAAAAGTGCTTGTCTCTAGAACAGTTTTATTGCTTTTCCTGGGCCCCAGGGGACCACACATTTAAAATATCGAAGGGACAAAGCCTTATACATGAAGTCTAGATCACTGGATGCTTAAGTAAGTCCACTGGCAGTTTTAACAGTTCTCAGCATCTGTGGAGGCGCCTGGAAGGACAGCCTGAAGATGCAATTCACTTTGCTCTCCAGAAAGCATGAGCAGAAGCAGTCCTGCCTTGCTACTGAGAAAATAGGGCATTATGTCTTGAGCCACTCTGACGTCTCCCACATCATTTATTGCCCACATTGAAACACTACCTGCTGTGGAGATGTTATGCTTCTAGTCATAGACAGAAAAGCCTGTAGCACAGAGCAGAGGTTTCATAGCAGCTGCTGAAAGAAATCCCACTATTTCTGACTACCAGTGAAAGTCCCTTGATCTGCCTTAACCACAAAGTTAAGTGGCAGAGGCATTGGATTGAAGGAGATGTTTAGGATTTAACATCTTTCAAAAAGTACTTCTCTCTACCACCCCCTTCTCTTGCCATAGCTTAATTTCAGCTGCCATTTCTCAAAATACATCTTCCTCAGCAGCCAGGAAAATTGGCTTCTTTGTTCAGGGGAGGGAGGGAAAAATGTCACATGAGACAGCTCCACCTCTCCTCCCTTGGCTTCTCTTGGGGAGTTTGTGCAGAGATTTAAGAATGAATTCGTCTATACCACATGCCATCCATCACAGGTGCTCCAAGAAGGACCTAGAACAATCAAGCATCACCCTTGCAGAGGCAACTGCACCTTACAGTGTTGCATTAAAAACTGCTGCTGTAAAATAGGTAATAAGAAAAGAACACTTGCCCATGGCCACAGGTCAGAAGATCACTGGTATTCAGCATGGCTTCAGTATAGAGAACTTCCTTTTCTCAAGTAAACTAATTTGTTGGGAATGGCGGTACAGAGGAAATTCTTATTCTGGGACAATAAATATTGAACCAACTCATACCAGAAATAGCCCCTTTGTAAACTATATTGTCAAAAGACTGAGAACAGAAATCAGAGCAAATAAAATTGTGTCTTCTTCAGGGGGATTTAGAAAAGAGATCATCACACACAGTTATGGTGAACTGCAGCAAAATCCTTTAGGGGTTTCCTCTGAATGTGGCAAACTGCAAGAGGTAAGGGACATCACCGTGAGCTTTGGCCTGAACTCTTCTTTCATAGCCATGGCCACACAACTGCAAGTAGTCCAAACGACTGTAACATAAACAGGAAGAAAAGTCTTGCCTCCACAGCATGAGGCTCCTCTCTCAACAAGTGCTGATGAAAGCAGTCTGTGGAGGTAAGTCCACCCGCAAGCCCAAGGTTTCTCTTTCTGCAGATGCACCAAGGGAAAGAGGAAGCTTCACGTCATGCACTGTTATGCAAGGGCTTGAGGAGCTCACCAGGCTGCTGGGCTGCTCCTCCCTTATTGAGCAAGTCCCATTTCCTGGGACTTCTTCTGGCAGGCTGACCAACCCATCAGTCATCTTGCTAAGGAAATTAGCTAAGGAATTGTCCTGACCCAGGCAAAGGCCACTTTGATTGATTCCTCTTCTTTTGAATTCTTGATTAACAATGGAGTGAACTTCCACTCTGATATGTCACTTCATACATTCCATATTTCATGGTTCCCTACTATCCTGCATCTCCTCTAGTCAAAGTGTGTTGCCCTTGTCCCCTGCCCTCCCTCTCATTCCTCAGCAATCCTGGGACTCACTGTATGCAAGAGAGAGACCCTATGAGAACACTTTCTCCAGAAGAGAAGCCAGAAAAAGACAGACAAGTAGTTTATTAGCCAACAAGGATGCTCCAGGCACCACAGATGTAAGATTTGCCAGACATCCTAAGATCATTAGGTTTATTTATTTCCCATTCTGTATTGTGTATTATTTCAATCTCTCCAAGTGCCACAGCAATAAAATTGAAAAACATCCATGGAAACACTTCCAATTAACACAAGGTCAGAAAAATGACATTAGAGACCTTCATAGCCCATAAAGAAGAAAAACATCTCAGAAACAGCCTCTGCAACCAGGCAGGCAGAGCAACTTGTCTTAAAGGTCAGCAACCTTTTGCCTGGCTTTTGCCAAGAGCACGTAAGAAAGTATCAGTGTCTAGCACCCTGTGTGAAGACCACAACACCTGTAAGCTACATGCACAAACCTGATTTCAATCCAGGCTGAAAGATACACCTATAAAATACTGAGGATGCAAAGCCACACAGGGCTCCAAAGAACAGATTCAGTACCTTCAGTTGCACCAGAAACACAAAACGAGGTAGGTCCATCCCTGAAAAAGATATGTACTGTAGGGTCAGTATATGAGCGCTATTCAATGAAATATCACTAACCTCACTATGACTTTGGCACAGGCTCCTAAACACCCAGTAGCAAGAGAGATAATGACTGCAGTAAGAAGGGAACAAAACACAACAAGTAAAATCAAAACAAAGATGTTTTTAAACAGCTGTGGTGCTATTTCTTGTCTGCACGTCCAACACAAAATAGATGGGACACTGTGGTACCGGGAGATCAGCCATCCAGTTTCATTTTATGGGCAAATTGGAACACTGCCTAGTGCTTTTCTGAGCCCTTGTGGCCTTTTCCAGTCAAGTCTGAGCCTTGAAAACTACCGAAAAAAGATGCCACTCACACTTACATGGAGGTCTTACCTCCCAGACCAACCACCCTTGTATAGACAAGCAATTACCTCAAATGACCCTGAAGCTGAAGTGAACAGAACAGAGGTGTTAATGAAAAGCATGTGTCTGACTCAGCAACTGGATCATGGTAATTACAACCTTCACAGCTTCCCTGTTCCCAAACCTAAGCTGAAATAGTTGAAGAAAATCAGAGGTTTTTCAGATCTACTTCTGCACAGGCAATTCAGAAACTACCTTCATCTGCAAGGAAACCCTCTGACAGGCAGGCAGATAAAGGGAGAGGTCATCTACTTTGGAAGATAGGTGTTTGCAGTATCTCTTAGAGCTTCTCACAGAAGGCTGGTAACCTGTCTCCTCTTTCTATAGAGGCCATGGTGATGTCAGAAAATCCTTGAAGTCAGTTCCAGTTTCCAGTGCTGTCAGTGCTATGCTGCAGGTAGATAGTTGACTGGCCACGTGGCAGTCAGTATTCAGTTCACTGCTCTGCAAAGTGCTGCAGAAATAGATGTCCAGTAACTGCAACATTTCAAGCAGAAATAACCTTGGCTTAGTCTCTTCCCCAAAATACAAGTTTGTTATCAAGGATGCAGTCAATTTTCTTTCAACATGGATCTCGTGAGAGTCTTTTATCTTAACCCTTCCCACCTCTTCCCCCTTTTCTTGGCTATCTTCCTTTTCTGTCTTTGCTGAGCTTTCCACCACAAGCCTGTCCAGCACTGTCTTGAGGGACAATGTTGGGAGAACATGAAAAGACATTCAAAGCATGTGCATCTCACATGAAGAACCGGGCAAGAACTGCTGTCCCAACCTCCCACATGACAGAGATTGTGCTTGTGCCCCAGAAAGAGGGGCTGGGTCTGGAACTGCAGTACCATTTTTACAGCATCAATATAACTCAGAATAGTCTGGTTTTCAGCAACAGAAGTGGGAGAGAGCAGAAGGCAGCAAGGAAAAGACACAAGCTTTGCATGTCACTATAGAGGATGGTGTCTGGGTGGTCTATGAGAGAGGCCTTTCAAGAACAGAACAAGAACTTCTTTTTTTGCTTTAATTTTTTAGGAACCATCTTGAAAAGTTGTTATGCTGTCTAAATATTTATCATTCATTCTTATATCTCCTTCCAATACTTTCTGTATACTTCCTGCCACACAGCTGTGCCCATGTTCACCATACTCTTCATAAGCCCTCAACAGGGATCACAGCTTCAGATTTGTCCAGGATCACAGAATCACAGAATGGCTTGAGTTGGAAGAGACCTTGAAGATCAACCAGTTCCAACCCCCCCTACCATGGGCAGGGACACCTTTCAATAGACCAGGTTTCTCATAACCCCATCCTACCATGGGCAGGCACTTTCAGGACCTCAACTTTGAACTGATTTCCATCCCTAGGTTTTTCCTCAGAAACCAAGATTTGGTTATTCCATCAGCATCTGCACAGCTTAGTATTTATCATTGCAGAATTTTCTGGAGCAGAGAGAGATGATCATTTTCTCTGAAGGAGGTACAGTGGCTAAGAGTATGTTCTTTTTTTGATACCAGAATCATCTGGTTCATGTTTCTGGCTTCCTGAAGCACACAAAAACATCCATTTGAATAGAAATGAGAGGAGGTCCCTGACATCGCTTCTGTTGCTGAAAATTTCAGAATAGTAGTCAAAAACTTGAGATAAAAAACAAAGCAAACAAAAAAATGTTTCTAGTCATAAAAGACTCCAGAGTGTCACTTTTAAATCTTCCAGAATTCTCAAAAAAGTTAGGGTGTCTCAATGCAAATAAGCACTTCAAATTTAAAAAAAAAAAAAAAAAAAAATTGCTTGAAATACTAACTTTCCACCAAAAAAACTTTCAGAAGTTTTTCTGCAGGTTAATTCAATACTCTGGCTTTAGGCCAGAGTAGCTCAAATACATATGTTTGCATATGCAGGCCTCTTTCCCAGGGCCTACACTTAAGTATTGCAATAAATCAGCATCAACAGCTGTTCAGGTTACATATCTCTGAGACAAAGCCCCAATGAGCAAGATAGACAAACCAGTGCTTCTTCCAGGATAATAGTCACACTTCCATAATATGAATAGCTTCATTATATCCCTTTTGGTGCATTTCTCTACATGAAATTATACTTAAGAGTTTGCCTTCATGGGATAATTTACCAGTAGAAGTCATACTAATTGAGAAGTCCTCAGCTTGAAGTCTCTGCCTGACCTTCTATCATCCCTTTAGAAAACCTCCACTGCCTTTTACTTCCACTCTGCACATCTGTACTCGTCTCAGGAACAGCAACTGAGGTGGGACAGATCACCCAGCACAAGGGCAGAAAGCACACAGCATCCCCACGGCTTGAGACATGGTCTTCACCTTGCATCCTGCTTTATCTGCTTCGACCCTGGATGCACAGCAAGCCAAAGCAAATAGCGAGCCCCCATACATCCTTCTCCTGCCGCTGGCTCTACAGAAAGGTTCAATAGTCCCCAAGGCCCCCCTCTCCCGGGTGCCTCCATTTCGATGCCAGAACTGACTTCTAATATCCCCAAATTCTGGTTTTGCCCTCTGCTCCCCACTTCTGCTCTCCATGGTTCTCACTGCCCTTCACATGTACCACCTAGTCTCTGGGGGCTCCTCCTAAACCATCTTCTGACCTTCCCACAAGTCCACCTATTTGGCCCTTGAGCCTCTTGTGAAGTCTCCCTTGTGGTGACCTCTCTGCTGCAGCAGCCCTCAGGGAATGTGCGTGCTTCTTGGGGGATAGGTCATCACTCCAGCTGGCCTTATGCTGCCAGGAGGAGTCTTTACTGTGGACACACACAGCTTATCCAGGACCTCTGGAATGTAGTGCCAGCAAAGTGACAGCACTTGTGAAGCAGAGAGGAGATGTTACCAGGATCCAGACTTGTCCTCCTTGAGCCTGTTTGAGGCTGGTCTTTTCAGGCTCCCCCTGGACCAGAGGAAGCAAAGGCACTTTTGAGCAAGGGGCCTGACTTTTAGGCACTTTGAACTGCCTCCTGGAAGAGTCAGTCTTACGGCTGGTCACAGGTCCAACCTCATAAATTTCACCTCCCTTTTTCCTGGGATCCCAAGCTCTGACCCTGCTCAGAAGCAGTGGCATCAAGCAGCACCCCAGCTACCAGTGAGGCTTTGTGCTAAGCTCCCCCTGTCCTTTGAGACTGTGCTTGGAGGTCCTGTTTTCCTCAGCTGCCCTCATCATCCATATCCTCTACCTACTCCTGCAGGCACTGCACAAAAAAGGCAAAGGTCCCCTTTCTGGAATAAGACTTGAAAACATCTAATCTTTTGCTCACACTTCCTTCATTTCAGATCCTAGCTGAAATCACGGGGAACGTCTTTCCTCCCTTACCTACCCCTTTCACTGCCCTCTGTCAGAATTATTCAGCTCTCTGAAGCACTACCAGATAGACTACGTAGGAAAGATATGGCAGATGAAATTAAATAGTATTGTTAGGTATCTATAATTACCCCAAGTCATTTTTTCCCACAGTGCAGCAATTTGAAATCTCTCACAGCACTCTCTTTGGAAAGCAGATGTTGACCATGTCAGCTGTGTGCTAAGAATGCATTTTCATGAGTTGCGTTTCTTGGAATTTGCGAAGTGGTGGTGGTGGCAGAGGGGGATGATCCTGGAAAATTCCACCCGTGCAGGCACAAAGCAGGCAGTGAAGAGACATGACAGCCTCCTCAGAGCACCAAGGGCTTCTCAGCCATCTCTCTCTGTCATGGCATCAACTGGGCCTGCTCCGACTTCCCAAAGGAAATTTCTTCTAAGGAAATTTCTTCTACATTCCTGTCCACAGGAAGGCAGGCAGGGCTGCTGGGGGAAGAGCATATCTGGGAGAGGGAGAGTTTCTCCTAGGGGTAGGGAGGGTTGTGCTGCTCTCCCTCCAGGGCAACACACTGACAGACATGGAACAATGAAAATGAAAAATTTAGTGGATGTCTCTGCTGTCAGTTCCTCTCCATCTCCCTCCCATGTTTCTGTTCTGTCCCACAGTCAACAGCCACAGCAACCAGGCTCCCAGTATGTCCATCAGACTACTGTTCTGCGTCTTCTAAAAGAACCCACTCTTTCCCCAATATTACATTTAAATGTACTTTTGCTCTACCCCCTGCCTCCCCATTAATCTTTAATTACACTCACTTGGATTGTATTAAAGAAGTCCTTCCTTTTCTTATTGATTATTCCCTTCAAACACTTACAGAAAATTATCATACCATCTAGCAAAAATATATATTTGGGAAAAAGCTACCCTCTGGAACCAGGCAAGGGTCCAGTGAGACACAGGTGATCCAGAGAAAACATGTTTTAACTAAAGTTCAAGTAACATTGCACAACAAACCCTGGGAATTCTTCAGAGTGTTTATTTGAGACAGGGGACTTCTTAATGGAAAAAGTTCCTAGTGCCAATTTCACTAGACTGTACTCTTTTAATCTTTATTTGTAAGACAGTGTCTCCATTAGTCCCAGGCTGGAGCAAGGTGTCTGAGCAATGAGTGGGAAAATATATACACAGGATTTATTCTGGACCCAAACAGGAGACAGAGCATGGATAGAACAAATGTTCAAATAGAGACACAGAGAGTTCTCTATCGGTCTGTTCCTCAGACTATCCAAAAGCCGAGACCTCAAACAGCAGTCACCTGTAAGAAAAGGAACAGGGCATGAAGCTGGTGGAAACTGCAAATGCAGGCTGATCTATACACACAGGACAAGCTCAAGGAAAGCAGCTGTCCACAGGTAGCCCCTGTCAAAGGCGAAAAAAGCTACAGAAATGAGATGCTGCCATAATCCTAGCAGTCTTTACAAAGCAAACATAATTTAATGCAGCAATACAAAGAACTCTGGCCTCGGTGAAAATGAGCACACATCCAAGAAGGAAAGCAAATAGCTCCCACTTCTAAAAAAGAACAAAAGTAAAGCACTTGCCTGAAAGAAGTGACCTGAGCAGTCCTGAA
Organism: Vireo altiloquus; assembly: GCA_013396875.1. NCBI lineage: Eukaryota > Metazoa > Chordata > Aves > Passeriformes > Vireonidae > Vireo > Vireo altiloquus. The sequence goes on along the minus strand of VZRF01009553.1, from coordinate 259,148 downwards.
TTCTTAAAACACCCAGATGATGCTTAGAGCAAACAGTTAAACTCAGCGTGCTGGAGCCGATCTCCAGCAGCAGACTGCAGAATGGACTCTTTCTGTTATTTCCAGATCTCCCAGCTTGGATGGTGAGACATTTGTATGACACTGTTTAGACTGGAAAACTGGCAGCACACCTCTGGTGTCCAGTGCTGCACCCAGTATAGGTTGATTTAAGAGCAAAGACTAGTTCCTCTCAAAAACCACTTGATTACATAAACCAGGATGGATCTACAGGGAGAACAAAAAGATGTGCAACACCTATTAGCATTGACATTGCACTGTGCAGTTTCTCGTCACATAAGGGCCCGCACTGCATGCTCCACCACTGATCAAAACGGTGTTCTGGTGAAGTTGTGCAAAAAAAGATTTTTCAAAGCAAGGTATGAACAATTTAAAGAAACCTAAAAAAAAAAAAAAAAAAAAAAAAAGGAAAAATTTAAATGTACTGCTTCAATCTAAACCTAGGTATTACTTCCATCTAAGCCCTGGTTTCTTTGCTTTTTAGAATTTTCCACTAATCAAACTCATTCATTCAACACACACAAAAAAATCATGTTCTTTACCAGACACGAATAATAAAAGTGATGGAAATTTGGATCGAAACACACATCTGCAGAGACACTTCAAGTACTCACTAGCAACGAAGTACCAATTAAGAAAATAAAATAAAAAATAAAATCCCAGTCTCAAAGGCTAGACCTTTCTCATGAGAGGTGACAGAGACCACAGTTTAAGCCTCCATTCTGAGTCAGGCAGAAATTATTTGGATACCGTTTTCCCACTGCCTAGTAGTCTGTCCTCATTGTTTGCCTAACAAGGCTCTGGGTTCTGGAGGAAGATGCTGCAATTTTCTCCTCCACATCACCTTTGCGAATGGTATCTAAAGGCTTTTGTGAGTCTACATGAAAACACCAAGATGTCAGTTTTCATTTACAGCAATAAAACTTCCAAAATAAATCCTCTATATCTGGCCAAAATTATTAATACTTTCATTGATCCTGAACTACTTTTTTTCACAGACTCATTTGTTCCTCCCACCATATTTCTGAGGCTCAGGCATTATCATCTGGAAAGGGAAGGACACAGGTCTTATCACTCCTCTAACTTAATGATCCATGTAATTTCCCCCAAAAACAGACTTTGTGGACAAAGTTGACCGGAGTCTAATAAAAAATTCCTCACCTCCTTCTGTTTGAGACTCCTGTTCCTTACCTTACACGGCTGTGCAGCACTATTTTGCATCATTAAACGGCCTAACCCCATTCCACCACATGAGCAGCTGAATGTTACTCACAGTGAAATGTTGCCTCTATGTTAATTTTGCAAAGTGCTGAGGATCCTCCTCAAAGGAAGGAACAATGGAAATGTAAGTCATTACCATGTATGGGAACTGAGGAAATAAACCTAAGGGAAACAAGCACCAGGAACTGTCACACAAAAAGCAGACCAATTTGAAAGCCTAAACGGGAACAAGAAAACGGCTGTCAAGCAGCCTTTCAGGCTTGGCATGGTGGGAGACATTGCAGCACGCAGCTAGCCCGGAACAAGGAAATTAAATAAGACTGTCAAACTGCAGACTCAGCAGAAGGCAGCACAACTCCCAGCACATTTTAGAATTAAACCCAGGTCAGTTAATGCCAGGTCCTTCCACAAGGAAGAAAGGCCAAAGGATGGTGACAGAAACTCAGACACCACTGCAAGGCAACAAAAGAGTCAGTGCTGGGATCTAACGTTACCAAAGGCAGTCTGAAAAAATTACAGACTTGGGGAAAACACAGTTCAGGCACAGGGAAAACAAATGATGTTGAACGTATTGTATGCTCAAATTGATGACACTGAGAACATGAGCAGCAAGGGCAACTCAAGCCCAGAGTAGATCCAGTGATAACCACAGTTTTAACACTGAAATACCTTTGAAACACAGCAGAGAAGTTAACACGTAACAGTGCGGAGAAGATCACAAGGGAAACAACTGTCCTGGTCTAGCAAAAAATACTGTCAAGATGCAGTTCAGCATCAAGCCAAGTCAACCACATACAACCAGGGTTCAAATGCAAAACAAGGCGCATGTGAGAATAAGCACAGGAGCACTGGCCAGAACCAACACCAGAGGAGAGAAACAGACCAAGCCAGACACAATGAACAAGCTATTTCTTACTGGAAAAAAAAAAGCCTGAGCCATTTCATCTTAAGAAAACCTTATTTCAAATTCATTCAGAAGCAGATGTGGCCAGACTTTCACTGCAGGAAAAGCAAACTGCCAGAATCTTACCAAAAACAAATAGAGAAGAGAAGGGGGAGGAAGCAAAAGGCAAAAGAAAGAAAACATAGGGTCCTATGAATATGCAGTGCTTATACGCTCAAGCCCCATGGAAGGAAAACAGAGCCTCCAGTTAATAACATTCAGATAATGTAAAAATAGAAAAAGCAAAGGATTCACGGGCCAAGCAAAGATGTCGTTGACATAAGACAGTCTCAAGCAAATGCAACTGAACAGATGAAAACACACCCTCAGGCACTGGGGGCACGTACACTCACTGTGAGGCTCCTTCAGCTGAAGCTCTGCTAGTGCATTCTGCAGACTCAGTTTGGTTGGCTGCTAGCTTTCTGTGCCCTCTTCATGCAGCTCAAATCTTAAAGCTGCCTAAATTCCCATGCTTCCTTCAGCAGTCTTTTCATGGCACAGTCTGGCTACCAAAAGCAAGAGGAAATAAACTTTCTCTTCCAATGGCACCTGTGTGGTTCCTCGCTGCTACAGATTCCCTGAAGTGATTTCCAGTACATGACTGTGCACAAAGCAAGGGAAAGTGAAAGTGGCTATGCTGTGTATCTATCCAGTACTGTCACTCCTGAGTGGAGTACAGATGAAACAAGTACTGTTGGGCTGATAAACAGCCACAGAGTCACAGAATCTTAGAATATTCTCAGGTAGAAATGACCTACAAGGATCTCTGAAGTCCAACTTCTGGCCCTGGACAGGACCGTCCCAAGAATCACATCATGTGCCTGAGAGCGTTGTCCAAATGCTTCTTGAACTATGGCAGCCTTGATTCTGTGACCACTTCCCCAGGGAGACTTTTCTAGTGCCCAACCACCCTCTGGGTCAAAAATCTTTTCCTAATATTTAGCTTAAACCTCCCCTGGCTTCATGCCATTTCCTTATGTCCTGTCACTAGTCACAGAGAAAAGAGATCAGTGTCTACCTCTCCGCCTCCCCTCGTGGGAAGAGTTGGACTTGATGTTCCTTGTGGGTCCCTTCCAAGTCAGAATGCTCTGTGATTCTGTAAAGCTGTAGACTGCTATGACATCTCTGCTCAGTCTCCTCTTCTCCAGGCTGAACAAGCCAAGTGACCTCAGCCACTTCAGTTGATACCTTAGGTTTTAACTTTTATATTTTTCTAATCCTGTACTGCTAGTGGAACTCTGAAGTTTCCTGTAGCTTGTTAAGTGCTGTTCTCTTTGCTAAGATAGACATAACAAACCTCTGTAACTTGCCCTCCAAGGACACCCAGAACAAGAACTGTAAACCATCATCTTGGGGAGAGGGGGGCAGCTTGGGGAAATTCCATTATTGGCTGGGTTCTGGTTGGTGAATTGATGCTGATATCAAAGTGTGGAGAACTCGTGACCTGTCGTCCATTTTGGGATCCACTGAGACAGGACCCTCTGGAGCCCAAAGTGTGCACCTGAAAGCCTTTCAAATAAAATATCACCTTTTTTCCTTTACTCCTGTCTAGTCTCTGTTTCCAGGTAGCCAGATAAGGCATCACAGTCAGTTCACTTGTACATGGAATTTGGGGAAAAATTTCATTCTTGTGCTCAGATTGAAATTAGGGACCAAATCAAACCACCTTCCTGGTTTGGGGTTTTTTTTGGGTTTTGGGTTTATATGAGGATGTTGTGCACTGATCAGGGATGACAATAGGATGGATCCCTGTGCTGTGATAGGAATATGTAATTACTGTACCCATGCCTGAAAGCACACCTTCCCATGGCAAATCAGCTATCTCCTGCATTAAGATATGGATGTTTACTTTCAACATGCTGTAATGAAACATTCCCAGAATCAATGAAATGCTCTTGATTAAAGGAACATAGACACACAGCTGCATCTGATATGCCATGGAAATGTCCAAGCTCCTGGCAAGCAGGAGGGGTTTCAACCAAAAGCAATGTGGCTCTGGCACTAGCACACCAGCTCTGCACTGGGAGTTTGTGCTGCATTCCAATATGTGGCCTTACAAGGGTTCTCTGTAAAGTTAGGATTATCCCCTCAGATGTTAAGAAGACTGGAAATTTTCCAGCAGCACTGGGTATTTTTGAGCTGTTGCACCTTCTGAGCTGCAGCTCTCCAAGCACCTTTACAGCTTTTCCCTGTCTGCCCTTCACACTCTGGATAAGGCTCCCATAAGCCTGCACAAAGCCAGTTATAATTCTTCGCTGCCTATCAAAGCCTTCACAAGAGTTAGGCAGTTGGTGTGTAAAGCCTGCTGCCTACCATGCTGACTAATGTTGTCTGATTGTTCCCTTGTACTCCCCCGTTGGTCCATCTGTACCCATCTGCTACCTTTTGTCTTCTAATTAAAGTGTAACCACTTTGGGGTAGGAGCCACCTTTTTTGTTAGTGTTCACTCCGCTCCCTGCAGAGCAGAGTCCCAAGTCCATTACTGGGTGCTGGGGACAGCAATGACTGCAAGAGATGACTGCGTATACATGTGGCAAAGGATTACAGTGGCACCTCTCACTGTGTGGCACAAGCAAGTCAGCTGAGAGACAGCTCCAGATGAGTTCTCATCTGGAATACAACGAAGATGAGGGCAGTCTTCTCTTGTGGCTGGACGTTGTTATCACATTAGTACACTGAGCACAATCCCCCGGGATCCCCTGTCCAAAGAGTTAGGTTGGCAACCCTAGTAAAGGTCAGATGGCTGCTATCATCAGCTACACCAGCTCAGAAATGGTAGGAAGCATTCTAACTACAGCCCGGGCTTAATAAAGATCTCCAGATATTCCAATATATGATTTGCATAAGAGGACAAGGTCTCTCCAAGAAGCTGTCATTGTTTCAGTGTAAGAATTCCCTCCAGTAGCAGGGGAGTAGGGTCTGGTGGAGAAGAGCCAGAATATTTTTCTGCAGGCTTGTGAATCATACAAATACACTCCAAAATTCTAGCAAACAAAGTCAGGAACTGCTTCAGCAAGAGGCAAAGAGAGCAAACAGCTCATAATGACATAACATAGAGTGGTTAGGAAGAGACACCCAATATGTTCTCTTTGGTCAGAGCTAGACTAGCTTCTTATCGCAGGATGCAGTAATCCAGCAAAGACACAGTTTGACCAGCATGTCCGCAAGATTTACGTAGAAGGCTTTTTCAGAAAGACTGTTCAATTTATCCTCTGATAAGGAAGGCCTTGTGTGGCACTTGAATCTGCCCTTCTCCTTCGCAGTCAGTGTAAGATTAACGTGGCCATAATTAGCCGCAAATACATAGAGTTAGATCCTGGACAACTGTGAGAAGTCAGGCCAAATCCTGGCAGTGGGTGCAGCATAGGTGCACAAATAAAGCCATCTGGTTGTCTGATTGAATCAGGGTCATAAATAGACCCGTCAGATGTGACCTAGATCAGGTATCTAAGGGACACTCACTTGGGAGTGGGATATCCATAAAATATGTATTCTTTGATGCAAGTCTGCTGTCTAATGAGAAGTAAGGCATTCAGCAAATTACGGTCTCTTAGAGACATGTTCAGAAAGAACACTTTAAAAATAAGGAGGAAAATGCACATACAGACTCCCATTCTAATTTCAGCCATATGTGCTTGAATCCAGAACAGTCCCTCTACCCTAAGAGAAGCTATATTCTTCTAAAAAGTGGTTCTATGAGAACAAAATCAGTCACTTACTCTGAGTAGGTTTAAACAAACTTCTATGCCATTTCTCCCCAGGGACAATGAGTCATAAATCCCCATGTATGCAGCAAAATTAGCAAAACAAGACTGATTGGAAAAAACAATCCAATCTTGTCTCACTGTAAAAGGAGTCGGTGGAAGAAAAAATCATTTCCTCCCTGGACACACAGGCAAGATGCCAGAACTCCACACTCAGAGCAGAAGCTAACCAAAGGCAGTAACTTCTACCCCATGGAGGCCAGCATAAATGTGCATGCATGTGTAAGTGATCAGAAAGGCTTGCTTAGGTGGACACCAGACAACACGAGGAAGAAACTGTCTCAAACAATCTAGTCACCTTTCCAAAGGCAGGGGAGGACCTTCAGAGAAGGCTTGGATTTGTACAGCTGCAGTTTTCACCTCACAACCCCTACATTCTTGTTCCTCTCCTATTTTTAAAGGGACTTCTTTAAGGAGGTTTTTATTCTCTAAGAAAGTGAAATAAAAAAAATCAAAGTCCTTCCTTCTGCTAAGCAGTATAACAGATAGGATAACATGATTCATACTGATTCTTCACAGAGTGGTCAGCACCGCATGAACCATTACTAAAAGCCAAGAATACTGATCAGTATTTTCAGTCCTCTTCCTCCTCTCCCTTGTTATTTCTGCCACTGGGACATTGAAGCACACAAAGAGATGACGGTGAATATTTCTTTTAATGCACAGAAAGGCTTGAGATCAGACCTGGAAGCTGCATCATCATCAAATGCTACAGCCTCTTCAGTGTCTCTGTGGTGCTCATCAACTCCCCAAATGTGCAGACTTCGGGAGGTGACAAGTGCCTCCGTAAGAGCTTTTGTTCGCAGCCATCCACAATGGCCCTCACGTGCCAACTGCCTGCTCGTACAAAAGGTTCGTGGTAGAAGCTTGCAGAAATTATGTCCTCCCTGGACCAGGCTTGAAGTTTTCACTGATCAGCTTGTCCATAAACTGGCTTTTCTCTCCTATGAAATAAGTGGCTTTTTGTGAAACACTTCAGGTTCGTCTTGCTCATCTAATCACAGAAATGTAGGCTGGCAGAGAACCACAAGGGATCACTTACTGCATCCACCAGCTCGGAGGCAGGACAAGATAGATTGAGATCCTGCACTGTTGGATATTTTTCTCTGTGTCCTCCAGCAAATGAACCTCTAACAGCAAATGAGCCTCCCCATGTCTCACCATGCCAGTAATTAGACAGCTCCCTACATATCTAACTGAAATCTTTCTGCTTGAAAATTTAGCAAGACAACTTCTTCTTTCTCCCTACTGGAGCATGAAAACCAGCTGACCATTATGTCCTTTCTTCAACAATCATTTAGGTGTTCAAAGATTTATCTTGTCCTCTTTCCTCACCTTTTTAGATAAGGGAAATCTTAATTTTTAATTTTTCTCTTCTAAATCCTTTCCGTTCTATATCTCCCTCCCACTTCCTGGGGGAACTGTTCCCAGGCATGGATGGGCCTAATGGTGCTCTGTCCCAAGCTGGAGACAGGGTCACAGAAGTTCACAAACTCATCTTATGCAGACTATGATCAAGGCTGAATGCATCTCTGGAAAGCCCACATAGCAGAGAGTAGTGGCACTATTTTCCATCCTGTTGCAGCATTAGGAAGTCCTGGAAGTCCACAGTCACTGAGGCAGCTGACAGGATGTCACAGCAAATGGCCCCATTCCCAGGGAGCACTAGTGTGAGCAATGCTGTAAGGGTACAGGCTAAGAGCATCCTGCCCATGAATTTGTAATCATGGCCACACCGATGCCTGGAGGAAGCAGAACAGACCCTGCTAGAGTTGGAGTTCAAAAGTCAAATGTTGATAATTATAGCACCAGCAGCAGGCAAACATTTTATCTGCTAAGCTGGGTGAAGGTTGATAGGGGCAGAGGATTAGCATATGCTGCAGGGAGAATGAATCTTTCAAGTTTCCATCTGTCCTCTACGATGGTTTGTAGTGGCACCCCAACCAAAACCATCACCTGGGGCTTTGCGTGCCCAGACAGAAAGAGGAGTTAATGGGGCAGGCCTGGTAAGAGATGGAGGGAGCTCGTGAATCAAAGGGCTCTGTGGGGTGGCACAAGAAGTTGGAGTCATGAGCCTCATGGAAATTCAGCTGCTCTGAATCCCCAGTGACACACCTAAGAGAAGAGGCAGAGAAGCATCAGCAAAATGGAGAGGCTGACTAGGCACAACCCAGTGACAGAAGTGATGCCAAACTCACTAGTAGTTAAAGTTGAGAAAGAATCTGAAAGAGGGCCTCAGAGTTCACAACATTTGTGTCATCTCCAGGTTTGCCTAGGGAAAGTGAGGAAGCAGATGGGAGGAGCTGGGAGCTAATGGGACAGGACTGCTGGGGGGAAGCTAGTGGGATGGGACTCAGTAGAGAAGGAGGACACGAGCAAGAGCTAGAGATAGCAGCACTTGCTAGCTCTCACAAAGGGTTCATTAACCCAGAATTAAGTCCTCATCATATGTGGGATCATAGGAGAGCAGAAGAGAAAGAAAAATAGTGAAGAAAAATACTGGGTGAAAACTCTTCCCACACAAAATATCACAACCCAAGGACACAAAACCTAGTGTAGTACTGAGCCTCTGGCTCACTTTGGAAGACATCTGGCCCCAACTCATCACAGCACTGAGGCATGGCCCTTCATGAAGCATAAGAGCAGACCTCCTTCACCATCTCCATCCTCATACCTGCACCTCTGTGATAAATACAACAGGCAAAAACACACCTAGGCTATCTGGCCAGTGAAGCAAAGAGCTTTACTAACCAGCTGATGAAAAGGTAGTGAGGAAAGGCATGCAGCCTTCTGCCCCCAAGTAGCAGTGTACAGAGAAGTGAATGAAGTTGCTTATCATGATGAATGATCACTCAGGGTTAAGACAAGCAAGAGAGCTCAAGTTATTGCCCCCTTGTAGAAAGTTGTTTCTCTTCTTGTTCTTTCCTAATTGTCAGCCCTACAAGGCTTCCGTTTGTCTGAAGCACTCATGAGGACTTTTATCATCATCAGAGTCTGGGGGCAGCTGCAGCTCTTCTGAAAAATTAATTCCTGTTCTGAAAACACTGGTGAGATTGTGAAAATATTTATTCCCAAATTGGGACAAAAAATCAAAATTGCAAAAGATTTCACAGACCTGAAATCCTGAAACAGTTCAGTCGCTGTCTGGATCTTTGCTGCTCAGAAAATGGAAGACTTCACACCTATCTTAAAACATATCTTTTTATATATCTCTACTCCACGAGACATACCCTCAAAATCCATTTGCCATCTTTCAAGAATCAAATGCACCAAGCTGTAGAGAGCTGCAAACTGTGTTACTAAATCTAGAGGAGGCTAACAAAAATGATCAGAAGACTAGAAAACATGACCTACCAAGAGGGACTGAGAAAATTCTTGTTTAACCTACACCAGAGATGACTGGGAGACAACATGATAGAAGCCTTTAAACCCTCAGAGGGACAATAGGAAGTGGTAGAGAATAAACAATTCCCTATGTCCATTAGGGAGACTCGAAGTATTAATGGGCTTAAATTGCAGCCAGGGAAATCTAGGTTAGACATTAGGAAAACTTAGCAGGGTAAGAAGAAGCCATAGAAGAGATTCACTCAGGATTTCATGGGGTTTCTAGCATTGAAGGTCTCTCAGAACAGGTGAGACAAACATCTGTCAGGAATAATTTCAGTCTAGTTGAACCTTCTCTTGGGCACGGGGAGGGACTAGATGACCTCTTTATGTTCCTTCCAGGCATAGCATCTGATTATGGATAAAAGTGTGTAGTTAAAGACTGAGCTATAGTGAATGCAACTGGACCAAATCAGTGTTTCCCATGCAGCCCTTCATCTCATGTCTCCTACTGCCTGAGTGTTTGCCTAAAACAGGATGAAGCACCTTGCTATTTACATAAAGTTAGTGAGAATTTGGATGATGTTCCAAAGCAATATGGTTATAAAGGTATTGGAATTATGTGCTTAAAATATATTAATAATTTCTTGTATTGTGGCTTGTACTGTGGCATTGCCTGGGAGCTGTTGTTAAGGGACAACACTCTATTTTGCTTGACTCTCTGCAAACATGGAACAAAACTATGATCTTTGTCTCGAAGATCTCTGTTTCACACTTATATTTTAATGTTTGCAATTCTGCTGACTGGAAAAAAAAGTTAAGAAAAAGAGCATGAGGTTCCAGGTATGAAAGGTTTTGGTCTCTGATCAGAACATATTGGAGATGACTTTGGTCACTCTAGGAAGAACCTGCCAGTGTAAAATTCAACCAGTTCAGAGTTTGATTGTAATAATCTAATCTCTCTGAGCAAGACATCCACTTCAAGATAAAACATATGTGTCCAGAAAGCACTACATGCTTTTCTTACCACTAATACCATAGTTCATCATAGCTTCATTTCAGTCCAGCCCCAGCTCTTATGAAATGAAGGGTTGTTTTGGTTTAATGGATTCCAAGTAGTCTCCACAGACAGCAAGGCTCAAGAAGGTCCCAGGTCTGTCCCAAAAGCTGTGATCACCAGGATACCTTCCACTAATTGTCTGGTTCATCTGAGAGACCACAAATACACTCACTGAACAACCCTTCCTACCTCTGACGGAAGCCACTGAGCCTTCACTGAGGGTGTGACATGTGAAGCATGTGACAGGCAAGATAAAAACAGGGCTGTATTTAGCTGTGCCTCCCCAGAGACTGCAAAGCATTGCAGCAACAGATTCGCACAGCCAGCCCTGCTAATAATCCCTAGGAGGATTCATGCTGCTACTGCCTCGTCTTCCTTCTCTGACGATGGAATTTTCCCCCGTGAGAACAAATTTGGTGCCAGCTAGGAACAAATCCTCCTGGACTTCTCTTGGTAAGCTTTAATGATGCTGAGTGACGGACCAAGCCTGACGTGAGGTCTCTACAGCCTGAGCTTTGCACATCCACACCCTGTGCAGTATCTAAACAGCCTGCCTTCAGCTATGTCCAAGTGTTGTCCACACACACATGCCATTTGTTTCCTCACACTCCTGGTCCACTGAGACCTCCTGACTCTCCCAGATCATACACCCTCATCTAGTCTGCATAGTGCCAAGACCATGAGGTAGACAGGTCCTCCTGGAAACCAGGCACAAGCTGGGGCCTTTCACCTTCCTCTTAAACTCCTGCAACTACTGGGAGACCCTAGTGGCTGCCAGAAACTAATGTGATTGCTCTTCTGTCTCATTCACAAGTTGTTTCTACAGCTCTCTTCTGAATACACTTCTCCTGACAGCTCCTTGTTTCATTCTCATTTCCCCATTACCTTCTTCCTCACTTTCACCAAGCAGGCCACTTGCAAGTCCACGCAAGGAACAAGCAGGCAAGGAGAGGGAGTTTTTTGTGCATGGTGGGACAAAGGGGCATTTTTCTAAGCCATACACATGTTCACATCCAGACCAACTTCTGCATTATATCTATCGAGTGTTCTGGTGAATTCTCCTTCCTTTGTTCTGACTTCTCTCCTCCATAACTTTTTTATATCTCATCTTCTTAGCCCTTGTACTACCCTCTCTGCTTCAACTGAAACCCTTTGGGAATGCTTGTTCTAAGCCTGGACCACTGACATTTATGTGGGAGGTGAAACAAACCAAAACTTCCCACTAACTCAGAAATTCACACCATTTCTAAAATGGTGCTTTGGATTACATGCAAATTATTCCAAAATATGCAAATTTGGATCTTTGAACAACTCAATATGATCTCACGTTCACATCTTACTTAATGCACCATCCCATTGCAAGGGACATTGGCCAGATATATCAGGCACAGTTAACTCTGGCATAAATTACTAAGTGTGGCTGTAGCTCAATCACAGTTGCTTAGCATACAGAACTTCACTGCCACCAAGCCATACAGAGAAATATTTTCTGTCCCAGACAGTGAAACTCATGGCACAGAGGAGGTCTCTTCTCTGAAGGGCCGGAAAACTTAAGTTCAGAGATTGCAGAAAGGAAGCTGATGAATTTTTTATGCATGCTAATGGAAGACTGTAATGGCATCCTGCATGGAGAAGACAGCAGCCTGGGCATTGGAGATACCATGGTCTGGGACACAAGAAACAGATTGCTAGCCCTTGATAAGAAGTACAGAAAGGTGGGGGGAGGCATTATTTGCCTGGAGCCTTCCCCTTTCTTCTTCCCTGATATAGTTTGAGAATTACCAAACATGTCCTACCCTTTCCCACTTCCTCTCCTTGGTCAAAAGGATGATCACCAGCTTGGGATGCATCTGGTATCCGTCCTCACTGAACGACAAATTCCTGCCTTCAAAGGTGACATTGATCAGGTACCTGCAGGAAAGAGAAGAGAACAAGGAGAACATTAATGCTTGGAAACCAAACCCAAAACGAGAGCCTGCCTCCCCTCTTCAGCTCACATCAGGAGGGTAGGAGCACAGTGCAAACAAGGGAAAATCTAAGAGCAAGAGAGGTAGAAAAACAGGACAGTTACTCCATGAATTGGGACAATCAGGCAAGGCAAGGCAATTGTCCCTATTTTGTGACTGGGATAGGGAAGTGAGGTACTGTGTTGGCTCTCAATGAATTCCTGAAAGCATGTCTAAGAGTCACACACACGTGTATCCCTACAGTCCCTGGTTTTTCCCTGCCTCAAAGGGCAGAGAGATCCATAGCAATCAGCAGGGTAAACATGCTTCACAGCCTACACTTTGCTCACTCTCCAAAGGAGATTTTGCACGCCATTGGACAACAGTGAGGGTCTACATGTGAAGCAGTAGGGACAGCCTCCCACCAGCCCAAATATCAAGGCAATGACTAGGGAAGCAGCGGAGAGAAGAGGAAAGAGCAGCACACCTGCAAAAACTCTATCCCTATCAGAGCCAGCACAATTCATGGGACCCAGAGTGATCCTGTGAAGGAGCTTAGGAATAGGGATAACGATGTTGAAAGAGCCCAGTGAAAGTCCTTTTTCACAGGGACAGAGTCGAGCCTTACAACCAGTAAGATCAAACTAAAGGGTGATCAGCCCTGCAGCCAACATCAGCAGCTCTCTTTGTCTGGAAAGGCCCCATCACTTCTGCAGAAGGCACTCCCTGTTGGGGCATCTCATGTCAGCTGTAAAAATGGACAGTTAAACAGTCCAGGCTTCAATCTCATTTATCCTAAAGCCTCCTTACTCAGCTCTGGCAATAGGGAAGACCTTACATGGAGTGAGATTACAGACACACTCATTTCAAGGCCTTGCTGCATTGTGAGAACATGTTAAAATTGTGTTGCTCTAAATAAGAATCAGGTCTATTGTTTTCTTAACTGTCAGACCAACTAGAAATACACTGTAGGGAAGAGGAGGTAAATACACATTTCACAGTTCAGTGGTTTATATGATATTTCCATGGCACTCTGACAGTTTCCTCTGTTCATATATTTCACTTCAATTCACAATCCTGTTGCATGAAGTAGATTTTACCTTTGTAAATCTGCTCTGGCACCAGTAGCATCACATCGCCAAGAGAGGCAGAGGTGACCAAGCTGCCTGCAGGGCTAGCCCCTGGACTCTGCACTCGCGTACTTTGCGCAGTTCTATAAATTACACAAGCAACATTTCTATTACAGACATGAGAGGTTCTTCTGCTCTATTACACCATGACATCAGGAAACATTTCCTAATATTCAGCTTCAATTTATCCCTTCTGAACTCAATTTGAACCAATTTCAAGAAAATAAATAAGAGAAAAAAAAATCTGTTCTTTCAGTGGGTTCATGCTTTCCTGCTATCTGCACAAAGAGACCTCCCTGCTAATCTAATGAAAGCATTGTATCAGGGAAACTTCTTCAAACAAATACAAAAGCAGGTCATGATTTTAGTTTCTTCTTTTTCAAACTTTTTTGTTCTTACTCCATTAATCAACCAAATTCATCTCCTAACTCCCCATTGCCAAGTGCAATCAGCAATTATATTTATTTCTAAAGGAAATTCCACACTTGCTCCATGTTGTGACCTTCAGGGGACGTGTTCAGCATTGGAAACACAGCCATAAGGGAGCCCAGCATGAAACATCTGCAACAGGACCATTTTCAAAGGCAGACTATTGGTTATTTTCCAAAAACCAAAGCCATTTGGAACCCAAACATTGAGAGAACCCCAAAACATCCTCCACCTGGAAAATCTTAGCCATGCAATTGTTTGTAATAGCAGAAAACATCCCATGTCAGGACCACACATGCTTTTTTCTGACATTTTCTTCCCAGCTGTGTGAATTGTTCTGGTACTGAGGAATGCTAGGCAAGGACCATTGCCAGGTCTGTGCACCCTGCGAGACCTAGTTATGGCACTGGTGGTGGGAGGGATCTTCCTGTGGACCAAGATCACAACTTCATGACTTCTCTGCACTGGCCACCAGAGGAAAGACAAAGAAAGGCTCCAAGAAGATGAGGATGCCATTAGCCTGATGGGAGTTGCAGCTTTATATGTCAGTAATGAGTAAGCAATGCCAACATCTAATTAAACGAACAACAATATTAAACAGTTCTCAACCCTCTTTTCCCTCACACCCAAGAACAATTCCACTACGGGAATCTCCCTTGCACAGCCTGACAAGAAGAGTTCACAGAAATCAGCAACAGATATGAGACAAGAGGGTGTCATTTATGTTCATTTTCACTGGAAAGATTAGAACCTCTAATAATAATCAAGGCGGGATCATCAACGACTACGATCCTTGGAGCTGCCTTGAGATTTACACTTAAAGCAGCACTAAAATCCCTTGCTTCACACCTAATGACTGAAATTAGTCTCCAAATTTGGCAAAATAACTCTTCAGAGTGTTTTCTCTCCAACCCATTAGCAATATGTTTACGAAAGTTTGCAGGAGAAGTGCCGAAGAAGTGGCGTCCCCCCCCAGCTTTCCCTGCTCTCCTGTACCTCGCTGGATCTCGCCACCTAACACAGGGATGCAGGGCGACAGCAGCTCACAGGGAGCTGCGGGGCTTGCTTGGGTGCACTGAGCCTATGTGACAAAGCATCAGGGCTTGAAGGAGTCCCTGGCAGGCCGAGTCAGCAGCATGCTGCAAGGCAGCCACACTCGAGTGGCTCTGCCCTCCATCATTACTGCAGCAGCAGTCATCCCCTTTGGCAGCTGCTGCCCTGGTACACCAACACCACCGCTGCCTGCTCTGGCCAGGGGGATTTGTTTCCTCCCTGCAGCCTACACACACTCCAGTCCCTAAACAGGCAAGCAGGGGGCTGAGAGGCTCCCTGACATGGCTGAACTGAGCCACCAGCTGTAACAGGGGCACAACACGAGGGCAGCAGGTTGTGCATGCAGGTGAGGTAAACCAGGAGGAAACTGTGCCTGTAAAATCTTAATCCCTGCATGTTTGGGACTCCTAGATGAAGAGAGCTAAAGAAAGAGAAAGGGGGCACCGTGCGGGCAGACACAGGCAATTTAATTTAATTTGCTAGGAGCACCTTTCAGCAAAAGATTTCGCTTATGTGGGAATTTCTGGAACTACTTGATGCAAGCACAGAAGGGTCGAGCCCTTCGCCAGCCCAGTGGCAATGCAGCGTACGCAATGCCCAAATTCAGACGGGTAAGAGCAAAACATACACAGCCTGTGGAAACAGGCTGACATCGTGAGCCCTGTGGTATGGACAAGCAGGCAGGAATAAAGAGACGTGCCCTTGGGCACGAAGCAAATTAGACCCAGAGGGACCTAAGTCCCCATTCTGGGCTCTGAGGTAACATCACCCATTCTAGATGTAAGGGTGTCAGCCTTGCAAGTTAAAGGAGAGTGTTTTAAAGGCTGGTTGGCATAGCAAATAGAGCATTAAACCCACATCAGATGGCCAGTTTGGACCAGCAGAGAGATGATGACATTTTAAATGTTTTCAGCCAGTGATGGAGAAAGCCTGGAAAAGCAAATGTGGTGGGCGCAGGGGGCTTGAGGGAACACAGAAACGGCTAACCAAATTTTTTTCTTCCCCAGAGACAGATGTGAAGGAGATGCATTTGAAATCACCACTAGCCACTCCTACTTCTGCCTCCAGTGCCTTGCTCAGAATCAGCTCCTCCTGAGCCTGCTGACCGGATGGGCAAATTTGGACATGGCATCGGTTCAGTCCACCACACTCCCGGCCTCACATGTGTGCAGCACACACACACAAACACACACGCTCCCTGTGTCCTGTCACTGCTTGTTATGCTTCAGTGAGACAAGCAGTCTGTCTGAAATGGTGTGATTATCCTTACATCGATCGCTTCCCTGGATAAGACAGACCATATAAATAAAACACCCTCTCCACAGTCAGCACTGGGAGTCATCTCAGCAGTCCAGCACATGAGGGAAAAACAGGGTGTAGGTGGAGAGCGGGGAAAGTAAAGCTGTGGGACACCTTTTACCTTTTCAGGGTAAAAGGCAGGTGGAATGTGATGTAGGACCAAGGCATGGGGATGCAGACCACCATCATCCTGTCTGGAATCTCATTGTAATGGGAAACACTGAGGCCAATCATAACAGCAGTGAGATTAAAGCAGTGAAAGGCCTTCATCCCCCAGGATCTGCAAGGTGAAGTAACCTTTTTTTTCCCCCTAGAGACAGTGTTCAGAATTCACCAGTCTGAGGTATCAGGGAACAGACCCACTTCATGCCCAGGAAAGAGGAAAAAAAAGAAAAAAAAAAAAAGCACATTACTGCATTTCAGTAGAACTTCCCACAGCTCCAAACTGTGTTCCCTCTCTCAGCACCAGCAAGACCTACCCAGTCTCACCTGATGCAAACAACCAGGGCAGAGTACATCAATCCAGCCCTGCAGCAGGGTCCTGCCCATCCCTCACATCTGCTCCTGGACAAGGATGGACAGACAAAAAGATGGGTGGACACAAAGGACAGGGAAAAGGGAGTCTAAGACCAGTATATTTATCTACAAATGGGAATTCTGACCTTCAAGGGGCAAGTGATTGACAGATAAAAGACTTAACCAGCACTAACTATGCTGTTAATACCTTCATCTGAGTGATCGAAATAGTGTTGATTTTTTAAATGAGGAAATGAATAGATCCCTTTCATTTCTGACTTATACCTCCATTCTCAAAACCCGTGGAAAGCTTATAATAACACAGACATTATTTCTCTATACCACTGTTCAAAATTTCTGTGGCTGCCTTTGCCTCAGAGCACAGCCAACTCACACACAAGAGCCATCCAGACCCAGCTGCGTGTGCATGAGGTCTCTTGAGGTAAGACAGGCTCCACAGGATATCAAACCCAAGTGCTCACCCCCCAAAAAGGTGACCCTTTGATCAAATCAATCCGTCTGAGCCTTTGATCAAATTTTGCTATGGCTGGTCCTGATCCCGGCTGAGCCTTTCAGAGGCTCTCCCATTGCTCACTGCCCTGAGCTGTTCCTCATGCTGCTGTGCTGCCAGTGGCTTGTGGAGTTGTGAAAGGCAGGCACATCTGGCCGTATCTGTAACATCTGTTTGGTGTCAGGTACAATTTAGAGTGAAAGGATTCCATGCAAGGGGCATGAGTGCAGCTGATTTTATGTAATAAGAGGCTATTATGAAGAACAAAACCAAAACAAGTTAGAAAAAAAATAGAAGCAACCACTGACTAGGAAAATTAAATCTTTTCTAGGAAAATTAAAGGAACGGTATCTCACTCTTCTGCATTTGTTCCTTTCTCTTTCACTGTCAGTGGTGCCACTGAATATGGGGAGATGCACTGCAAGAAAGAAAGTGTAGAAAAGAGTGCTACCAAATTCCAAATGGTACAGGCATCCCACACTCGCAAATCTGCCCAGACTACAGCCAAAATTACTTCCAGGAATCAGTCTGACCAGTAGCCTTAAAGAAATGCCCAGAGCTCAAGACTGTTTTCGTTGAGCAAAAAGGTTAGGAGATCATCTAGATTAGGAAATATCCCTCAGGCTAAAAGACAACAGAGATATAAGAGATTAATTTGGTTTGTCTCTGCTGTCCACACCTTTTCAGAAGACAAGAGGGCAGCTACTGGGCTGGCATAAATCAGTGATATTCATGTGACATCAATGGAGTGATACTGTGTTCAATCCACTGAGATTGGCCCCTCACCTCTAGGAAATTGAATTTTTTTGGTGTTTGATCCTGACCTCTGAAATAACCATTTCTGGTGGAAAACAAATTTCTACTGAACTGTCCTTGCTGTTTCTCCAACATATTCAGCAAACTTGCTTTGAAAACAATGGGTATGTGTGCTGAGACTTCCAAGTGAAAGCTCCTATGTACAGCAGAAGGATGAATCTTTTCCATCAATCCCTCTCTTAATCTTAGAAAAAATGGTACTTCCACTTTGTTTCCTATTTCTTCTATTTATCTACCATGAATTTGTCATTTCAGAAAGACTGAGCTGACAGTTCCTGGGGATTGAGGATATATCTATCCTTGGAGGATGCAGGGAGCCAAAGCAATGGCAGGGCTGCTTTCCTACACACATTGCTTGATCCTAATGAGACGGGACCATTCCTGAGAACGAGAAGCAAAGCTCACTTTCCACACCGTGTGCAGCCCCCAGCCTCCCTCCTGAGGATGTAAGAGGAGACTCATCACCACAGTACAGGGTTTTGCCTCACAGGTATCCATTAGAAAGCAGACAGGGTGGGGAAGTCATTGTGCAGGGTCACCGGATTACCCCTCAAAAGGGAACACGGGGTCAGCTCCAACCTGGGGCAGACGTGACAGTAATGACACCTAGGTGGAAGCCTGCTTGTTCAGCTGCTTCAGTGAGCTTCAGAGTTTTCACAAGAAATTTTTCCTCCACAAACATAAGATCATCCAGGACCTGATCTCCCATTTGCTTTTCATCGTTTGCAGTCTGTACAAATGGGGAAAGAGGTGACATTCAGGCCTAGTGGCATTTCACACTCGCTCTGCCAGGGTGCTGCTGATAGTACCAAAGCCAGACTGCATGTGACTTGTAGGATACACAAATATACAATAGGGTGAGGTAACCCGTTCATGGGAAAAAGAGCAAGATAAATCTTAATTTTGCCCTGTGTGCTATGCTGGTCACAGCAGTATCTGGAAAACTCAACCAAAGACAAGTTTTTCTCATAGACGTCCTGACTAACCTATTTTCACAAATGCCAGAGCCACGAAAAATTATCTGGCAAAACCACTTTTTAAATGGGAAAGACACTCAAGAATGTGGCCACAACATTTTCTCATGAAGAGGTCAACATTTTGTTAGAAAGAAAAAGAAACATATGATCTGAAAACTGTAGTAATTTTGGACAGAAGATGAAGCTTCTGGTACCATCATGCTCCCACACAGTCTGGTCTGTCATGTGACATCTTCTTCCCTTTCTTTTGTGGACAAGAGTTCCAATTCAAACACATTTGTGATGTGTCACATGGAAAGAATCCTACAAGGAACAGTATCACCTCAACAGGAGAAGGAATATTACTGAAGATTTAGTTCAAGTTTTGTGAAGGAGAGATAGGAATATAAAATTCCCATGCTCCCAATCACAAGAGACAGCATATAGGATTTCCATGTCAAAATATTCCCTTTTAAACCCAAAATACTTGATTTACAAATACTGATTTATTTTAAATTTATCTCTTTTCTGTCTTTTTTTTTTTTCCTGGGAAAATGATACAGTCCTAAGTAGCCTGGGAATATACCTCTACATCTTCTGGCCCCACTGCAAATAAATAAGGAAAAGTGTTTTAAGAGCATACTCTGGTTAAAGCTGGAAATATCTATAAATGTCATAGGAAATCAGTCTATTCTCAGAAATGTTTTTTTAGCCAGAAAAGCTTTGATAAAAACAAATATACTTCTGAACTGACTCACCAAACCTTTAAGTAACAGAAAATAGCTAATAGAAAATTAACTTTAAGGTCAAAATTGTTACAGTCACTGGATAAAATAAAAACTGAATGTTCAGTCCAAAATTGGATCGAGCCGGGAAGCTTTACAGAGTTATTAAATTCCTGCCAATTACTTTTTTAAAGTATTATTTTTTTATTGCTACACCTTTACATCCTTCCTTATTCATTAGGTACAGATAACATATCACTTTTCTCCAAAGCAAAACTGGCTCCCATTTGAAAGGACTAAAAATCAGCTTAGATGGGGCTGTAAAAGCATGGAAAATTACATTTGTCAGAACAGCCGACAATGGGTCATAATTATGTCTTGGCACCAACTAACAGGTCACTGATGAAAGCCATACCACTAGAATAAGGCAAATACTGAAAGGTTAGGAGATGTCCTTCAGATCTGTTTATCTGTCTTAAGGCATAGTCGTACAATCATTGATAGCAGAAGCAGTCACAGAACAGAAGTCAAATGAGGTTCTTCAGTGATTTTTCACCCAGGATGATGTCTTTCAAGCTCTGTCAATTTGAAGAGCTGTAAAAAAATATTCCAGTTGAACTACAGTCCCTATGCAGTGAATTTAATCCCACTGACAGCAGCCTTCTTTTTCTTAATAATTTTTGTACATCCCCTTGAAAACTCTCACGTGGCTGTGGACCACGGCTTAATAAAACTGGCCAAGCAGATGTGCATGCCAACAACCTCTTTGGTCTTCTGAAGGTGGCTGGTATGGAGTCAGCCATCAGGGCATCTTGCTGTTTACCCAGAGCTCAATCCAGTTTTTATCCTGGGAGTCAAGACCAGCAAACAGGTGAACACATCAGTTTTCCTATAGAGCTGTCAGAACATTTTTGCTCGTGGAAAACCACTCAAATCTGCCAGAAAGGTCCATCTCTCACTGACAGAAGCCAGGCAAGGCTAAGCCAGTTGGAGAGACTGAAATAAATCCTTTTATTATATTCTCAGAAACGGCAAACTAACTCAAATTTTTGACCCAAGGAGAAACCATTAGCGGTTTTGGGGTTATTCAAGGTTATCAACTGTTGAAAGCATTCACGCATTTGTAAGGGGCAATGAATTCACAGTGTTGGCAGGAGCAGAGTCACGCCTGCAAGGAGACTCACTCCAAAAAGTGTGACTGCATTTTCTTGGGTCTGCAGCCATTTGGCCAAGATGGCACCCTATCACTTTCTCCCCTATCACATCTCCAAGGGGGAATCGATTCAAAATATAAACAAATAATCACTCCTGTCTGTAACTGGGAAGGGAGGGTCTGGAGGTTGCTCTTCCTTTGCCAGAGGAGCCACTCTCCCTC
The DNA here is from genome assembly GCA_013396875.1 of Vireo altiloquus. NCBI lineage: Eukaryota > Metazoa > Chordata > Aves > Passeriformes > Vireonidae > Vireo > Vireo altiloquus. The sequence continues at coordinate 238,023 of VZRF01009553.1, read as the reverse complement.
TGCTGCTGTTCCCTCTCCTTTCTCCCTCTTTCTCTCCCTCTGTGGGTTGATGTTTCCATGGAAACGTGTTCTTTAGTGCCACTGAAATTACATTGCATTTAAAGCATTAACTATTCCTTGGGCTGAGAGAAGTCTCAGAACTCTTAGTGTTCATTTTTTTTATTTTCCCCCTTCCCTTAAAGCTTTCTCATGATTTTTTTTTCCCCTTGCAGCATTAGGAAAACCTCTTTCTTTCTGAGAAGGTCTCCCAACAAGCATTTGTCTGACAAGGGGCATAGGATGCATCACCAGTGGGGTAGTGTCTAAATTAGGATTTCTTAATTCCTGTTTTTTTCTACATTAAAACCTTAACACATTTCTCTCCACACTACATGCAAAGAGGAAAAATGCTGCAGTAGCAAATAAAATGAAGATAGAAGGAGAAGAGTAGATAGAAGGAGGAGAAAGCCATGAGCTGGCACATGTGAAGAACACAGCTTTGGCTAATACCAGAGCTGAAACCCTTGTAGTCATGCACTGATTAGCATTTTCTTCACTGCAAAGTGCCATAATCACAGACCTCACCATTCCTCCTCGAGCCTGCCTCCTCTTCCTCTTCACAATCCTGTCTATAATTAGTCTTGGAGGGCTCACTTGTAGCTAGCACTCCAACAACACCTGGTGCAATCAGTAGCCTCCTCACCAGCAGCACCTTCCCTGTGTGTCCGCTTCTCCACCCAATCTGCCATCTCTGCTATCCTTCCCTTTGGCTCCCCATTGGCATCCACCACTTCCATCGGTACTTCCAACACAGCCATTGCTGTTGCACTGCTGCCTTCACTGCAGCCAGCTCAACTGCATGACTGGCACTTTCTCTGCTCTGACTGTGACAACGAGGCTCTGAAAGTCAAGATGCTCCCATTTGGGTGCTCCCTGGACCCCGGGTCCTAGCTCAAAAATTACCCTGCAAATCCTCAGCCCCCAGCCTTTGCTTATAGCCACCCCAGTCACAGCAATAACACCTCTATGCTCTTCTTTCACTGACATCATCCCTTCTTCAAACACCGGGAAAATATAAAAGGGAGACAAATACCAAGAATTTCCTTCCAGTTTTTCACATGGGTTCCTACACTCAGGCATGCCTCCTTTCTGCTCCAAAGTCCCAGGTCCTAACAGCTTGCAAACTGCTTCCATTAATTCCACCTGTATAGCTACAGTGTCCATATTCCCTTGCACCATCTATTTTGGGTTTCCCAACACACACTTCAAGCCTATCTCACCATTCTCAACTCTTGCCCCAAAAGCCAGGGTGTGAAGAATCCTGCTTTGAGCTGGGTGCATATGTAGCGCCGTGAGGATGGATCAGTGTGGGAGGAAGATGCTATTCTGAAATGAATGATAAATATGGATAATAAACCCAACCTAAGTCTTTTATGCCTGTCTCTAGTGGGTTCCCAATATGGGAGATAGAAATATCATGGGTACATTTTGAACGCGGCTGGGAACACTGCCAAAGTCCTACTCAGAGTTCACACATTTACATCATTTATATCATATCCGACTTGTGCCTTGTATTATTAACTTTGTAGAGTGTTTTGTGATGTAGTTTGTAGTCCAAGCTCTGTTAAATCAGCTTACATGCCCCTCTCTCTCTCTTCCTTTCGGTAAAAGAGAGAGAGAGATCTGGGGCTACACAGGGTCTTGCTAAGCACAAGAAGGGTGACTGTCTTTGCTGATATGATCAGTGCACTCCTACATTCTCATATAGTGTTCTGGAAAACTTTTGGGATCCATCCCTGATGCCTGACAGGTGCAAAAAGAAAGTAAATATTTGCATTCTGGTCAATAATTCAACTCCTAGACCAGATTGGTAATGATTAAATAATTTTTCCAATTGCTGCTAAATGCTCAGAAGTCTCTGTGAAACACAGAGATGGGGTCCACCTGATAGATGCCCAACATGCCACTGCAACTCCTCAGGCTTCTTCCTCAGCAGTGTTGGAAAAGAGGTTGAAGATGGAAGTAGACAAACAACCCAGGGCATGGGACTGAAGAAATTACGTTTGTCTAGAACAAGGTAAAGGCATATTGCCAAGGAAAAAGGTAGAGTTCTGCTGACAGATCAGGCTTTTTGCAAGCACTGCTGAGAGATCAGGCTTTTGCTTTCTGTGCTGCAGACCACATTCTGTGGCAGTTGGAAATCCATCACCTTCCAGTGATTCGTCCAAAAGAAGAGGCTCTCCAATGACCTAGCACTGAGGTGGTTTTGTAAATCAATACTTTTTCCAACAGTCTGAAAAGACTCAGTGTTATGCTCCATCCCCTACTCCACATGTCCAGGTTAGACTCCACGACTTATGGCATCTGAGGGTCAGGTGAGCAGCAAGTGACTCAGATGCGTGGTACACACAGACAATGGGGAGAGGTAACCACAATGAGCAGATAAGGAGGCTGCAGCAGGCCACCTGAATGTAGGCATCTATATAAAAATGAAACAGAGCGTGTATCCTCAGTGTTTCCTGAGTAAGAAAAGAGTCAACTACAGCCTATGTTGCTTCATCTCCTGTGAAATAAATGTGCCATTTTATTCTAGAGTTGCATTTGATCTTGAATTACTTCTCTTCCTCTTCTCTGTGAAAAGGTCACTTTAAAGAAGCCTTAGGCATGATACTAACATTGCATCCAATAAAAGACTCTCAGGAGGTCTGAAATAAGTACAAGGTCCAAATTTGGGATATATTATCTGAACCTTTTTCCTTCTCCCTCCTGAAAGTCGGAGTGGGAAATCTGACAATAATATTTCTTTGTTCAGGAGACTTACAGGACTCCTTGGTCCTAGAAATACTGTGAACACCGTTTTCCAGCAAGTATCTGAACATTCCAGGCCACAGTGTCCATTGTGGGAAGTCTGAACACAGAATGGATGGTCCCAAGAGTGAGACCAGAACAGTTCCACGGAAAGTGCATCAGAAAGAGTCAATCCCCACATCTATTACCATACCACAGCTCCCTCCAGTTCAACCAGCTCTCTGATATTTAATTATTTTCACCTTTAATTGGTAATAAAGCTAACAAACTACAACATAACCCACAAATCTCATACACAAGTCCTGATAGATTGTGAACATACCCTGAAAGCTTGGGAATTAGCATGATTACCAGGTGGAATAATGTGGGCTCTAGTTCTGGTCTCATTCAGTACCTTCGGCTGCATCATTCCCACAGCTCTTGCTACGCACATATTGTGGCAGCGTATGAGTTGTCTGCACCCTTTTCTGTTGGCAGCAGTCACTAAAATCATTTCAGAAAAAGCTGCCTCAAGAGGAGGCACCTTTCAGAAATCTCTCACTCCTCCTTTTTCTCCAACATGTCTTGGGTGCTTATATATCATTGATTCAGACTCCAGATGCCAAATGACACAGTCTTCAAAAAACTGGTCATAATCTCCAGTGTCACGTAAGCACTTCTCAAAGCCATAACCTTAATGGAGTGTCCATTAGCTGGAGCTCCCATCCATAGCTTCACACCACCCTCCCTCCAGGAGGACTTCCAATTCCAAGATAAAGACTTTCCTCTTGCCCAGGCACAAGGTTTCAAGCAGGCAGATGCAGCCTTCCCTACCCACACATTAAACTGAAAAGCAAACTTTTAACATGAAAAAAAGAAACCAAACCAGAAACCCAAACCCCAACGGGTGTAGGGGGATCCGAAATTCTTTGTGGATTATGACTTTTCCATGGCAACAGGCTTGAGAAACAGGAGGGCTGGGGAGGGGGGCGAGGAGAGGGAGAGGGAGGGAATGGGAGGCACAGCGCTGAGGAGGGAGCAAGCAGCACTGGTATATTGCCATGGAAACCCTCTTCCATCGGCAGCCAACTGCCAAAGTCAGTCAGGATCCTAGAAATGAACTTGGAGTGGGGCCTGGGAGGTGCTGGGGGAGTCACCTTGCCAGCCCTGAGGCTACCTCAACCCCAAGTCCCACTCCTCTCCCCCTTCCCCAACAGCCTTGACACTGTTTCCGCCCTTGCCTCCACCAGATAGAGCCAAATTTGGCCCAGCTGAAGAGTGGGAGGAAATACAAATCAGCAAACGAAACAACCAGAGCAGGTGGAAAGCAGTGAGGCAAAGAGGGATCATTTTTCTGATAGCCCTTGGTTTTCTTTCCACCTTTCTGGATCGATTTGGACCACGCAGATGTATTTGTTTTCACACCCCAGATGGCTGTAGAAAGAGGATGTCACTCCAAATCATTGAAATCGAGATGGAAATGTTACTTCCCTGCAAACTTAGCTACTGAGGAAAGAAGAAGGGCTGTTGTTGGGTTCACATTTGCACAAGGCCAGGTCCCTTTCCACTGTGTCTGTTCCACTCAGTACAGCACGTGTCCCAACCTATCTCTGAAACATGACAGATGCCACAAGTGAAAAATTTGAGGAGATTCTGTTAATGGAAATGAAGTACACAGTGAAAACAAGTTAATTCTGCCTTTTAACCCTCATCTGCAACACTTGGAGGGCAGGCAACTCAGTGGAATGAACAACCATTCACACCCCTTTGCCTACTGTATTCTATCAGAAGCCTTTTGGCGCCGTAAGAAATGGTCAGAGTTTGGAGAAAGAACTCCAAAAGGGCTGGCAAATTCTGTGAACCCTTGCTAGTATTTATAGTTGTACCCCTAGCATGGTAAGGGATGGATGAGTCGTTTCAGGCTGCAGACGGCTGCAGACGGCAGGAAGGAATTGACTCCTACTCCAACCACACAACTGGCTAAGCAAATTGTGGAGGAAGATTCCCTTCTCCTGAAGCATCTGTTATCACCCATCTGATTGCACAATGAATCAGTAGTATGAGGACAGGCTGCTGTGAGGGTGGGGGAAGAGGGAAAGAGAGATTGCAAATCAGGCAGTTATAAAGCAAGGCGATGCCAGTTTCTACCTCATCACAGAAAAGGACACGGATCAAACAGAAAGGGTCTGGTTTGTATACTTCTAAATTATGTGTTTAGATTACTACTGATAGTATAGCATCAATGAAGCAGCTTTTTAATTGTAACAGCAGCTTGGTTTTCCCACATATATTCTGGAGCTGGGGATCCCAAAGTGCTCTATCATCTAATCATTCACCTCTCTAAATGATCTGCATTGATGAAATACAGCAACCAGCCTGTAGACAGTGCTCGAGCAGAAGAAAAAATCCTTGCCCCTGTGCTCTGAGCCTAGTCACAGCTCTGCTGGACCACCAAGGGATTCATCTGCACTGCTCTGCTTATTATTATTGAGATTGGAGCCCAAGCCCAGGCCTCCAGAACACTTCTAAGATTATCTAGTCATATTATATGGGATAAAGAAAATGAGCATGGACAGTAGCAGAATTTTTCCCAACTTTCCTGATGAGGGAAGAACAGCTGACTGATTCTTCTCAGCTTCATAACTTCCTATGTGTCTGATACAAATATACCACAATAATGCCTTCACAATCTCAACATTAGGCTGAAAATTAGTGAAAAATCACTAATGGGTCAGACTCTTACTTCAACTGTTGCTGGGACGTAAAATCAGTCAACATTTTGGAGGAAGAAAAAGGAAATTATAAAAATGACCTGTTATGGGCTTAAAAAGAAAAAAAGTCAGATGCAGAATGCAGAAAAGAGTCAGCATGGGATTAGTATTTTCACATGGACTTTGATTGTAAAACAACCAATAAACCAAATCCAACTCAGTGCTGATTTCCAGATCTGACAAGAACTGACTAGAAGCTCAACATGACCTGGCAATGTGCATTTCCAGCACAGAAAGCCAACCATATCCTGGGCTGCATCAAAAGCAGTGTGGCCAGCAGGGTAAGGGAGTTTTCTCCCTTAAGGTAAGATTCTCTCGCTCTGCTCTGCTCTGCTCTGCTCTGCTCTGCTCTGGTGAGCACCTGCAGTGCTGTATCTAGCTCTGGGATCCCCAGCTTAAGGAGAGCATAGATCTAATGGAGCAAGTCCAGAGGAGAGCCACAAAGATGATCAGAGGGGAAGAGCACCACTCTTATGAAGACAGGCTGAGTTGGGGTTGTTCAGACTGGGGAAGAGAAGGCTCCAATGAGACCTTATAGCACCTTACAGTATCTAAAGGAGCTACAAGAGACCTGGAGAGCTATTTTTTATAAGGGCATGGAGTGACAGTACAAGGGGCAATGGCTTCAAACTGAAAGAGAGTAGGTTTAGATTAGATATAGGGAAGAAACTCTTCACTGTGAGGGAGGTGAGGTACTGTAACAGGTTGTCCAGAGAAGTTGTGAGATGCCCCATCCCTGGAAGTGTTCTAAACACCTGGTCTAAAGGAAGGTGTCACTGCTCATAGCAGGTGAGTTAGAACTAGGTAATTTTTAAGATCTCTTTCAATACAAACCATTCCATGATTCTATGATCAGTATTGAGAAGTTCCTGGCAAGTCTGTTCAGTTGGGACCAATTTCAAGCAGGTGACCTCACAAGGGGAGTTTCTATTCAGGCTGGGCCCCTTTGAAATCTTGCAGTAACGTGTTGGGAGTCGTTCTGTAGGCCACTATAAGGGATGCCATTGGGGAAAGCAGTAGGCCCAGATGAGTTCAAGTTTGGGTCATTTTTGTGAGATGTGGTCTGATTTGGAGCCTGGACAAAGTACCATGCCCTAAGGGCAGGAGAAAGGCATGGGGGGGGTCCCACTGATGCCGTAGGTTTTAACTTTTATATTTTTTCAAATCCAGTACTGCCCAGTGTAACTCTGAAGTTTCCTGTAGCTCATTAGGTACCGCTCTCTTATGCTCAGATAGACATAACAAAGCCTCTCTAGCTTGCTCTCCAAGAACACACAGACCATCCTAGGCCCAAAAGTATAAACCTTCACCTTGGAGAGGGAGGCAAGCTTGGAGAAATTACGTCATTAGCTAAAGTTTTAATTGGTGAATTTATGCTGATATGCAAATGGACCAAACCTATAAAAGGGTGAAGAACTCATGACCTGTCCTCTATCTTGGGATTCACTGAGGCAGAGGAGCCTCCGGACCCCCAGGTGTATCTCTGAAGGCCTTTCAAATAAATCCCTCCTTTATTCCCTTATTCCTGTCTAGTCTCTATTTCTAAGTAGCCATTTAAAGCATCACCACTAGATGAGAAAACACTGCAATCCCTACCCAAAGGGCAGCAAAGCTACATCTTAGCCTCAGAAAAAGGTGAAGAGTGGACAGTGCACAGCTCACAGCCCACTGTGCATACAACAATAACTGTGCACCAATAAAAGGAACCAATATCAAGTATTTTCTATCTGACTTCACTGTCTCAATTATTCCTCAGGAATACTCTGCAACACTGGATGCACAAGTCGAAAGGGCACAGATTTATTTCTTGTGGCCCCAAGTCTGGTTTCAGAGACCTTCTACTTCTGAGCTCAGCAGGGGCTTCCAGCCAGCCCACTCCCAGTTATTTACCCGTCAGTGGCACTGCCAAACAGGAGCCTGCCCCTGGAAGCCAGACTCCTGTCGGTTACTTTGTGCCTGGCACTGAACTTTTTATCCCTGTATCCCTTGCACCTGCACCTGCCTCCAGAGAAATGGATAGGCTATTAAATATGGACTTGTATCACTTACGAGAGCTTTGTGGGCCCATCTGTGAAATTGCTCTGTGTCTCTTGAAGGCGTGCGCAAGAGATGTTCTCTTCCCCCCTCCCTCATCCTCCACTGATGGATTGGGTCTGTCAGCTTGTCAGTTCTCATTGGGCACTGTTTGACATCAGTCCACATTGGGGCAGTGAAAATCTGTTTGCAGTCAGCTCTTCCAATAGCTCCTGTGAAAGAGGGAAGGCTGACCCACTCCAAAACATGCTGCCTCAGCTGGCTACCAAACTGCCACAGATGATAAGGGCGATAGAAAACAGCTTGAGAGAGGGTGGCAAAGCTACAGGTTTCTTTGGGGTTTGTCAAGCAGGTCAAGGAGAACACTGAGAGCTGGGGTAGGGACCTCATGACTCCTGGATCCCACGCTCAAACATTGCCACCAAGACCAGTAGTCAGTGACTCAAAAAGAGGAAGGTTACATGGCTGAGGTTGTGCAGGGACGAGCTCGGTGGAGTGGGCCCTGGAATAATATTCTGAGCATCCCTGGCCTCTTAACTTGCAAATGTCATCTGTCAATCTCAGACTCAGTTCTTCCGGAGCAGTTCTGACAGAGGTAGCTGAGAAGGGACATCAGAGGCAAGCTAGGCTTGCAGAGCCTCCAGAGGGTCAATTGCCATGGTAAATCAAGTAGCCAGTCATTCAAAATAGGGTTTCTTAATCCTGCTTTCTTAATGTCCAAAAAAATCAAACTGTTTGATATCCCTGGAAATCCTTCTCAGAGACTTTATAGAAAGCAAGAATCGAAGCTCTTGTGGCTAATCACAGTGTCTTGGAATGAGAACAATAAATTATAAGGAACACTGAAGCGGCCATCACGTCCCCCTTCAATTAATTTTATTTTGACATGGGAAAAGTCGTGAGAAATATGAGTTTCTAGGAAGAAGCTGAGGTGCTATGATGGGCAGTTCAGAGACTAAGAAGATCTATGCAGCCTACAGAGATTTGCAAAGGGAGCCATTTTGACAGGAAAAAAGGGAACTTTTTTTATTGCAAAATTCACATATAGGTCCAGTTTCAGCTTTGCAGTTCCACTTCCAGCTGCAAGCCCTCATTTAGCTCTCTGAAATTGTAAAGGGTTTGACCCCATTTGTTACTGCAGCCCTTGATTGGCAAAAAACACTTCTACAGATGAGCTCTTCAAATTGCCATTTTTTGCTCTCCTGCAAAGTAAGATTTGTTTAGGCCATGAAAGAAGAAACACTTGATTGGATTTCTGTGCCTAGACAACAATATTCCAGATACTGTGCAGTCCCACCATGCCATGCACTGTGAGAGAAAACACACCTCAGGATGAAAATATCACTACAGCAAACAAGCAAGATTTTAAGAATCACAGAGAAACTCAGATTAGAAAGGACCTCTGCAGGTGACCTGGCACAGCCCTCCACTCAAAAGAGGGCCATCTTAGGTAATCTTTCCCCATCCATTTTCCAATGAATCAACCAAACATAAAACTTTGATCATTAGCTTACTTGTCACCTAAAGTTTCATGTCACAGTCACCCACTCTTACGCATCCAAATGACACATACACAGAGTTTTTTAGCTCCATCTTCAAAAAAGAAGCAATAGGTCTTTTCAGTTACTCTAACAAATAGCATAATAAAAAACAACTGAACAAAAACACTAAAGCATCCTGCAGTTAGTTTGATGGGTAAAGAGTAGGAAGAAGGTTCAAGCAGGAAAGAGTGAAGGGCAAAAAATGTTACTGTAGAATGGTTGGATGGAGAGGTGGAGTGTCGTGGCATGGAGAACCTTTGGATCTGTGATAGATGTACAGCGAAATATAAAAAAACTTCACAAGCAAGGATCAGTTTTTCTGAGTTTTCTAGCTCAGCACTTCAGAGCCAATGTGTCTGGGCAGTTGAGCTAAGCAGCCATGTTTTAGATACTGAAGGGAACTTCCTTGCTTTTGGAGTCCTTTCCGCAGAGCCTCAATGGGTGCCAGCTCCCTGATCATTATCTTCTCTCCCACCACTTCAGTCAAGACATGGGTCCCTAGGCATAGGCAGAGGGATCCATGGCAGAAGCAGCTCAAGTGCACAGCTGTAAGAACAAAGGAAAGCTGAGGAAGACATTGGAGGAGAGGGAGCTGCGATTCCTTCCCTTGCACCAAGACACAAGGTAGAAAACAGAGGGATGAAAGGCTCAGGGTGAGTAGTAAGCAGAGGGCCAGGCTGAGTCATTTAAAGATGAGCCTTTCTCCACCTCAGAGCCCTGCCCTGTGCTTCAGTTTTATCATTAGTGATGACAATGATGACTGAGGATTCCCAACCTGGAACAGAGCAACGAGAGCATCTCCCTCCTATCACTGTGCAAATGAACTTCCTGTCTCTGCAGAATTGATACATGAGCTTTTATTGCTCCTATCAAGCCCTGTGTAATAGCTGGGGTTCAGCTAGCTATTCAGAAAGCTAGCTAATCCATTCTGGTTTCTTTTTAAGCTATTTGCCATAATATTCCGCTATTTCCATATTTTAATTAGGCATTCTCTTCTTTTAGTCTTTTGCCTTTTTACATATTTTACCTCAGGAAATACTATTTGTTCTTGGAATATTTAAGAAGGTAGGGTAGGGTCAAGCAAGGAAGTCTCAAGAAATTAGTACTGAGATGGAAGAAATATCAACAAACTCTCAAATATAAAGGTGGAGGCAGCTGACAGACTAGGAAATACATGTGAAAGAAACATTGCCTTGAGAGTACCCTGCAAAAGGCATCACCACGGAGTGGGGGGCACATAGGTGAGAGAAAGGATACACCTCTTGGTGTGTGCTTGGATCAGTGCCACTTGACAGGGACACATTTTCCCACTGTGCTCATGGCAGTCCTGAGTGAAGTTTAGCAGAGGTATCCTTGCCAATTTCCTTTAATAACAGGGTCCTCTTACCCATGATTTTTTGTGAGGTTCTTCTAGAGTTGTCAGTATGGCAGCTGACTCCCTGAAGAAATTTATTATAAACTACAAACCAGGAGAGCTTGCTTTTTACTCCTATCTCCCTGTCATTGCTGATGATATGGAATAAAAGGATTGGAGGTGGGGTGGGAGAGGGCTGTGAGCCCACATGCACAATGCAGGGTAGCTCAGATAGGGCTGGCTCTTCAGGGGTGTGCAGCATGCCTGAAGAACCAGTTTGATATTTCAGATGAGATCTTTAGGCAACAGTAAGCCTTGCAGCAAAGGGCTCAGCACTCACTTAAGACTAAAAACAGAGCACTTCTTATTAAGGAGGCTGATGTAAAGCCCAGAGAAGGGGGAGGGGTGGGGGGATGATGCAGGAGGAAGGACATGTGATATTCATTCAGTAAAAGAAAACCAACAGCTAAAGAATGCGCAAGGTTAATATCAATCGCTTTTCCTGCCCTAGAGCCTTTTGGTGCTCAGAAGCCAATTTGGGTGGGGTGTTTTCTTCACATACACACAGCAGAAACACACATCACACGCCCCATCAGCCTCCCACAGTTTGAAAGAGGAGCAGATATCCAAACCAACCTCTCCAGCTCCAGGGACAAGAGCAGCTTTCTTGATGCCAGCCATCTCCAGCCCCTGAGCAAGCACACAGCCGCTCACTGCAAACTGAAGAGAAGCCACAATTCCTGTAGGAAGCACATGCAGGGTGGGAACATCCACATCTTCCCCATATCTCTATCTCTTCATTAATCCCTGTCTAAGCTTCCAGCTTTCCCACTCTTGGTGCTAGAGGGTCTCCCACTACAACCTCTGTGATTCAAGAGACTGAGGGTGGCAGAGCCTTTAGCTTCCATGGTCCAGCAAGGCAGCCTCACACACAGCAGGAGACAAAAGGAGAATACTCTCCAGGTGAGGAGAAGACCCTAATCCCCAGACTCCCCTCTGTGTAGCTCTGGGTCTGGTCACCATCAGTGCTTTGGCTCCAGCATGCATGCTCAGAGCTATGCCCACTGCTTTCTTACTGGTTTATACACTGGCTTCTAGGTGCTTCTCATCATATATTGGCTAGCCCTGCCTTCCCCTCTCCCCAAGGCACAGTGCAGCCTCTTTGCACAGTCGTACATGGCCCAGAATCCAGGATCACCGCTAACCATATCTGAAAGGAAGAACCGATGGGGGAAACTAGAAAGCTCGTTTTAGCTTCAAGTGACAGCCAGGGAGAGCTAATGAAGACAAAGCAGAAAGGGTGGCAAAGTAAGACAGATGGACGGACAAGAAAGATGGCACAAAATTTATATTTTCTATTACCCAGATGTAAATGGATTTGTTGCCCTCAGCAATTTACAATAGCTGAAAACTGGTCCGCAAAGCCCAAGAGGGAATTAGGATGCTGCCATGTCCCAGGGAGCTGAAAAGGTGGATTCAATGCTGAGCTGTTGCTCACTGGGAGTCCTAGATTCACAGCCCAGTCAAAATATTGGCCTCAGTATTTTCTTCGCACCGTGACCAGATAGACAGGAGAAGTCTGCTCCACTGACCACCTTCCTCCCCTCAACTGCCTCAGCCACGTGCATAACAAACTAATAATTCAATCATGCATCTTCACCACATTTTCACTGCAGCCCACACATTCACCCACCTGCTGCCAGAATAGGCACCCCCCACCATTGCCAGAGTCAGTCAGGCATGCTTTTCTCCCACTCGTGCAGTCCCACTCAGCTCCATCCACACCCTGACTCTGTCTGCCTTTAACAATTATCTCCAGCTCTGGGAAGGAGCACTGCAGATTTCCATCCCAGCCTTCCATCTAAGTGCATATTCGTTGCATCACAGAACATGCCCTGAGCTGGAATGAAATTTCGCCCTTTGCATATCCTTACTTATTTATACTTGCTGCCCATGCTGGTTGCCTAAGGGATGGCAAGGAGGTAGGAGGGTATTAACAAGCTCTTTAACATGATACCTCTTAGAGTAACTACTGCTATCTGCATTGCTATCTTTCGCTTGAGTGAAAATCAGGCAATGGACTCCGGTGCTGGCTGTTTTTCTATGCCCACACAGTATTATAAGGCACACTAGGAATTTGGGCTCAGCTGCTGATCCATCATTTCTCAAAGTTAGTGCTCACACACTAGGCTCAAATTTTACAAGGTCTGAGAAGGCAAGTGTTTTCAGACACTTTTCAGAGCTTAAGAAGGCGATGCTCTAAGGAGACAGAGACTTTTACAATTCATGTCCATTCTTCTACATCATTATTCAATCTTTTGGATGCATATATCCTCTTCTTTCTTCACTATCCTCCTCTAGTCTGTCACAAAGATCTTCCTTTCCTCTCCAGAAAAGCCCACTAGTTAAATTTGGGTCCCCAAATCCTAAATGCCTGACTTCAGATAAGAATGTCAACCAAAGTCTCCCTAGGAAGGTGCCCTAAATTTGAAGATATCATATATACTGATATAGAAGAAATTCTCTAAATCCCTTTTTCAGAAGTAATTTTATATCATAAAAAAATACTCTGCATGGCCAGAATACTCAGACCTTCAACCACACACACTCCCAGCCAATGATCTGGATCTGCTGGGGGCACAGGCATGGAGTCAGAGGAAGAATGTTTTTACCAAATTGGAGAAGATGTGAAGAGGGATTTAAGGGAAACTGAGTCTATCAGGGGGGCCACTTGCTGGGAGGACAGCTTGCCAGCATGGGACTTGCATTAAGGGTTTGCAATGCAAGCCCTCACCTGCAGCTGTCCCCATGCCACGGCTCTCCCTCTTCGGGAGGTGTCTCAGGGCTCTGCGCAGGGCATTCCGGTGCCCCCACGTCACACCCCACTGCCTGTACCAGGTGGGTCCCCAGGATGGCAGCTGGCCCTGAACCTTCTCAGCGTCCCTGTAGCCCCTGGCTGTGGAGCCAGTTGAGGATTGGTGGTAATAACAGGGCATGGGAAAGAACAGGAGTGGCTGTCGTAGGCACCATGTGGAAGTAGGGCAGCAGTTTTCCAAGACAAACATCCTTCTTGTACTTCCTGGAGATAACACAGTAGAGTAAGCGCAGGAATGAGGCCAAGAAGCAGCTATGGACTGTAGGAGGAATCAAGACCACCCAAGCCCTCCAAAGCCCTCCAACCCATTTCCAAAAAGGTGCAAAAAATTATCTGCACACGATAGCCAATTTGCATAGAAAGTGAGAAAACTGTCTTCAGGGCAGGGAAACCTATCTATAAAAAGGTACCTCTACCAAGCCCAGGCAGCACCCCCAAGATCCTGGACATCCTATCATCCAGATCACCGTACTGGAACCAGGATTGTCATCCCATCAGCCAGATGACACTAGAACTCAGAACAGTGATCCCTTTCTTTCTTCCTTTCTTTTTTGTTCTTACTTTCTTTTTCTCTTTCTAAACTGCCCCCCCCAATTAATTTCTTCCTTTCTCTCTTCCTTTTCACTCTACCCCATTATTCAAAACCCACTGTCATGTGCTTATACGGTAGGTCAGGGACTAACATACCAATTTCTATGCCAAGTGTGTAATTTACCAATAAAACTTTGTGAGCTTTTGCACACCCTCTGACTTTTGTCAACAGGCAGAGTGGGAGAGCAGAAAAAAAATACCTGCTCCAATGTTTTTCCCCTGGATGCTGGTTCATGACTATCATGCTGGGGAACCAGAACCACATCCTTTCACACTGAGATCACTGAGCTCCCCTCTCTGCTGCCAAAGCCATAGAGCCAAATCTTATCTCAGCTATGCAGGTAAATTCCTGTGACTCCATTTAGTTTTCTCCTGCTGCCCAGTTCTTCTGTGGCACTCTTCAGCACACTGATATTGCAGATTTATACCATGATAATTAAGGGTAGGGCTTCGTCTTGGGTCTGGCTGAGATGGAGTTGATTTTCCCACAGCAGCCCTCACCATGCTGTGCTTTGGATTGGTGCCTAGGAAGGGGCTGATAACACACCACTATTTTGGGTACTGCTGAGCAGTGCTGGCACAGCATCAGCGCTGTACCGCAACATCTCCCCCTCCATCCGTGGGCTGGGGGTGGGCAATATCCTGGGAAGGGACACAACTAGGCCAGCTGACCCAAACTGACCCAAGGGGTATTCCACACCATATTGTATCAGCTCAGATACAGAAGCTAAGGGAAGGAAGAGGAATGGGGGGCATTCCTTATTTACATTGTTTGCCTTACTTCCCAGGAAGTGGCTGAACATTGCTTGCTTATGGGAAGTAGAGACTAAACTTATTTTTTTCTCTTTCTTTTTGCTTGTCCAAACTTTCACTGTTGTTTTAGTAAACTGCTTTATCTCAGCCTATGAGTTGTTTTCCATCTTATTTTTTCTCTTATCTGTTCAGCTGGCAAGGGGTGTGATAGAGCAGCTTGGTGGGCACCCAGAGCCCAGCCACAGTCAAACCACCACAAGCTTGAATCTGTCTCCACTAAGAAAGGTTTGATTAAAAGTTTACAGGCATTTGTACTTCATGGGGCAAACAGATTCTGTGTCCCTAAAGGATCCCACCTGAGACTGAAACTGTGCCTCCAATTCCTATGATTACTAAAGTTAAATGTTCATACCACGCCATTACATGCACCTTAATTAATCCACTCAGTAATTGCCGGGGCCCGGGTTCGATTCCCGGTCGGGGATACTCCCCGGGCAGGCAGTTGCTCGTTAGCCCGCAGGGGGCAATCTGCCTACGTCCTGAGGAGGAACTCACTGCCACTGTCCAGAATCGCTTTGGCCCGGCAGAAGAACCTCGGGATTAAAGGGTGGGCTCAGATCTGCGCGCCCTGTGTCTCACCTAAAAAATCCAGTGCGCAGGCTGGAAGGTCTGAAAAGAAAAAGAGGCCTTCCCTGGATCTTCGTACGCGAAGGCTGGCCAGCAGCAATTAATCCACTGATTGTTCCCATACTCTCCCAGATTAGGATACCCTCTCCTAGAAAACATTAGCTTATTAATCCCAGTCACTCTTTCTAAAGCAGTCCCAGAACAGAAAATTGCCTATCCCCTAAATGCCAAAGTATTCATAATGTTCTGATTTACCAAGAGGCATTGCAAAGTCTCTCTGAAGTATTTGAGTGGAGGAATAACACACGAGCTCTTTCAGAAGCATCATTAAAACCAGACAAACCTTTCAATCCATTTAGTGAAGTGCCTGGAGGTTATCTTTTCAGAAGGGAAACAGAAGTAAATACAGCACACTGAAATTGAATACATGCAGTGCCACAGGCACCAGCCCTCTTGCACATCATTTGAGATGCTGGTGTTTTTTCCTGTTTCCTTTTTTTTCTTCAAGTTATAATCAGCACATTTCAGGCTCATGTGAGGAGGAATCATAATAACCCTGGAGATTTTTATTTATCCCTGAGAAAGGTATAAAGTGGGCATCAGCCAGGGAAGTTACCTCCACTGTCTGCTGAATGTCAGCCAGGAAGTATCACTTCCCTGCCATGAAAAGGCACTTCATAACTCAGCCCCACTCCTTCTGCTGTGGACAATTCACAAGAACTATCTGAGTACGGCCTCAGGAGAGGGATGGTATCAGCTCTAAACCAGACTGAGATACTTTGTTCTCACAAGTCCCACACCATCACTGTTAGGTGGCCATGCCAGGATGAGAGAAAATGGCCTCAGGTTGTGCCAGGGAAGGTTTAGATTGTATATAAGGAAAAATTTCTTTACTGAAAGGGTTGTCAAGCACTGTAACCGGCTGCCCAGGGAAACAGTATAGCCACTTTCCTTGTAAGTATGTAAATGGTGTGTAGATGTGGCACTTATGGACATGGCTTACTGGTGCACTTGGCAGTATTGGATTAATGATTGGACTCAATGATCTCGGAGGTCTTTTCCAACATAAATGATACTCTGATTCTATGAATGTTTAACTAATGCTAGTGGTGAGGTTCAAGGCTGCACCACCTGTTCTGAAATCTATTTCCAGAACACAGAAAGCCTGTCATGCATTCGAGAGAAGTAGTATTTTTCACTGTGTTTTCTCCAAGAAGAGACCAAGGGAGGATGCATCAAGTGTCAGAAGATGCTTGGCCAAATCTTTGCCAAATCTCTCCCAACATCCTGACCCCAAACTTGCCCCCTCTTCAGTCAACCATATTCTGTAGCTCTCAGCTAGAGCTCTCATCTGGAGCCTGTAACCCCAACATGCCACTTGGCTCCTACAAACATTTTACAAAAAATTGAGAAAAAACAGTATCTCTGGCACTGCTTCCTTATCACTAAGGCTTCCCGTGTTTGGGGATGATTCATGAGCTGCATGAGTTAATCTGTTTTGCTGAAGGTAGGACTGCAAAATACAACCCTGTAGCTGAACACCCATGGCTGAAGCAAGGAGGGAGGGAGGGAAGGAGGAGAAAGAAAAGGACAGCCTGTGGAGGACTGGATTTCTTTCCCCTCTTTCACTTGTTTTTTCTAACTGCTTGGATGGTTGGTTTTAGTTCCACACTGCAGACTGGCACCGATTTTCTTTCATTGTGTGACATACACTTTTAAATTAACATTAAAGGTGTTGAAAGCCTGGGGTAGACATTTCTTCTTTTTTTTAAGAAACATCATTTTCAATTCAAACTGAAATAAAACAATTCGTTTCTCTGCTTGCTGACTGAGACCCACATTTAAGACCCTACAAGAACACATTCATCCAGTAAGCAGATCTACCTCAACCTCCTAAAAATGTTCCTCCACAGAAAGATGAGAGATCTGCATTGCTAGAGCTGGTACCGCCATCTCTTCAATCTGTCCTCTTCTTCCCAAGGTAAAATCTTCCTTATAAATTACTCTAGCTATGCCAAATTTTATCTTTAAGAGTGACATTTTCCATATCAGATGTTCATGTCATGTCTGATATTTGACGAAGATTGAAGTTAAAATGGTCCGTTCTTTTCCAAAAACAGGCAAGAGAAAAAAAGCTATTTTACCAACATTAAGAAAAAGATAGTGACCTTTATAAAAACCTCTCTGCTTTCAAGGGACATGAATTTTGATGAGAGAGGAAAGCAAACATTCATTTCATGCTGATTTTTCCCATACTTGTGAAAACCTAGACAGGCCATAAGCCTTTGGAAAAACTGCAATTTACAGTTGTTCGAGAAAAATTATTAGAGCTTTCAAAAAAAAAAACCCCAGTCTTTTTAAAATCCTCTCCTCACTGAGCCTTCTGCAGTCTAAGGAACTACACATGAGCCCAAGTAAGGCCTATGACTGGACTGGGGAAGCAGAAGGAATACACCTCTTGGGTTTGTATTTCCCACGATCGTGCCTGCTCCCTGCACACAGGGATCACCTCCAAGGAAAGGAGGTTGGCTAATTCCAAAGCAGTAGGGAAGAGCCAGGAGGGTGATCAGAATACACTGACTTGGGACACTGCAAGAAGTATGGGGCTAAAATGCGACATGGGAGAAGAGAACTGAGAGGTGTGACACCTGGACTGTTTGGACAAAGAGACTGTGACTTGTTGGAGCTGAGGGGAGGGGAAGAGAGATTGGATGAGGAGTCAGAATGTGAGATAAGAGGAAATGGATGAAAATAAGTGATACAGTCCAGCAGTGGAGGCTGGGATTTTCTCGATCCAGGTTCTAGAGCTTAGATTAATTTTCTGTAAGGTAGACTCTAACTTTGCTAGGTGAGAATCAGACTCGGACAAGAAGCCAGAAGGGCAGAACAGACAAGGCAAGCTGGTGGAGACAAGACAAAAGAGGTCAGCAGTGGGAGAGAAAAGCTAACAAGTTCGTGACCACTAAACCATGTGGTTTGGCAAAGTTGGCTTAGTCATTACACAAAGTCAAACACTGCAAAACAGGGAAAACATCAGCATTATCGTTATTCAACCAATTTGAATGCATTCCATTTTGCATAACAACTAAGAATCAGTCCTAAATCAACAATTTTTCTCGCAGGACCCTGGTCCCATTGAATGTACTAGATAGGTTAATTTGGGAATCAAACTTAGCTTTCCTGTTTGGAAAGCGGGCAGTAATCAAGTGAGAGGTTGGGAATGGCTAGGACAAACAGGAAAATCACATGTCTAAGCCAGCTGAAAGGTGTACTACAAGGCTGGATTTGTCCCTTCCTCTGCACAAGGCCATGGTGGTAAGAATAGAATAGAATAGAATAGAATAGAATAGAATAGAATAGAATAGAATAGAATAGAATAGAATAGAATAGAATAGAATAGAATAGAATAGAATAGAATAGAATAGAATAGAATAGAATAGAATAGAATAGAATAGAATAGAATAGAATAGAATAGAATAGAATAGAATAGAATAGAATAGAATAGAATAGAATAGAATAGAATAGAATAGAATAGAATAGAATAGAATAGAATAGAATAGAATAGAATAGAATAGAATAGAATAGAATAGAATAGAATAGAATAGAATAGAATAGAATAGAATAGAATAGAATAGAATAGAATAGAATAGAATAGAATAGAATAGAATAGAATAGAATAGAATAGAATAGAATAGAATAGAATAGAATAGAATAGAATAGAATAGAATAGAATAGAATAGAATAGAATAGAATAGAATAGAATAGAATAGAATAGAATAGAATAGAATAGAATAGAATAGAATAGAATAGAATAGAATAGAATAGAATAGAATAGAATAGAATAGAATAGAATAGAATAGAATAGAATAGAATAGAATAGAATAGAATAGAATAGAATAGAATAGAATAGAATAGAATAGAATAGAATAGAATAGAATAGAATAGAATAGAATAGAATAGAATAGAATAGAATAGAATAGAATAGAATAGAATAGAATAGAATAGAATAGAAAATTTCAGTTGAAAGGGGCCTACAATAATCATCTAGTCCAAATGCCTCCTAAACACTGACAGGCTTGGAGCACTGACCACCTCTCCAAGAAGGCTGTTCCAGTGTTTGACCACACTCTCAGTGAAGAAAACCTTCCTAACATCCAGTCTGAACCTCACACGGTGCAGCTTCAAACCATTCACATGCACCCTATTACTGGATACCAAGGAGAAGAGATCAGTAAAATCTCTTAAACCAGATTTTTTTTACAAGCAGTCTCTAAATCTGTGCACGCCATTTTCTGGATGCTTAACAAAACCCTGATAAATCCTCTGGCCCCTTTTTTTGGTCCGGTGGCAATTCCAAACAAAAATAAGTACTGTACTGAGAGCCCAATTTTGACAAATCAGTAAGTATAAAGTTTTGACTTTGTTGAAAGAAAAAATATATATATTCAGCCTGTCTTCTTTTGATTCTGAACATCTTTTTTTCAGATGAAAGAAAGATACATATTGAAGTTATAAACTAATTTGAATTCAAAATTCAGTGTTTCATCTCAAATATATTGAAAGAAATAATTCAAATTAAAATTGAAAAAGGGAAATGGTTTGGAGACTGTTTTGCTTTTCTCCTGGGTTCAAGATGATTTCTGCAAAACAAACGATTATACAGTGTATAAACAAACAGCCCATATAACTTGTATGTCACCAAATTTCTATTTCTACATTAATAAAAAATCAATGAAAACCAGTGCTCAGTCCTAGGTAAGACTTGGCAGGGGGCAATTGAAAAATTGCTGAGTTGGAGACAAAGAGAAATTTGCTTTGAACACTGAAAGCATTCTGTAATGATCAGTACTTTGAATAATGAGATTCTAGGTGTCTCAGATGGGCCATGAAAAATTAATAGACATTTTTGACCTTAATCTTGCTGCACCTCAGTTCCCCGCCTATACAATGGATTTACATAAAGTAGCTTGTGTCCTCTCATCTCGTAGGAGTAGGGTGAAAATCCATGAACTTCATGATGTACTGAGATACTGGCCTAGCGTGCCACAGATTTGCCTTGAGACAAAGAATCCTCAATTCTCAGCAGCCTGTGGAAGCAGACACAATACAAAGCTTAAAGATACACATTAAGCAAGGCGAAGGAAACAAAATACTGCATCACTGCTCAGTCAGGAAATGTCACCCATCCTGCATTCAGAGGCAGGCAGGGGTCCTGTCTTGAAAGACAGTACTGAAACCACTGCTCTATAATGCATAGACACAAGAATGCCAAATTAAGATTGCAGCCTTAATTCTGGCACTTTCTTCTGTTTGAAGTGCTTGCCTTTGCAACCTAAATAATATTCTTCTGACAGAGTTGTGTGTACGTAATATATGAAAGGCTCTTGGCTCGGGGGCCTTGGACTTCACAGAACATTGCAGCAGTCCCCCTG
Organism: Vireo altiloquus; assembly: GCA_013396875.1. Lineage (NCBI taxonomy): Eukaryota > Metazoa > Chordata > Aves > Passeriformes > Vireonidae > Vireo > Vireo altiloquus. The sequence continues at coordinate 217,279 of VZRF01009553.1, read as the reverse complement.
AGTTTTCCTCCCCGGTTATTTTGCTTCCAGCTCATACCGGTTTTGCAGCATTGTATCAGAGCTTGTCTTTTCCTGTCTCCCTCCTTTACCACATGCCCTTCGTCAGAACTGCTTCTTCACCTCCAGCCACCCACCCTGCCAGCTCCCTGGCACTGGCTTTCATTGTTGCATTGTTAATTATTTGCTTGGGCAATCACAATCCTAGGACCACAAGCACAGGCAGAGGTCTTGCTTCATTAGATACAAAACAGCAAATACAATAGCTAGAGGTTTCTTAATTTCAGAGCAAAATTGCAATAGTGTTGGCTTTCTGTATCCTTCCCAGATCTGGTGCATGATGCAGAGGTGCCTGCCTCCATCTCTTCTTCCTCTGCTACCTTCCACCCAGTAACTGTACTGGTGGGAGGCAGAAAGGAAAACTTTGACTCATCACATCTGTCTCTAATGGCAGTTGTCATGCTCCTTCTAACCCCAGGTTCCCTAACATTTTCACTGCTATATAACTTCTGTAGTATTATAGTCTTTATTCATACCTCTTTACCTGAGCTTAAATATTCCCTACTTTTCACCTGAAAAATTCTTTTGGGGTAAAACTCCCTTCAGAGAATTTCTGGTATGGTTTTGTTCATCCTGCAAAATATGCCCAAAGCCTTATGCAAAGACCATACAGACAACAAGTTTGCACCTTCTTAAACAAAGACACCATATTAGGGTGGGAACAGGGGCTGATGTTTAAAAAAATTCTGTGCCAAGGGAAAGATAACTTAGAAATTGCCAAAAAGGAACTACTTGAAAAAAAGAGTTCAGAGCCTCTTTAGTTTTCTTTTTTTTTTTTTCCTACTAATATTAAGCTTCAGAAGTTGGAAATGTCAAAACAATAGACAAAGACCAAACTGTGGATAATCCTCTTCTCCCTGGCATCATGACACCGGTCAGTGCAAGATTCTCCTTTGCTAACACCCCTTGTCCTGTCCTGTTGTAAGTTACTGACTCACTCCTTTTTCTTATTCTCTCTCTCCCTTTTCTCTCTCTCTCTCCCGGCTCTCTCCTCTAGCTCTCCCTGATGAACAGTGAGCTGCAAGAAGCATTCCTGGGTTAGAAATTAACATATTAATGAAGAAAGAGCCTTGAAGAGGGGTTGAGAAATGGGGAGCAAACAGAAAGATGAGGAAGGCAGAACAAAATAACAAAGGGAAGATATAATGAAGAAGGGACACAGAGCCAAAGCACAAAGGGAGGGGAAAAAAATGCCTTTTTCAGGAACTTGTGCTTCTTCAAACACTTCCATGGGAAGAAAAGATGAAAGAGAGGAAAGAAAGGGGTTAGGAAAAATGGGGTGGCTCTTCTGTTTTAAGCTAAGATTTAATATTTCTATAGAAAAGAATCACCTATTGAGGGAAAGATAAGAAGATGGAATATGGGAGTGATGGAAGGATACAGAGACACACAAAGGGGGCATGACTGATAACAAGAGCAGTGGGTTCATTCCCAGCTGTTTGCAAAAGGCCATGAGGATGGAATCATGGAAACACCAGTGCAATAGGCTTTGCCTATGGGGTAGTGCCTCCCCTGCAGCCTCCTGCTCTCTCCTTCCACAATGTAAACCTGCAAGCCTGCCCCAAAATTATGCTAAAAAAGGACAAAATGTCAATTAGCAAAGGACTATTGTTGATCTGGCAAGCTCACAAGTGTCCCACTCCCAACCCTTCTCAGCGCTCTCTCAGGCAAACAGTGGGAAACCCATTAGGACCAGCAGGTTGAGGAGGAAGTAAAAAAATTGTTAGTTCAAACATCTAAGTACTTGTTCCATCCTCTCTGTTCCTCTGTTTGACTACCCACCATTTACATCCTTCTTTAGAAGCACTTCAGAAGAAGAGATTCTGAATAATGCAGAAGAATATATTCTAAATTTCCTCTTGCACCCACTGGCCAGAACAAGCCCACCATTCCCATGCCTGCTGACAAGACAAAAGGAGAAAAAGAAAAGAGGATTCCTGGCCTGAAGAAGGAACATAAAGAAATAGCATTTTTAGTGGTGAAATACATGGCAGACACTGCAAAACCAAGGCATAAGCACTTGACTAGGAAAACTAGGAAGTTTTTTGGCATAGGTCAACATCAGTAAAGGTGTGAGCTGTTACCAGAGAGCCATTCTTGTAAAACAGACCTGTCTCAGTTTATCCCCATCTTTCACAGTCCCATCAGCATTTGCCACTACAGAAAAACTTGTTCCCCAGCTCCCTGGTGGTACCAAGCCTTGACACCTCACCAGACTACTGCAATACTGAGAACACCCTCAATACCCTGAGTGCTGAGGCCCGTGGTCTTGTGCAGCAGCTTCCTAGAGGTATAGAGATCAAGTAAATAGCCACAGGCACAACAGTGTTTGTCTCCTTGACCAGCCCAACACCTCCTTTCTTCTATGATGGTGAGGGCAGTGAACCAAGGACCATTTGTCACTCAGCCATCTCCAGATGAGACCCCTAGCTGCTACCACACAGCTTTCTTTGATACTTAAAGAAACTTTAAGCATGAATCTCTATCACAAATGTGACACATTTATATGGCTGCTTTCCCTTGACTTCTCAGGCAACAAGAGGAAGTTCAGGGATTTCCTGGCATAGGAGTTCCCACTGCTCAGCTTCAGCAGAACAGCCACAGCCAGAGTCACAGCATCCATGCAACTGCCTGGTTTTGGGTACTACTACTGCTCTGACCTGTGGCATCTGAAAAGGCAAGGCAAGCTCCAAACCACACAGAGGAATAAAAGTCAGAGTCACCCACAGCCCCCCCCACTTGGAGAACCAGCTGCATGTCCTTCACAGTGACTGCTCTAAAACCAAGCCCGGTGATGCTTTATATTTCCCCAAGTGGTCCTCCAGCTGCACCACATCCCCACACTCCCTTTCCGTCAGTGCCTTTCTCTGGAGACCTGCTTCCACACTGACAACTGATGGCTGCAACAAATGTTTCTGAACTGCCGCAGCTGAGCACCAAGAGGCAGAAGCTCTTCTGCAGGCTTTGGGTGACAGAAAGAGAGGAAACCAGCCACAATGCAAACCAGCCTGATCTACAACACAAGCTGGTGGATGCTTCTCACTCGGGCAGCTCTCCTCTCCCCTGTGGCTAATCCTACCCCTGAATGCCTACATACCCTCCATACTGGCTTACACAGTACTCCCAGTGCCACCCACTGTTGGGAGTGCCATGCTTCTCTCATTTGGCTCCCTCACTCTGCCAAACTTCCTTGTTAAGCAATTTCATGGAACTTTAATAAGCTATTCCAAATCAATTTCACAGCATTGCAAAGCTTGTGCCTTCATCAATTCAAACTTGAGCCTTCCATGAAAAATTGCTTGGAGAAAAAATACAAATCAGTAAATTAAGTAAACTTCTTGCTCTGCACAGTCAAACTGGGGCCTTTTCCAGAACTATCATCTTTCCACAGCTACCAGAGAAACTGTGGCTTGGTGCCACCTCCAAGGCACTTCTTGGAGCACCTGTCTTGTGAGAGAATTGGGTTTGTTCAATCGGGAAAAGAGAAGCCTTTGGGGTGACCTAATTGTGGCCTTTTGGTACCTGAAGAGAACTTACGGGAAAGATGAGGCAAGACAATTTACAAGAGCATGAAGTGACAGGACAAGGGGAATGGATTCGAACCGAAAAACAGTACATTTAGATTATGCATTAGGAAAAAATTGTTTACTGTGAGGGTGGTGCGGCACTGGAACAGGTTGCCCAGAGAAGTTGAGGATGCCTCATCCCTGGGAATGTTTAAAGCCAGGTCAGATGGGGCTCTGAACGACCTGGTCTAGCTGAAGATGTCCTCTCCCATGGCAGAAGGCTTGGAACTAGATGATCTTCAAGGTTTCCTTCCAACTCAAACCATTCTGTGATTCATCTGACCTCCAGTCTCACATTTGCTAAAAGCAAGGCCTTCTCCATCTCAAAGCTACATTAGAACCAAACTAGATCTGCAAGTAAAGCCCCCCAGAATCTCAGCTACATGCCTGCAAGGAAAGGAAAAGGAAACTGAGACAAGGGCAGCAGAGCATGCAGGACTCTGAACTAAATGTTCTGCTGCACTTCCTGGATCTGGGCAAGTCAAATGCTGGAAAGCCCAATATCCCACACTGCCCTGCAGAACAGCTTTTTGACATGAATAAATACTAGGCATACTGAAGAGCAGTTGCTAGATGTTCAGATTTATTCAGAGGCTGTAAGCATCTGTATTTTGCACCTCAAAGTCTTCACAGTCCCTTGGTGACACTGAAGAGCATTTTGTCGTGGCTTAAGTACCAGCTCTTGTACGCTCTCACCATGCCATACGTCACCACTCAGATGCAGAAGGACAACATCAGCATCTTTGTGAAGAAGGTGGAAAGCATTGCTTGCAGCAATCTGTTTGAGGTACCTCATGTCACTCACACAACCTAATCTGTCAGTGACACATTATTTTAAGGGGGAAGAAAGCAATGAAAAGTATCCTTTTGGGAGGGCCATCTTTTATATATGACATCTATTACCCACGTGGCTGCATCCTCTCAGAGCTTCATCGGAGTCAACCCTTTTGCTCCCCATCCAGTTCTGGTTATTGCTTGTCTGTAACCAGTGGCAGGTAGACAGCAGCCTTGCTGGACATCTCCCTCTGCACAGGGCTATCTCCAGAGCAAATAAGCAGATAATCAACGTAGAATCTAGATAAATCAGCTCAAAACATGTCATGCTCTCAGGATGAAGGAAGTCACTGAAATTTGATATAATTTGCTCTTGAAGTCTGCACACTGGAAAAGCTGCTAACCTCCTTCCTGAAACCACTTCTGGAGCTGCTGGCTGCCTGCTTCGCACAGGCACACGAGAAGCATGTGTGGCACTGCAGCTAATATCTTGCGCTCATTAAACACCCCCAATGTCTTGGCGAAAATCCACCTCTAGTAAATTCATTCTGCCAGCTGAAACTCCTCGTGCCGCTCCAGCGAAGGTGCAGTATTCATCTCCACTTCATACTATATTCTGTTAAACAGTTGCTCTATTTCACCCCAGAGACGGCTGAATTTTTGTGGTGAATTAAGCCATCCCTTTCTACTTTGTAAAGTGCTTTGGAACTGCAGATAAAAGATGCTACAGCCTGTCATAAATAAATGCAAGATGCTGACACTGCTACTGGAGGTAGCCATCTTGCTGAAAAATGATTTCATTTGTGACACTAATAATACAGGAAGAACACTGGGCAAGACACTGAAAATTCATTTCCATCTCGTTTTAATAGCTTCAAAAACCAGAAAAAAATGTCAGCATCGAGTCAGCATTTGTGCATTTTTAGCCAGCATCACGCTACAGAGATTCACAGGTTTTCAGTCCATTGTGGCAGCTCTCCTCCACCATGACCATACCACCAAGAGGGTGAACTCTCCATCTGATCGTCTGCTGTCTCTCCAGATCTTAACAAAGACCATCACTAAGTTCACCAAAGCTGTTTTTCCACTATTTCTCATGGTACATTACTGCAAAGGGGAGGCCTAATCACCTTACCATCTTTATTCAATCAAGACAGGTGTAGAGACCTGTTCGGTGCAATATAACAAGCTCAGAAATATCTCCACAGGGGCGGAAAAGAGTTTTCTTTGTATGAAGATGGCTGGCAGCGTTCAGTCTGATTGATCATTTCAAGGGCAACTATGGTTAGATTTTAATATTCATTTTATATTAAGGTGCTTGCGGGCTTGAGAAGGGACATTTTTATTACTTAAATCAGGAGAGAACATGCTGCAGAAATGATAGAGCAGGGTGTACTGAACAAGCTGACAGGTCTCTGCTATTTCTATTTTCTTTGTTATTATTTCACTCACATTCAAGCATTTTAAATACCACATTTCTAGATTATATTTCATTCAAATACTTCAAGAAATACAGTGCACAGTGAATGCACAATATAAAAAAAAATTACACTAAGGTAACATACATTACCCTCAAATGTTTATATTCAATTCAAAATCACATTTTCTAACCTTAGCAAAGCAGGAATTCCTTGTCTAAGACTGCAAACCAATTTCTGAAGTTTGAAGTGAAACTAGCTTTCAGTTATTTGTCTACACCAACAGAAAACCCTCTGCTGGCTAATTATTTGAAAGCAGAACAAAGTCATTCATTTCACACTCTCTTAACTCAAAATTGGATGAACAGAGATTTTCTGCTCAGATTTTTTTAAAAAATGTTCACCTTTAGACTGTGAATGAAAATAAAATTTGCAAAGTAAAACAAAATATACTTTAAAAATTATTGCTACTTGAAAATAGGCCAGTGGAGAGGTCTGTGCACTGCAGAGGGAAGTCTGGATTCTGCACAGTTAACAGGTATTCACAACCTGTTACCTGTGCAAAATTTGGTTGGGTCCCTTTTAGGTAAGTATTCAGCTGCCCCACAGATATGCAGATCCACATTTTCCTGAAATGTGGATGTAAGACTCGAGTAACCCTTAAAGCAATGATTTTGAGAGGAATTTCATCAGCAGCATCTACTCAGGAGTGCTCTAAGCCTCAATTCAGAAAAGCACTTGACCACACACAATCTCATTGGACAAAGCATAGATGGCAAAAGCCACTGAACAGCAGGTGCTTCTGCAGGGGAGCAGGCAGCTGTTTGACAGGGCTCAGCTCCATCACGCAAGCATGTAGGACAGAAAGGGGAAAAGAATACCCCACTGAAAGTTAAACCACAGGAACAGAGTTAAAACTGCAGAACAAAAAATAATCTCATCTCAGACACATCAGGGTTAATATCTCCACTCTTTTCCAAGAAAGGTCACCTATATTAATTTTTTTCCCTTTTCTTTAGTGAATTTCTGACAACACAAAGGCCGTCATGGCCCCCCTCCCCGCCCCGCCTTCCAGGAGGGAGCACTAGGTGCAAGCAGAGATGGTGTCTTGTCAAACTGAATCGTGAACCCAAATTGCATCAAAGAGAAGAAAAAGCTGCTCCAGAGTTGCACAGGGAGCCATAGCAACGTGGCTGTTCCTATTTTTAAAAACTTGAAAGATAGTAAGAACATTAAGTCTGAGGAGAGAGGGGAGAAAAAAAAAAGAAACTATATTTCTATCAGAAAGGAAAAAAATGCACATGTTCCTGATAGGCACCAGTGATGAAACCACATATGGTCAGCCATCAGTGTGCAGGTATGCAAGCCAGAAAATATCCATTGCCCCATCAAGCCAGCTCTTGAAGGAAAAAGAGAATTTCTCACCTTCCTTCCGCTGCTCTGCTAAAGCAGGTTTTCAAATTCCCTGAGGCACTTTAAAGCCCACAGCACCCTAACTGCATTTTGTGATCAGAGCAGGATCAGCAATAGCATAGCTGGTGCTAAACGGTAGCCAGAGCTGGGTTTGTGGTTTCAAAGCTCCACCATAGAGGGAGGATTTTGACTCACTTTCCATGAAGAGTGGAGAGAGTCTGAAGGCACACACTAAAACATATTGTCACTAGCAAGTGAAGTTGCCACAGTATTAGCACTAATTGGACTTGGCTGCAGAGCAGAAGATGTCTCAGAGGACTGGAAGCAGAACACGGACATTTTCCCATCTGGAAACTGATGGTGCATACCAAAATTCATTCCCAGCTGGTGGATTTTGGAGGCGTTTATGAAAGGGTATGTCCTTTAATCAAAAGATAACCCTTGCCAAAAACCCATCCCTCCACTTGAACCCTTCTATTAGCTCAGTTGGTTAGAGCAAGGTGCTAACAACAGCAAGATTTCAGGTTCAATCCCTGTACAGGCCATTCACTTAAGAGTTAGGCTCGATGACCCTTGTGGGTCCCTTCCAACTCAGAAGGAATATTTTGTGATTCTGTGATCCTATTTTAATAGCAAAAAGGGTAGAACACCCAACTGTCCACACAGAACAAGTGCCTCCTCTCCCCTTGTGACAAATCCCAGCTATGCAGGACTAAGGCATCCTGTGGTGCCTGCTGAGGAACAAACATTTTTGCTGAGCCATCACACATTCCCACTGAGAAGTCAGGGATCTCCAGTATCCTACCAGCATATAAGTTAGTTTGATGTTTGACCTTCCGCTGCGGGACAGTGTTCTTCTCACTGCCCAAGCAGGACTGCTTAAGAGCTGGGCAAAGCAAGGAGGACAGCCAGACACAGACTGCCCTTCTGTATCAGGCACCCTTAGCAGTCCACTTGTATGGGGGAGGTTTGGATCAAGAGCAGGTTACAAACTGCCCTCAGCATTTCCCTCCAGTGACAGAAAAAAAAGGAGTCAGACGAAGCCAACACTTCCTCCAAGATGTGGTGGCACATGACTGTTCACCTCCTGACCAGGCATCATGGATAATCAATAGCCCCAAACCAATGAACCCAGCACCTTTCACCAGCACCGCACCACTGCAATGCACACAGGGCAAATGAAATGCAATAGGAGATGCAAGACAGGGACAGAAAAAAGTGATGGCCGTACACACGAACAGAGACTTAAACGATGTACAACGAGGGATGCAGGGAGGCAGAGAGACCCTGACAGAGCAGGAAGTACGGGCCAGCCCCAGCCTCCAGCTGCTGCTGGAGCAGTGACAGGAACAAGCAGATTTCAGCAGCGGGGATCTCTAATCTAGTCAGCAGCGCTCATGCCACGTGCTGCCAGCCTGCACCAGCCTGATGGCAGCGGGACACACCAACCAGAGTGAACATAATGAGCTGCTAACAAGACATGGGCTTAAAGGCTCCAAAAGGTCAAAAGTTACATACGCCTCCTCACCCTCCAAGTCTCTGAAAAGGGCAATTTCTGCATCCTTGGGAACATGCCACTTATACCTTCTCTCACCACCTCCCCAGCATAAGAAGCAAGTCCTAGCACTGTGCCTCCCACAGCTGGAGCACCACAGGATTCAAGGGCTTCCCAGCCAGCTACCAAGCAAGTTCCCCGCCAAACTGAGCGAGACAGGGCTCTTAGTATGAGGGTAACTCGACCAACCCGTGCGTTGAGAAAGAGTGATGCAAATGGTCCATTGTCCATTCCTGCCCTCAACTCCCCTACTGCACCGTGGGAAAGTGTGTGACCCACACAACTAGGACAGAACACAGAGTGGCTCCATGGCAATACCTGCAAATGACATATGATGACCCCTGTGTCTGACGTGGAAGGTGATGGCTGCCATCACTGGAGAGGAGAGGGCAGGAGGGCAGGTTGAGAGAGACCAGAGAAACAAGGAAAGGTGTTGCCTGGGCACTGTCCTTGGCACTGACCTGGGGAAAGCAGGTCCAGGGTGCTGTGGGCATGGTGCTGCTGACAGGGATCAGGGTGATGCAATACCCTGAAGGGACACTGCACTTTTTTAGGGATATGTACAGCCCACATGGTCTTGAGTTTCCAGGGAAACAATTTGTTTGTGCAATCCAAGTGCAAGAACTTTCTCTGCTCACTGACTCACTGCTCAGGTATCTAAGCCCCAGCAATTCCTAGTTTCTATTAGGGAAATGCAGCCATGTGAGAACAGAGCTTGCCCTGGTTGTTCCAGGGAAAATGGTTTCCAAGCATTCATCAAAGGTTCTTCTGCATTTCTTATCTCTTTGGCAAGGTAAAGCTACAGATGAATGTTACTTCCCCCAGAGTGGAAGTGTCATGTCCAAACAATGCACTGAGCAAGCTTGCCAGCTGTTTTCTTATTTGAAGAATCTGCGGTACAGAATGAGGTATAGAATTTAACTTAACTTTGTTTCCCTCTAAAAGTATTTCTTTGCAAAGGTGGTATAATTCCACATTTGTATTTTAATTCCAAAGCAAATGCTCCACTGCACTTTTTATTAAAATGAAATCTGGTGTGTGCAGCCTGCTGTTAAATGAGAGACTATTAAAGCCAATCAGTGGAGAACTCATTAGTAACCCTACAACAACAAACTAGTAGTTATGGCCCAGCATTCCCAAGCAGCCATGACAACAAGTAGAAAGAACCCAGGTCTCATTGAAGGCTATAATAAAACCACAGCTTATGTAGCCCAAAGACTGTGAATATCCATACAAAACAGCTGAGCTTCCATTCCTCAAATATGTGCCAGAAATTATATTCCTTTCTTATGACTCATCTCTGAATTCCACTCCTAAGAATACTCCTGTCATTTAGTTATTTCTTCCCATTTCTAAAATGTAATGAGAAGCACCAATCCAGAGCTCAAGGAAATCTGTCCCATCAATTAAAATAACGAAATAAGCAGAAGGCTGCCTATAAACACATCCACCTCTGCCCACTCACTCCTCAGCAGCCATGGTGAAGGAAGAAAAGATGAGCTTTGCAGGATGCCTAGAAGCCTAGCAACTCTCCTAGGAAGGGCCAAGAGTTAAGAACTCCTCACCTGAGCATTTCTTTCCCAACCTTTGAGATCTCCTCATCCAGCATAAAAGAGCAGAGCACACAGTGGTTTTGCTGGGTGCGCAGAAGACCAGATATTGAGATAACGATAAACTGGGTAGACTGAAATATTCAGACCAGATTTCTTTCTGGGACAATGAAGGAGTAGATAAATAGGTAATTATTACAAATAGAACAAAGAATTAAAGAACTGGGAAACAGCATTTGGATACTTGGACTCCAAATTACCACCTAAGCCTCTTACCAGCATAAATTGAGATAAATCCCTCACTAGAGGAAAAATTCCTCAAAAATCATTCAAAAAAATAACTAACAAACCTTGGAGAGCAAACCTCTCTCAAAGTATCATTTTACTACTCTTCAGCAGGTTCACTTATTGGACAAAATCCAAAATGTTCAATGGTCGTGATCATACTTCTGCAGTTCCAGCCTAACGCAAAAGAGAACCGGTTTCAAAACAGAAAGAAACAGTTGCTATGAGACCATTAGTGCTACAAGAAGATGCAGACCAAACACCTACATTGTCAAGAAATGGCATTTAGATAACAGTCTGTCTTGTTCCTTTTTGTGAAAAAAATTGGAGTCATACTTCAAATAAAACTTTGTTTGCACAAGTTCTTGCAAAAATGAACAAGTGTCAGTATAAAAAAGGAGGAAAGATATGGAGAATCTGAACAACGTTCAGTTCATTTTCTCCTTACTCCATTATATACCCAGATCAACCACTGATACCATGTTGAGCAGTACCATTTGATTTTAACTGCATTCAGAACAACTGCTCTTTTAAAAAGACGAGGAAAAAAGTAAGAAATGGTCAGAGTTCAAAGGCAGATCTTGGGAAATGACTAATTCACAGTCTTAGTGTATAGCGTGCCCCAGCTGAACTGAATTACACATTTTTTTAGTTGGATGTGTCACTCTCCAAAGAATAAAATGGGAAAATTCCTGTATTGCATTGCCTCCCCAGCTACGGATTTGAAATAAATTGGACCACTTTGGATTATCTTCAAGAGTTTCTGCAACAGTAGCTACGTGGTGATGCTTTATCTGAGGTCACATACACATACACTTTGTCTCCCCAGACATCAAGCCCACGTACATGCATTTCTCTATTCTGTGTAGGCATGTGAAGGGGGAACTGTAAGTTGCAGATGGCTGAATATAGTATTGCTGGGTCCAGAGCAAGGCTAAAATTAGCTTTCCAGAACCTTCAGTCCAGTCCAAAATGAGCCAAACCCTGTTCCAGACATGCAGGTATTGCTGCAACCTGGTGTGCACAGTGCACAAGTACTGTGGGATCTTAAAAGGTGGAAGTTAGGGAAAGTATGAAGTAGCCAGGTCTGCAGAATCTGTACTATCACAGACAGCAAAAGCATAGCAGGAGAGGTTTAAAGCTTAGCACATAGTAAATTCTAGCAAATTCAATGGAACTTGAAGGTATGAACACAGATTACAGCTATTAATCTCTGTGGGTTTTGGCTCAGTGAGGTGAACTCACATATTCATGACTGCCTCTTCCCACGTTTTGTGCTTCTCCTCTATCTCTCCTCCTGGCACAGACTTCAGGTGTGAGGCTGAGCTTGAAGCCATCTGATTTCTATCAAACCCTTGGATTTGTAAAAGCAATGGCTTATTTCAGATACCACTAGTTTTTAAACTTCAAAAGGTGCCTGAAAGTAATTTGACCTAAATAAAAAACTAACCACCCAACTCACTGAAGTCACTTTTTAACCATCTCACATGGAAATACAGAGAGGGTGGAAACATGGGCGGGTGGGGGAGAGAAGGAGGCATGGTCAGAACCCCCTCACAGGCCAGCACCATGTGAGGCAAAGCAAATATTTGCACTGTGCTCACAAGTAACTGCAAAAGTATAATTATTTCTGAGTTAGCTCAGGTGCCTGCCGCAATCTACACAGTGGCAGAACAGATCTTGGCATGGACTAATTGACTCTGCTTCTCAGTGAGACTGATGTCAGTACCCAAACTAAGCCGGGTGAATCTACACGTATTGGCACTCATTCCTGTGGATGCTGGACCAAAAGCAGACAAAGGAGCAGAAACAGCATGGTTTGGGCCACGAAGGTGGGAAGAAAGCTAGGATCTTCAAAAGTGACAAGAACTGCTCTCATGTGGGGTGCCCAGGCTTCAGGGCATATCTGCACTGCACAACAGTACTGTCACATCTACCCTCAAGAGTCTCTGAGCTGGTGACTTTAAACAATGCAAAAAGGTGCTGCGCAGTGAGATTATGTTGGGTCCTTGAAGCAGAGTAGCTATATGGGCATGATGTTGTGCATAGGCTAATACAGTGTCAACAGAACTCATTAGCAGAAGGTCTCTGCAGAATGCTGCATCACATAGTGGGGAACGTTTTGTTTTCTAGATAACTGCTGAAAAGACACAATAAAGCTCCCCCCAAAATCCCTCTTCATTTGGAAAGGTAGAACAAAAGCCTGCCTTGATGTTACTTCTCATTACTTTGTATACACTAAATATATTTTCCCTGCCTAATCATTCCAGTGATGACTCAAAAGAGCAACAGCAAAAACCCTTACTCCTAAGCCTATCTGGGAAGGAAAGAGATAAAAGCTTTGGGCACCTTTGGTAGTTTCAAGGCCTACATAGAGAAAAAACACAGCATGGGGAGAAGGAAGTAAAGCAGTAAGAGCTGGTAATACGCCAATGGATCATAGAGACAAAGAACAAATAGCAATATGGATAATCTATCGGGTCAATGAATAAAGTTCTCTTACATTTCCAACATTTGGGCAAAGCAAAAATCTGCTTTCTTGTCCTCTAGTCCCTCTATCTGCCTAGTACAGTTGACAGCGAGGGGTCACAGCATGCAGACCAATCCATCACATTTGCACTGCTCAGTGATTCAACATGACAAATGAACAAGGACACTGAGCTCTGTGTGGCCTGATGGCTACTGCCTGGATTTTCCTTGTCCCACCACAAAGGATCTAACACCACAAAGGATCTAACATATCCAAGGATTTTATATGTAAAACATTGGACAATGACAGCTGAGGAGGTCAGGGGGCATCTGGATTCCATGTCTCATTATCTGGATTACTTTGCTACATGCCAAAACTCCATCTGGGACAAAAAGGAACATTCAGTGATCAGAGCGCTGTTCTGGAGGTTGCTCCACCACAAGCTTCCTCTATGCCCTTAAACAGATGTCTTAGCACTGTTTCTTAGGAAAATCTGAATTTGAATACAAAGAAGATGTTTATTCAAACAGGTTTTTCCAATGTTTAAATATCCTTTTCAATTTTGAAAAACTTGCCGTTCTAACCCAGGTTACTAGGCTTTCTGCATTAAGGTACACAAGAGAGAATGGCACCCAAAACAACCAGCAGGCAACGGCCAATGAAGTGCCAAAGAGCAGGGTAACAGCATAAGCCTTCCTCTGAGGTAAACTGTATTCTTAAGACATCCAAGGGATTTAAAGGCTTTGAGGATGAAGGAGGACCTGAGCAGAGTTGATGGCTCTAACTCTTCTTGTAGCTCTATTTCTCTCTACATCTCTTTTCACTTCCTTCTCTCCTGTAATTCAGGGCTAATGAACAGCAGAAGGACACTTGATGTTCAGACAACAGTTGCCATGAAACAATTCCAGGTAGGTTACACTACCATCACCCATAAGGGACACCTGTTCACACAGTGCTAGTGCCCGGAACAGAAGCTGTAGCCTTCTAGACATCAACACAAACATTCCCACTGCTTGCAGCAAGAGCCCACCTGAGAGTTGCAGACCTGCTCATGCAGAGGCACTCTAAACAGTTCAGCGCTGTTATGAAAGCAAAAATTCGTGCATTGAGGGTCACACTCAAATTTTTGCACTATGCCTTCATTATTCCTTCTCCTCATGCTCACATGCTCCCTGTGTTGCATGAAGGTTTTCTAAGGGGGTGACAACACTGGCACTCATGATGCACAGCAACATGCCTCCCACCCTCAGCTCACCCCCCCGCCCAGGTTCTGGCCAACACCACCTGCTGCCCCAAAGCACCACATGCCCTAGTAGAAATATTCTGGTGTCAGAGGCCATCTTTGACAGCCCTTTTGTAAGGCTGGCCTAGCTCTTTCCCTTACCTGTTGAGCATGTTGGACTGGTAAATCCTTTTCTCCTGGGTGTTGTAACAGCTGCTCTTGGGCTCAGGGATGAAGCTGTGTTCAGACAGCATATCAGAAGCAGCCGTGGTGATTATGGCTATTCCATCCCTTACTCTGGCAGGAAGACCATAGTCCCATTCATCATATGAGACAGAGATGAGCCCAGTGGGGAACTCAGATGGCACTGTGTCTGTATCCCCTGCCACCAGGCTGGGCACGATCCACGTGTAACCATAGCCTGTCAGACCCACTGAGTTGGCCACCTCAAAAATGTAGGTGGCCTCTTCCTTTGTGCAGTAGAGGAGGATAACAGGGCTTTGGAGCTTCTTGAGCTGGTTCTGGATCTTTGAGTCCCCATCGTCCAGGGACATGTCCAACAGAAGGACCTCTTCCAGTTCCCAACCCACAAAGCTGTGCTCAATGGTACTGCGGATCTTGTTCACAAAGTCCTGGTAACCAGGGAAGTAAGTAGTGACAATGGAAAAGATGTACCAGTCGTATTCTTCCATGATGTTGAGCATGACAGAAGCTTGCTGTTCTATTGATGGGCCAAACTGGAAGAACATGGATGACTCATCCTAGAATAGGGAGTCAAAGGAAGAGAGAGAAAAAGAAAACAAGAATAGGTCAAAGGAAATAAACAGCATTCCTCGTCAATCCATCGAGCACATAGTCAGAATCTTACTTCATATCTTGGCCAGAGCTTAAAGATTTTTAACTTTTTAAAATTTAAGTGAAGCAAGTGAGAAGGAAGTAAAATCCTTTTTATGACCAGCTGTCCTTACTTTATTTTTAAAGGCAGGTTGCCAAAATTAGTTAAAGGTTTCAAATGTTAGACCTGATTCTAACAGACAGAGAACAAGTGGTACACAAGTGAGGACAGAAAAACAGAATATGTACAAAATATTTCCATTAAATTAAGAGCTTTAATCACAGGATTATCATAACCTTATATGTAGCATAAACAGGATACACAGTAGCTTTGATACTGATTTTTGAGACAGTCACTTTGATACTGAGTTTGAGACAGTCACTCTGAGTATCCAGACCAAAGTGCAAATAGAGTAGGAAAAAGCACTGGATACAAAGAGCTCTGACAATCTCTACTGCTAGCTCCTCTCAGAGCAAGCAAAAGCATAGAGTTCTACAACTGTGAAGGCTCAGTCTCAGAATAACATAAAATACATTAAAATTAAAAAAGGGATTTCTAAACTGTGACGAGGTTTGTTGACACCGCGTTTTAGAGAAATGTCAGCTCAGTATTTCTCTTGGTATTGCTCTCATAGCCTTCTACCATACTAAGTTTATCTTTGCAAAAATCAGAACTTGTACCACTTTACAACCTCCAAGACTCCAAGGGAGTTTTATACAGATCTCAGCCCTCCAATGGCATAGTGTAAATCCTTTTTGTCCTGGGATTTCACTAGATACCAGGCTTTCAATTTTTGACAGATCCAGAAAAATGCAAATCCCTGCTTTTGCCCAATTCATGAAGGAAAGAAATGGAAAAAAGTATTTGCCAATATGCTCTCTTAGGGATTTATCTTCTATCTTTTAAAATCAATTGCAAACTCCTGCTGACTTCTGTAGAGTAGGATTAGATCATAAAAACCTAACCACATATTAAAAAAACCAAAAAACCGCCACAATAAAGCACTCACCAAACAAACAAACAAAAAAAAAAGGCAGAATTAAATTATATCTCTCTGTGTAGAGATTCCCATTATAATAAGAATTCTTATAATTATAATTCCCATTATAATAAGAAAGTTCTCCAAATCCAAACACCTCTTTTAGGAATGAGAACAGCCCCACCTTCTTTTAATAAGCCTGGAAAACTGGACCAGAGATACAAAAGGACATACTCAGGAGTTTGAGACCTGGGAAAACTCATTGTACCTCAAGGCAGTCAGATTTAGAACAGCTCTCTACCAAATTAAGTCTCCTACAGCCTGGCAGGTAAAGCTGTTTTTTCAGCAGGGATGCAGTTAATCAATCATCCGTTCATCCTTTAATCACAGTTTTGATTACCTATAGCCATTTTCTATATTGACAAAATATGCTAGACCTCAGCAACTACAAAAAAAAAAAAAAAGGCCTGATCCCATATCCAGTCTTAAGCTCTTTGTTTCTCTTTCCTGAGCTCCCTATGGGTCACATTCTATATGAAAGATCCCCATGCCTTTCTTATGAGGTTTGGTGATTAAACTCTGTTCACTGCCTCCATATAGCTCACCACTCACATGTGAAAGTTCTCTTAGGACTGCTCTTTGCTTAGGGGAAAAATAAATGTATGCAAAAAGAAAAAGGAAAAGACCACAGCAACAAACTGAAGACAAGTTTAAAAAAAAAAAAAAAACAGGAGCAGCAACTGGAGCCACTCAATACATGGAAAACATCTCATACTTTTTATAACTGGAATTCAGCCCCTTCTCTCAGAACTGTGCTCATGAAAAGAACTTACTTTTCTAATAAAAAAGATATTTTATGTCTTTGAAGCTTATGCAGAAAATTAGAAAAGACAGAGGAAAAAAAAGTCAAACTATTGTCACAGCATCTGCCAGAATTCGAAAAAAGCCTGAACAAGCATCTCCAGCGCCCTTCACTGCACAGTGCCTTTGAAAGCCACTTGCAGCAAACTGAATGCTGGAGTGCAAAGACTCAGACTTACTGCCACAGGAAAAGGCACGACAGCTATACCAATGACTAGTATTTATTTTTATATTAAGTCCAGCCTTTCTATATTTAGGCAAAAGGGCCTCTGAACTGACTGCTGTCTTTCACCATCTAGCAGAGAGTCAAAGATCTGAAGGGCCTGGTTATTGAATTACAGGAACATTTGCCACACAGCATCTGGAAGTCTTGTCTGGTTGCTTCCTCAGTGACAAACAGGGGACACTACATGGTAAATCCACTAGTATTTCGAGGCTGCATACATACACTCTCAGGAGGTAGTAGGCATGGTAGCAAGGTGCAGGAGGTAATGCCCTCCCAGTGATTTAAACAGGGTCAAGCTAAAATGCCTGCTGACAGTTCATTCCACATGAGTGCACCGCCTAACTGTTGAAGGGAATTCAGCCCCAAAAGACTCGGGGAGAAAATTCGGAGCTCCTCACTAACAAGACTGTATCAGAACATCAAAAATCAATACACCAAATAGACAGCTTTATCACAACCCAGCGAAACAATTCCTCTCCACTGAGAAATGTAAGCACCCCACCTTAAATCAAACAGCACAGGCTAGTTGGCTGGGCATGCAATAATTGCTCTTGAGCAACTGTTGGCATTTCTATTACAGAAGCAGCAAGAAGAGGCAACTTATGTTCAAAAATGAGAGCGTTAAGGAGGTGCAAGCCAGTCCAGATTTTGGTTTGCCAGGATGTCCCTTGGCACTTAATCACCCCAATAGTTGGGCTAGCCAAATGTTCTTCATCCCCTAACCAACTCAGCACTCAGAGAGCGGTGAAGAAGGAAGGACAGACAACAGTATAGAAGAAAGTGTCCCTCTCATAATAAATCAGGAGAATTGCTGATAGAGTTGGATAGAAATCTCAGTCACTGCCTTTTTTGGGGGACAAAAAGCAAACTAAGAAAAATGTCCAAAACCCACAATTTTCTTCCCAACCTTGTTTTTGAGCATGCCTGATGGAAAGTCAAGGAAAAAGAGAAGGTGCTGAACAGATACATAACAGCAGGACTGTCAGACAGAACATGAATTGACCTCATTGTGGTGTAACAGCGAAAGTTTTTAATTAGGAGACAGATCTAACGTGGTTTTTACCATTTTTACACACATATAGCCTATAGAATCATTATTGCTTTATTATAGTCTAGAACCAAAAAGGAGTATTTTACCCTTCCAGACACTAGGGGTTTTTAGTGAACACTATTAGTTCCTGGTTTTCTCCTGAAGACATTTCACACTTTCCACCTTCCTTTTTTACCATGAAACAGCCAAAATATGGTTCAATATTGCCACTTGGAGACAGATTTAAGTTTGGGATAGGGATAGGTCAAGTTTTAATCAGAAATCCCTTACATTGCACATCATCCAGGTGAAATACAATCCCCTGGCTACAGGGAAAAGCTTGCCTTTCTCCTACAGCCCTTTCACCTACAAGCTCAGGCTTTCCATAGCTACCTGCTGGAAGAGACAGCAAGATGCTGTGGGGTGCCCCTCACACAGTCTGAAAGAGCAGAGGTTCCATTACAGGATCTCAATACTTCCAGAGATCCCAGTACTCCCCCACTGTCACCCCACAAGGTCAGGGATCTGTAGTTTGCAGAGCTGAACTGGAGGTGGAGCTGATCAATTGACACAGCACCACTCCCCAGCTGACAGATGGCTTCCCACAGAAAATCTGCTCCGAGTTTACCGATGCTAGGACAAGTATTGCCTCCTCCTCCTGCACGTTTAACCCCTCAAATAAGAAGGCTGGATTGCACATGGTGAAGGTGCAAACACACTCACCATGAAGCCTCCTCTTTGAGACTGGTGGCTAGTGAGTTCCTAGGTGGATGGAAGAGGGTTTGCAGAGGCAGGACAAGGTTTAGAGAACAACCAGGTACTATCACCAACACGTCTAAGTTCTTCAGACTTGCAGACAGGCCAGGCCTGATGCACACCTCACCGAAGATATGAACCCTTGGAAAGGCTGCAGATGACTCTCCCAGGAGCCCTCCTGCAGCTGCACCATTTTAAACCAAATACTGCCATTTAACGAGCCATTTACCTCAGATGTGGTAGGAGAGGTCCTCAGGGAGCTTTTCTCAAAAGTTCCTTTCTACCAGGCACTCCAGATTTCCCAGGCAAGCAAATGCAATTACTGCCTTAAAAACAGCATCTTACTATCCAGAGCAAAACTGCTTCTCTGGGCAGACTGGGGAACATCCACAAAGCAGGGGAATGCAAGGTCCCCAAAAACAGCTGCAGTAGTCTGCTCATGTTGAGGAACTGGCCAGCCTTCCACTGAGCCATGGCACTGACTGGTGACTTGGTGAGCGAGGAGATCAGTGTGCTGTGTGCCACCTACCTGAATGTAATCTGGTTCTGTGCTCCATGCTCTGGTGGCTGGTCCATGAACGCATTTTTGCTACTGGTGGCAAGCTCCTTTAGCTTCAGTCAAAATGCCAGATGCCACAAAGGCCAGGTGTGTTGAGTTATGCACAAGGAATTAGAGTAAGGAGCAAATCCAGAGCACTTGTTCATTTCTAAGATTTTGAGAAATATACCATGTCACTGCAAAATGCCCTAGTCTGCTGTCTCCACAGAGGTGCAGGACAAATACAATTTGTCCCTTTTTATTAGGTTTTTGGGAACATCTGTATATTTAACCCCATTTGCTGCTTCATTAAGCTTCCTGTGCAGCCATAATTCAACAACTGGGGTCTGCCCTTGCTTTCCAGCTTGCAGAGGGGATCCTATCAGATCCTAATGACTAAGGCCACTATTGCTTTCCAAAGCTATCTTCTCATTTTCCTGATTTAGAAGAAAAGCTGTTCATGTGTCTTTAGTACAATTCTGATTTGCAAAACTACTCTATGACCAATAGCCAAATCACACAGGGCTGCCTCTTGTTTAGATTTCAGTCCTGTCTACCACACAACTTGGGGGGGGACAAAAAGGAGTGAGCAAGCAGCAAATAACTTCTGGGAAAACACAGGCTTTCATTTCCCTACCTAAGTATTTATTTTCTTCAAAATCGAGACACTACTGTGTACCTATTTGTCACAGTCCTGGTGGGATACTTGATTCACTGGGAGTTTTACTGTTTATGATGGAAAATGCCACGACAGTTCAGCGTCTCATAATTAAGTTTTCTCTATGTCTGAGTCCCGTTTGTTATAACATATCTGACAGGAAATCAGGATCTTTGTTGCTTAAGTGTTCATTTACTTCTGTTTATCTTACCACAAATCCATTACTCCCTCAGGCTAGCCTACAGTCAGGATCTTCTGTCTGTTTGGTTTTTTCTCTCCAAATTTAATTTTTTTATTTAGTTTTCAACAACTTGATACAATAAAACTCTGGCTTTTATATTACGTGCTGTATCATGCTGTGTGAGTCCTTTCTTGAATGTTCGCAGTAGGGAATATGAGAACATGGTGACATTACATCCTATTGGTGGAATTGTCATCTGAAACAGAATCTCTGCATCTCACACATGCATACACACTCACACTTGGCATCTAGAACAGCATCTCTGCATCTCACACACATATGCACACTCACATTTCCCCAGATACATTCACAGCAAAACCTACTCAATGTAAAGTTGGAGCACGTTGGATTGTGTCATTTCCTAATGACTCTGTCTAGTTGATACTATTTAATAGGATTTTGAAACTTTCTTGTTTTACTGAAACAGGTTCCCTGAGTTACTAATGATTTTGGCTTGCACAGCAGATGACCTCCTGCAATCCTTTTTCCATGTTCTGATTCACTGATGAGTGGATTGTTCTTAGTGAAAATCCTCCCAAGCTGCCCTGGGAACGTGCTATCAGTGGGAAGTTCAAATTTGTTAGATGCACAAATGTGATTTATGTAACCATATAATTTATCAGTTCCCTCCCTTGTTCTTGCAATAATTACTGAACACACTAGACTTACTTGACAGAAGGACACATAGCTCAGACATGATGGTTACAGAAATTGGAGGATGAGTGGTAGCAAGAGACCCAGTCCAGTATCACCACTGATAGAAAGACAGACAGGATATACAGTGATAAATTAATTAGGAGAATGGTTATCGACTCTCTGGGTCTTCTCTGGAAGCCACAATCCCTGATGGCTACTAATTGCAATCAAGAATCTAGAGTTGTTAGCACAGTTCAATTTTGTTACCCTGGTAAATGATAACAAATATACCAAATTTACATGTGTAATGACATTAACTACACATATAAGTATCATCATATACACAGATCCCAGTCATGGATTGGACATTATTCTCTCTGTAGCAGTGGAAACAGATCTTCTGCAGAGCCCTAACCCAGGGGCAACAGTCCAAGTGCTCCAGCACCAAGGAGTTCCTGAAAGCTGCAATAAAAAGGCCTCCAATTAAAGATGACTCAAGGGCTGAAAACAGCTAAGTGATTTCCACTTTCCACTTAATAATTCGTTCAAAAGACTTTGCAACAGAGGAAACACAAGATAACCTAGATTCTGTAATCTTGATCTTGGTATTGTTTCACTCCATACCACATGCAGTTAAAAAAAATGAAAGAGTCAAACATACCAAGGCCATTGTCTGACATATACAATTCAGAGGAATTCAGTTGTTTGGCTAAAGAGAGGGTGTAACATTTATGAATTTTATAAACAATGACTGGGTTTATAAGCCTGGTAAAAGCAGGCTAATATATGATGGTATGCTGTACCGGCTTCTTAGGGCATCATACATAGATGCCAGCATTTTTCCACAGAGGAGAAACAGCAGTTAGCAAGCTGCCAGGATAAACAGTTTTCGCACCAGGATTGTTACAGTTCCATTTTCACCTCTGTAGGTGTGTATTTCCTTGTTAGATGAGAGTACATGGATGGATTAGACCACTGGCCACGCTGGGCAGATTCCGCCCGCCAGGTGACGTTATGCCATGCTGGCAATTCGGACAGCCTGGAACCAGTTTCCCTGTCCCAACTCAGAGAAGCCCACTAGGTTGGCTTAATATCTTGACATTGCCAGCCCAGAACAGATGAAAGTCAGACTGCCCCATTACTCATCCATCCGATTACATCATGGTGTTTGCCTGGCTCTTCTTTTCTGGCTGTCTTACCCTCCAGACTAAGGACTGAATTTCAACTGTAAGCTGAACGGGATGTCATTGGTATAGCCTTATTAATCAATAGCAGCCATAAAACTATCCAGCACTTTTCAAAAAGCCCAGTCACAGTATTTGGCAAGATGTCATTGAATAAATTTCTTAAATCAACTATCCTGGGTGAAATACTATTTCTTTTAATAATTTCTAAATTAACTGCTCTTCCATTGCATCAAGTATACCTTTGGTCTCTTACTATGAGCAAACCTTAATATAAGCTGAACCTCCAAAGGTTCACAGAGTCAATTTAGACAAGTCCTGGAAGTTCAGCATTGCATCCCATGCCCCCTGAGCATCTCAGGAGCTTAAGATCTCTTCTCACTATGGTCCAGCTGTGGACAGGTCAGAGCATATCCATTAAGTGCCTCTATTCCTCTTCTGTCTCATAAAGTAGTGATACCCCCTTTCTCTCAAATTCTGCCTTGCTTATTTAATCATTAACCTTCTGCAGGCTAAGCTGTTAGTTGTCTTCTCTGTCCTAACAGATGGCACCTGCAGTCCTGATGATGCCAAGGTCTAGTCAGCCTTTTTGGGCAGAGTGAAGTTGGCTCTGCCTATGCTCTAAGATGGACAGGCCACAGTTGAAGTAAGGTAGTCAGTTTAAAGTAATATTGTGCCAGGGCTTAATCTTTTCTCATAGGCTGGCATTATTAACCAGTTTAGATAATTTGTAGTGCATTGATATAACTTTCATACCCTTTGGATCAGAGTTGGCTTGCCTTAGAGAACAAATGAGCAAGCAGCTGAAGGCAAAGTCTGTGCAGATATGCCCTCTGCTTTCCTTAAGGCAAAGAGCAATAAAAGGCTTCAGCCTCATCCATCCTGGACAGCAGTAAATGGGCAATTCTGTTACTCGAAGGAAAAACAAAACAAAACACTCATTTGAAACAGGAGAGCTCTCTAGCAAGTGGACAAAACCAAGAGCTGAGGTCTAACTAGATTGCACGGACTCCAGATTTCCCATTACCTCATACCTGGCTGCCTCAGAGTTCTCTAAGAGAGTCACAATTGATGTCTGAGTATACCCCAAAGGAAAAACTAATTTTTTAAAAAAAGAGAGAGAGAGAGGAGTGGAAACCAGTTCTGCCCCACCGCTCTGGTCCCAGTTCGGCAGCGAAGTTTCCTTGGCAACAGCGCACATGAAATACCGCCGCGGCCGCAAGCCCCCGATCGCCGTCATCCCGCCGGGAGGCATCGCACCGCGCCCGCCAGCGCTGCGGCCCGGCACGGCCCGGCGCGGCACGGCACGGCACGGCACGGCACGGCACGGCACGGCACGGCACGGCACGGCACGGCACGGCAGTGTAGGAGCTGCGAAAACTGGGACTGGGTGTCACTACCCAAATCACAGCGCCGGGCTCATCCCCCGAGAGCCTGCTGGGACTGCAGAGATGCTCGGGAAGGGGAGAGGGACCGAGGGGCCACTCGGAAAGAAGTGAGCCCACCTTTTCTCCTCCCGAGCCTCGGAGTAAGCATTCAGCCATTTCATACTCATAGCTTTCTGAGACTGTGAGTATCCACAATTCCCTCCACTGCACCCTCCAAATCAGATTCCATCACTTTAGAAAGGAGGTGTTGCTTGCTCAGTGTACAATTCCTTCTTGCCTTGAGCTCTCCCAAACCTGACTCACCTCAGCTCACTCCAACCTGGGTTTTACAGCAAGGGCTGGAACAGGAGGAATGTCAAATCATTGCTCTGTGTCCCAGGCAAGAAGGCAGCTCTGTGTGGTTGTATTTTAAGAGCGATTTTTCCTCCCTGCCTTATACTTTCAGAACAGAATGAAATAAATATGGGCATAAAATGAAGAAACAGTACCCTGGTCCATTTTTGTTTAGGCATGCTGCTGGCAAGCAGCTGCCTCATTAGCACAGAATGTGTATGTCTGCACCAGGCAACAGGAGGCACAGAAACCGTGCACTGGCCCTAAGGCATCTGTTCATCAGCACTGTGTGGAAACTCCAGCTCGTGTCCAGTAGAGTTGCCAAATCAGGAGAGCTAACTAGTTCAAGTTCCAGCCTGCACCATCCTGGTGACCCTTATTCTGGTTTAGATCTAGCTGGGGACTCTCCGAGTCTGAGGAGAAGATGGATTCCTGACCCATTGGACCAGACCTCTGGATTAAGCCCCTGCTTTGGAAAGTCCTGGTATCACTGAAGTGTGTTGTGAGAGTCCTTGGCTGAAACAATCCATAGGGATTTCAATATGCTTGAACACCGGATCCCCATCAGATCTTGCTTTGGCCATAGTTAGTTACCTCTTGTGCTCCAGGATGAATGGAAACAGCACCTACCTTCTCTCTACCCAGCTCTCCTTCCTAATCAACCAGTGAGGAGTGCCCCTGTTGGGAAGCTGCTGTCACGTCTGTCTTGCTTATTGAATCGATTCACAAAGTTTTAAACTATTATTGATTCTCCTCATCCCCACTGGAAACTCTGAGACCAATGGAGCTATTTACACAGATTTTAGACAGAAAAGAAGCTCCCTTCTCAAATCTCCTTGAGCTCCCATCTATTAAGTCTCAAAAACTCAATATGAGGTTTTCTACAGCTTTACAGATAAAAACACTCACAAATACATGAAGTCTCCTGCATGCACACATGCCCATCCAAACACATGCAGGATCTTCTGCCAAATCCACAGCTGCTACATTATTTTTTTCTATTATTTTTGTTTGGGATCATAGCTCTTCCATTTCTTTTCTTTGCCCTGATGATTAATAGCTGTTTTCCACGGCTCTTGTTATGAGACTGAGACAGAAATTGCGACAAACTCCCTATTGACAGAATGGCCATTTCTGAACTCTAAGGAATTGGAAGTTGTTCTTGGTAAAAGACTGGACCACAGGCGACTTGCAGAGCTAGAGCCTGAAATCTTCCCCACAGTTCCTGAAGTACTTAGTATTCATGGCTGCAACAGTGATTGGTGCTGTAAGGATCGTTCTATCCACTTCCATGATCTAAGCACATGAACATTTACACTCCTCGGCATTTGATGAAGAGGATCTGGAAGTGGGAATTGGTCCATCTAAGCACATGAACATTTACACTCCTCGGGATTTGATGAAGAGGATCTGGAAGGGGGAATTGGTCCATCTGACTTTGCAATAAGGGTGATACAGGTTTCAGTCTTGTACTTTTTTTCACATGGACGATGAAAGTCAAGAAGCCCATTTCAAATCAGCTTAACTCAGTGCCGAAGCACACATAATTGAATTCAGGTTCTTTCTATACTTACCTGCACATTAATAGAAGGTGCCATCTATATATCTATATATTCAATATGCCCTTGACATAACTTAAAAGCAGCAGCATAATAAATAAGATACTTTTTGTACTTGAATTCAAATTTTTCTATCTATATTAGGCTTTGTACTTTTTTAAACAAAACCCGAGGCTGAGACTGAACTGCCATATCTTTTTCAAGATCACACACGCACATGAGACAGTGAGATTTCGGTCGAGGATCGGCACAGCAGAGAAAGGGAATGATAGAGCAGCAAAAGAATTTGCCTCTGCTGGTCATTAATAATAAGAGCAACAAAAGCATCTAAGAGAATAAAAGCCAGAGTGAGATGTGTTAGGTATGGAAATAGCTCTTTGACTGACTCAAAGGCAAAGCTGATCCATCTTGTTTTCTTGCATCTCCTGTCTGTCCTCTTTCTTAACCACACACTCTGGCACAATGGGGGAGTGGGAAGTAGATGGAAGCACCATCAGGGACTACAGCAAGCAGGGGAGAAACGAGCTGTTCAGTCTGAACGTCACCTGGCCAGGCCCTGTGACAAAAGATGAACAAAGGACCATATGAGGAGAGAAAACAAAAAGTCATGTCCAGCACTGCACTGGCTGCAAGGGAAGAATTATAGGCTGTGGCGCTTCGTCTTTCCTTCCACTTTGTATCAGTCCAACTCATTTTCTGTCTTCCTGCATTTCAGGTTTCTCTCTGCATGCAGGTGTGTGTGTATATAGACATATACATGTCCATGTGTACAAAGGCAATTACGTGCAGGATGTCTCAAGATAGGCAAACTGCCTCATCTCCAGTACGCCAGCTGCGCTCCAGCTCAGGCTGGCAGCACCCAAAGTGGATTAGCATCTGACAATGATCCCAATGAAATCAGGTGATGGTGCAGCCCAGACTTACTGAAGAGCAGTGTCTGCATCACCACACAAGCGTTCAGAGCTAATTAGGGCTCTGGTTAGTGTTCTGAGAGAGAAGCCAGTGTTTACACAGGCTGCTTCACTACACGGCCCTGGCCACAGCCCAGAGGAAGACAGCTTGCATGCCTTCAAACTGCGTGTGAAAACACTCAAGGTTTTAAGAGACTTTATTCTTCCTGAAAAAATACAGTCCTTCAGGACTCACCTTCCATGAAGGCAAAGACTCACGTAATAAATATACACCAAGAAGATCTGGGCAAAAAAAAACCACCAAAACCAAAAAATGAAACAAAACCAAAATTGTCTTTTCTTTAGGTAAGTCATAAGAGGGAATATTTGTGGGAAAGGTTTAGCCACAGGAAGGTTTATTTCAGGATACAGCTAAGCAATTCTGAAAGCTGATACAAAGTCATCACTCTGGTCATCTAGCTTCAAGATAACTCTTTTTGCTAGTAGAAAGTGCCTTTTCTCTTTTTCATATAAGACCTCTGAATATCTCCTCCTGAGAAGCACTGAGACGAAAAAACTTTCCTTCAAGAGTGGTGGCTAGTGCAAGGAGCTCAACCTTTTCATTATCTCAGTGCCTTCAGGATGTGTACATTCCTACACTAGGCACTGGTCTGCACTGCGTAGGAGCCTGAAGCAGTAGCTGTGCACCCTTTATCTCAGAGAAAGTTCTCCTCTTCTAAGTGCTAAGAGTAGAAGGAGCAGAGTTGAAGAACGATGTACGTTTATTATCTTGGTGTCGGTGCCCTTCAAGGCATGCAGCCTTGCAGACTGGGCAAGCTCAGTGAATGAAGCACACTGCATGGAAAATATCAACCCAGTGTTCTACAGCTTATTTGGTGTCCAACTGCTCTTGTTATGTCACCCAGCAGTTTCTAAGGACTGACAGTAGATCTCTGTGCATTTGCTCCTCAGGCTAATCCCACTAACTTCATAGTGCCATCATACTCTCTAAATGGAAGTGAAAATATGTTCAGGCTCCCTGTGCATTCAGCAGTAGGCTATGGACAAACCTCTATTCATTAGTGGAAAAACATGGCCTTTCCACATATCCCTCACTGGCCTTCCTACAGAATCTCTCTTTATACTGTAACTCTAGGAAGGAAGGAAGGAAGGAATATCCAAGGAAGGAAAAGTACTCAATAATTTTACATATTTGTATGTTTTACAATGTTTTACGATACTCCATCTGTATATAAAGGGTTGAGGATCCGAAATCTTTTTTTACAGGGAGCTTTCCAAGGGCTGTGCATTCCCTTCCACCTGTCTTCTGGGGAAGGTTGCACAGCCCATTGGTAATTTCTGTGTTTCATTGCTATGCATCAATTGTTGGGTCCCCAGAAGATTTTCATTTCACTCCATAAGCACCACCATGTCTGTTTCAACAGAGATTAATCATACTAGCCCTCCCAGTCTTGGATTCAGTCCTTCTCAGGGCAGTTTGCTTCCTTAAACAAGGTCAGTTGCATATCTTGGACAAAGGAAGTCCTCAGTCCTCTGGGAACCCTGACAGCAGCAGTTTAACAGTGTACAGCGATGCTGTGCAAGCTTACAGTCTAAACTTAACATGAATAGCATTTCTGGCAGAAGCGTCAGGAGGACTTTAAGCAGGCTGGTCATAGTCCTTCCTGCTGGGATATGGACAGCAGACATAAACCAGTTCCACTGATGGTGAATCTTGGTAGGGGATTTTTCAGGACTGCAAGCGGTCAACACCTTCGATCCTACCACTTGCACCAAACCACCTCCTCAGAGTTTATCAGTTATCCTGCAGTCTTTATGGACTCAGAAGGCAGATTATTGCCCTTGAGGTGTCAAGAGCTTTTGCTACAGCTTCTAGGTTTCCCTGAAATGCTCCCCTCTAGATATTGAATGAGCTAGGTATTACAACTGAAAAGATTTTCATTTAGCAAATTTTTCTTCTCAACTGATGCTCACAGTGCAGAGGGAATACAGTAAGTGAGATCTCTTTGCTCATCCATTTTTACATAAGCTTGTTTTAAGTGCACTATGCAATTGCTTTAATTCCCCAGCAACAGCCTCCTCACATTTTCAGTCCTCTCAAAGCCATGCCTATATTGTATAATGCCACATCCCTACCTCAGAAACGCCAGAGCTAACCTGAACAACCTAGTAAGACCGTAAGACACAGCAACGCCTTGCAGAAGTATTACCTTGAGTCCTTGAAGCTGAAAAGTGGTTTCAGTGTAGTCCCTGAGTTAAATTTGTGATGATACAATTGTACCATTCTTTGAGCTAGCCTATTGGGTGCTACCTAAGAGTCCACACATCATGATGTGTAGCAATGACCTTCTCAAGACTCACTCCCTTCCTGCAGTGTCTAGGCAGCCCAATATGTCAGAGTGCTTCCCACCACAGCTGCCATGGGAGACTTACCCTTGCTGCCTGCTCCTCAGGCTCCCTTTGCCCCCACCACCTCAGCAGAGGGGGTTTTCCACTTCCAGGACCCAGGGAACAACTTTAACCTTTTCTCCTTGGGCCCTTCTCCTGCACCCTCAGCCCCACAGGGTCCCTCCACACCAGCTCCCTCCCACCCATTTGGCACAGGGCAGTCACAGCCACACTGGGACTGGGGCAGCAGGAGGTGAGGCCAAAAGGACAGCAGACGGTGGGTTCATGTCCACACGCATCCCGATTAAGGATCCAGCTTTGTTTCCATGGCAACGTGCAGAGCCACAGCAGCACGGTCCCTTCCCGCAGCAGCCGTGCTCCGTGCTCGACACCGCTAAATCCTCCCGCCGCTGCCCTCTGCGGCCGGGGCTGACAGCAGTGACCCTTCATGCACCTTCCAAAGCCCGAGAGATTTGGGCTCACAGATTTCCCACTCACGATGTGCCTGCCAGAAAGAGGCAAATAAAGATGCGCCAACTAATAGCAGTGACAGAAATAACACCTCCCATCGCAGCCGAGCTGTAAACCCCTTAGAACAGCATTACAGAGAAATGTGCTTTCTTTCCTAGAAGCTGGCAAGCATAAGCAATGGAGTGCAGTTCAGGGAATTAAAAGAAGGTATTTTTTTCTATGTGCAGGTGGCTCCTTAACACACAGCCAAACAGCCCACACTCCCCTTGATCTACTGCCAAATGCTACCTACAAAGCAAACCCAACTCCACCTTTCAGAACAGGTTGTCCCAGAGCCCACCTTCCCATGGGCCAGCACTAACTCTTTCCAAACAAGGATATCATCAGGCTGCTCTGCTTGGCCCCCATGGTAGGGAGGGAAAATACCAGAGAATAGTCAAGACATTGGGCCTGAGATTTTGCACCCTCCTCAGCTCCTCTCCAGGGAGAGGCATGTTAGTCATGGCCAGATGTTTCTTCAGGCCTTCTGCAGTCAGAAAATCTACCTTTCATCTTAGAACTGAATCACAAGCACGACTGAAGTGCTCATGATTTCTTTGCCATTTCTACTATGTCTTAAGAGCTGTCTGCTGAGGAACAGTTGGGAAAATTAACCCAAATTAACTTAAGTTGTGAGTTTAGCATGAATTCATTAAATCACATTAGCCTTGAATGGACACAGTTCTTCCAAATTAAAGCAACCCTTAGAAGAAAATTGAACTAAACTGAATTAAGGTCCTTTTAAATCTGAAGAACAAAGTGCCTACATGGGGTTTGATATAATTAAAAAACAGCAGTCTGGAAGGGATGTCCCAGCTCCGGTCTCCCAGAGAGTCTTTCCATATTACTCTTTTCAGGAACCAATAATGCTCTCGCTGGAGGGAAGTTAGGTTTCTCACTTTTCCATGTGATTAGAAAGTTGCTGTACTGATGACTTTCTGCTGAAGCCCCTTCCTAGCCAGTCAATACCCTTTCCAGTAGCTCTTTACCTTGAAGACCACTATTGCTGCCAGGGTATTTTCACCTCACTCTTGTCTTCGTGAAGGGCAGCCTCTTCTGTTGTCTCAGACTGCATTTCGCCAGGTTTGATAAGCTACACTGTCTTACTCTCCTCTTGTAAACTGTGTTCTCCCCTCCCTCTACCAACCAGATACTTTTCTGGCTCCACTTTGCTTTAATTGGAATAACTGGAATTATACACAGAATTATACACAGAGGAAATTACAGTAGAGACTTTTACAACGATACTGACACTTCCCTGCCTTGGCAGGGAATATCCTGCCTGGCACCTAGGAATATAATTGCCTTTTATGCTGATGTCTCATATTGAAGGCTCAGTTATCACATCAGTAAATAATACTCCCACTTTTTCTCTTCTTCATTTGCTTATAACTGATAATCCCATTGTTTCTAGGATCAATTAGTAGGAGTAACAAAGAATCTTTCCATTCAGGCTAGCAGACTGTGCCAAGTCATCCAGACCAGTTAGAAGAAATAGAAATATATTAGTGTTGCATTCTCCAAACAATTCTGCTGCTCAAGTCCTTAAGATCTAGTGTGGGTTCTACCCAAACCAAGGCTCCAAAACAGGCACTGTAGACACATGTCTATCTGCATGTTCCCAGACTTCACACTGGTGCATTTCAGCCTACTTCTACAATGTAGTCCTCAAGAATGTCCAATTCTTCCTGTTTGTTACCTATTACACTCCGTGTTCACCACGCTATGCTCCCAAGCGTGCACATATGTCCTCATGAACATGGTGTCTCACACTTCCACACCATAAAACAGAGCCAAACATTTGGAAACATTTACAGTTCTGTCTTTTAGAAAGTTTACATTTAGCCACACTACATCTCATTTCTGAGATGGAAAGAGGGAGATAGGGAGACAGGTTAGAAACAGGTTATTAATGGAAGTGAGTAAATCAGGTCTCCCATTCAGACAAGCACTATCCATTGAACAACACAAGCACATTTACAGCAAGTGTCACATGAATACAGCCAGCTAGAAAAGAAACAGTCTTCATACAATAAATGTCCAAGCTTTCCTTTTACTACAGGAAAACATTGAACTGATCAGCAGAAAGAGGCAAAGAGGAAAATTATTAGGTTCTGATTTAGCATTCCATTATTGCCATTCAAGACGATGTTTATCAAGGACTAGGTTACTTTGCTGTAAAATAAGACTTTTGTCCTGATAATTTAGGCCCTTTAAAAATATTAATTCCCTTTTTTAATGCAAAATTACTTAAGCCTAGCTTGTCTGTGTTTGTTTGCTGTCAGTGCTCCCATATAGGAGTATTATCTGCATATTCATGTATGGAAATTTGCAAAAACTTGCAGAAGTGTACATCTACCACGTTCATATGCAAGTATTCAAGGCAGAAGTGCTTGTGTGCTCATTCAACAAGGGAATAGAAACAATACCAAATAGATCTCTCTGACCAACCATAATTAAGTAAAGCAGCCTGTATCAATCCATAGAGTAAATATTTTCCAAGAAGTTCACTGAATAAATTCAAATAAATTTGAGGAAATTATGATCTGCACAATTGATATTCCACGAGCAGAAAAAGCAGCTAAATTCACTGAATGAATTTTGTGTTGTGAATTAGTCCCCCAGCTCAGCTTACTATGGCTGGATTATTAGAACGGATGGATAATTTAACATCAGTAGTTCTACTTTATTTTCTGAGTACTGCTCAACATCAATTAAAAGACAGGTTTTTGTTTCATTTTCTTTGTTAGGGTTTTTTTGTTTGGTTGTTTTCAGGTTTTTTTGTGGGTTTGATGGGGTCGTTGTTTGGTTTGGTTTACTTCTATTTTTTTACACAGGAGGAAAATAAAGAAACAACATTTCTAGAGTCAATGTGTGTCAAAGTTCCCAGTGTGCACCAGCTCAGCAGACTGGGGGAAATACAACCCACATCCCTGAACAGCCACCTGGATCCTCCTTCCAGCAACATCAGAAGAACTAGCTACGACATGATCCCTCACACATATCCCTCGTCCCTCTGTATGAGAAGATGGCTGCATTTGAGATGCAGAAGAATATGGATCCTGTTAGCTTAAAGCAACAGGCAACAGTGCCTGTTTGAAAGTGTCTCACTGCATTTAATGGACTAGTGAGCACTAGATTTGCTCTATTAGAACAGGTCCTTTGGGAAAATCCATTATCAATTGTGATCTCTTCTGTAGTGTCCCCAAACTATGATGCTCAGCCAACAATACTCCAGTCTGAGGGGTAAATTAGTTGATTGGAGAAACAGAAATGATATTGAAATCAGTCTGTTACCATGAAATAATTTGGGAAGTAAGCTGCAGGGTCTCCCCCTGAAACACCTCCTTCAGCACCACAAAACAACTGTTGCAGGAACAACAGCAAACACTGTTGCAGGAAGGCAAAGGGTTTAGGAGGTCTGAGCTGCCCACTGCCTCCTGGAGGACTTTCCTGGAGCAGGGGTAAGACGCTGGCCCAAACCAGGGAAAGTGGGAGGGCAGCTGCAGGGCAGCCTTCTCTTGTGATGTGCCTGGGACGGTAACTAAGAAAATAATTTTGTTCTGCAAAAATCATCAGTTTGGCACCTCGTTCCAGCCTCAGAACTATTCTGGTTAAAATGAACGAGGCAATTTCCTGACAACTTCACTAAGCCCTCCCAGTTCTGATGTAAAGCCACGGGTTAGTGCTCGTCCATTCCTCCCTTCCCCAGGTGCTGTGCTGCTGCCACACGCGAGATTAACAAGGAGGTTATATTTAAACTTCCAAGAGGAGCTGCTGTGCGATTATGGGTCTATTTAAAATCCTCCGGGCAGCTGCAGTACATAATAACAAGTCAGCGGGAGGGAGGGAGGGAGGGAGAGAGTGGAAGGAGAAGAGGGAAAGGAGGGGGGTCAGGAAAACATCACGGAATGTCCCTGAAAAACTGATTGCCAGAAGACGGCGGGGGGTGCCGCCGAGTTAAAGATGCGCCCTACGGGGAGTGAAAGGGAGAGGGGGTCACACAGGAGAGGTGGCAGCAGCGGAGGAGCGCGCTGACAGCGGCAGGGGGATTGGAGAGACTGGCATGGAAAGCTGCCAGACCCGAAACCTCACTGCCTCGGGCAAGGACGTCATTCCCTTAAACCCACTCCGCTGGCTCCGGAGGGCTCTGTCACACGCCACTGGGTGCCTGTCCAGGCTTCCTCGGATCACAGGCGTTTGAATGAGTAAATAGCTATTATTAGACTTCTCCTGCCTGCCCACGCACACACCTCAGCCTTAGGCCAGCATAAAACTATCCCCAAGAAAAACACCACTTTTACCTAATCCAAAGGCCTTTACCCAGTCCTGAGTTCTGCTACATCACTTGGAAATGTGTTCCCCTGTCAAAATTGCAATAAAGGAAGAGTGCTTCCTCATTACACCAGAGCAGGGACTCAGCTCTTCCTGGCTCACCACAAATCACATTTTCTGGGATTTCTTTCCCAACTCTCTCACCAGCTGACTCCATTATCTTCTTTGACCAGGGAATGGACAAAATGGGCTGAGGCCTCCAGGTGATCACTGACAAACGTTCTCAGCTTGCAGTGATAGCAGAGCTCAGTGACATCATGTCTGGTGAGGTTCCACAGGTGGACCTGGGGCAGGTGAGGTGGCAGCAGCAGTGGCTGGGCAGATGAGTGAGAACCATGATGCTGTGCTGGTGGCACCAGCCCTGAGCTGAGGAAAGGGGCCATCAGGGCTCCATAGCACTGGAGGATGAAGACCAATTCATTCTTCATTGCAGGGGGGAGACCTTTGAGCCACAGGTGTATTTCAGGTAAGTTCCACACCATCACACAGTTTCACATCTAATGATTTCCCTTTGGTGGTACCACAGCCTCCTGCCTGCCTGCCTTCTCCTAACCAGCGGAATTTTCATGTCCTTTCAAAGACTTGCTGCAATCCAGCCAAGATGACTGCATTTCAGTGCTGACTGGAGCCTTTGCGATGCAGTCTATAAAACACTTTGGGAGCTTTCCAGAGGAAAGATGCTCAAGAAACATCAGTCATAGCAGTGCGCACATATTCACTGACACTGTCCTCTGTGACCCTTTCCTAATCTTCTTTCTTCCCTGTCCTCCCATCTCTACACAAGCATTCTCAGTACTGGAGGGTGCTGGTATCAGGCAGGGAAAGAGTGTCTCTCCAGAATGAGATTTGCCTCAATTTCCATCAGCAACACAGAAGAAGGGAAAAAAATGCCCAAATTAAGCTGCTTGATTACTGAAATTAATCTTGTCACTTAGCATCCCTGTTCCACAGAATGGGGCCTTTGATTAGCCTCCTTGTTTCAGAATATTACAAGCAGACGTTTATTAAGCAGAAGGCAATTCCTCTGCAGGGGGAGAGGGGCAGCTGATTCCAAAAGGCTGCTCTCTGGATAAGAGATGCCCACAGCTTTGCCTGCATCCCTGGCAAGAGGGGATGCTGCTCTGACAACACAGCCAGGGTCCCCAAGGATTCTCCAAGATCCTCTCCCCAACATATGACTAAAGACCATCCTGTTATTACTGTCATAGGCTTGGTATTTAGAAGGCTGACAGCTCTTGCAGCAAGTTATCGCTTGTTATTACCATCATCCTGAGACCCCTCAAAGGTCGTGAGGTGCAATGTCTCCCCTGTCTGGCTCCCTCGGAGTGCTGAGGAAACACAGGATGGGGAGCATTCCCCAAGGCAACCAAAGGAGCAGTGGACCTGCATGTGGGACCTTCAAGACCCACACTTCCCTCCCTGCTTCCTCTCCATCTCCACGCAGCATCGCCAGCCACACAGCTGTGACTTTGCATGGCCATGCTGTCACAGGCAGCTTTGTGCTTTTCCACTCCACAGGCCACATGCTCAGAAGCCAGTGCCTCACCATAGGCGTGGGCTGCTCTTGCTGACCTGATGCAGTGTGCCATGCTTGCTGGGATGGCAGAAGGGAGAGCTCAGAGAGAGCAGTGGGGTGACCCATGGATGCTCTTGCAGCTCCCAGGGAATTTAAGAATGATACACTTTATTACAGGCTCCCAGGAGGTGACATCCAGGAGCTCCAGGGTCCAAAACTGGCACTGCTGGTACAGAAGTGGGACAGGAGAGGGTAGAAGGTTGCCTCTCATGGCTTGTTCTGACTCTGCCTCCACCAGCCAACAGGTTTTTGGACATTGTTACTGGCATAGAGACATAGCAGCATTCCAGGCAAATTACCGACAAATTTTAAGTAGGCTAAACTGACTGCTGGGTTTCAAGCTACACTGGTCAAAGTCAGCCAGCACTGAAAGGCTGTAAAATCAAAAATCAAGCTTTATGCTATCTTCCTTTCCCTTTTCTGTGCAAGGGATGTTTCTGGTATTGCAGACCTAATGATCCCAGTATCACTATTAAAATTGCTGTATCGCAGTCTGCATGCACTGAATCACAGTGCCAGTGCTCCATCCTGCAGGAGAAACACAGATCAGAGGGAACAAGAGGGTGAGGTCTGCATAAGCTTTACATAAAATTTTTGTACAGGCTGTTGATCCGAAGGGTGGCAAAATTTGGCAGTTATCTAACCACTTTCACCAGAGGGCCTCAAACTACTTTCCAAACATTAGCTAAGTAACTTTCACAGTAGCTCAAATCCTGCAAGTATTTGCTTGCACTGACCAGTGAAGTCAAACTTGCCCAGCCAAGTTCTTCTCTGTTCTATAGACAGGGAAACTGAGGCATGGTGAACCAAAGAGATTCAGAGAAGGTCATGAAGATAAGCCATGGTTTGGGTCTTCCTTAGCCCTCTGCATCCCCACTCTTTGCAATACACTCAGAATCACAGAATCAATCAGGTTGGAAAAGACCTCTGAGATCATAGAGTGCAAACTATGAAATAACAGCTGGTCAACCAGACCATGGCACTGAGTGCCACATCCAGTCTTTCCTTAAACACCTCCAGGGACAGTGACTCCACCACCTCCCTGGACAGCCCATTCCAAAGCTGAATCATCCGTTCTCTGAAGAAATTCCTCCTAATGTCCAACCTAAACTTCCCCAGGACAACTTGAAACTATGTCCTCTCATCCTGTCACTGCATGCTTGGGAAAAGAGGCCAACCCCCAGCTGGCTACAGCCTCCTTTCAGACAGATGTAGAGAGTGATAAGGTCCCCTCTGAGCCTCTTTTACTCCAGGCTACACAACCCAAATTCCCTCAGCCATGCTGCATAGGACTTACCCTTTCCCCCTTCACCAGCATTGCCAAATGTCAAATGCCACTCCTGAATTGAGGGGCCCAGAACTGGATACAGCACCCAAGGTGCAGCCTCACCACTCACTGCTGAGTACAGGGGAACGATCACGTTCCTTGTCCTGCTGGCCACATTATTCCTGACACAAGCCAGGATGCCGTTGGCCTTCTTGGCCACCTGAGCACATGCTGGCTCACGTTCAACCTGCTCTTGACCAACACCCCCAAGTCCTCTTCTGCTGGGCTGCTTTCCAGCCATTCTGCCTCCAGACTGCGCTGCCTGGAGCTTCCAAACTGCATTCAGCAGCCTACATATAACAGCAGATCAAAGATTCCAGAGTTGGTCAAATTTACTTGAACCTCCAAAACTATTCTGAGGGGCCCAGATGGAGGTGGGGGGGACAAGTGTGTAACAAGCTCTAATTTTAGCTGATTTGTGCTTGCTTGTCCTTTCCTCCCCCAGGGTGGCGGATAGGGCATACAGACTGAATGAGAAACCGTGCTCTAATGAGGCATCTACAGGTTTGGTGAAGTTTTGTTAGTGGGTTTGCCGTTTCCTGGGTACCAGGGCTGTGTGAAGCATTGAAATTCCACCCTGAGCAGCAGTGAGCAGCAGAACCTGGTTTCCATAGCACTGCCATGGAAACAGCACTCTGCGAATCTGTGCCTCCAGGCCCCTCTGCGGCTGAAGCATCTCACTGCTCCTCCCAGCACCCACCTCCACACCACGAGCCCCCAGACCTCCATGTGTGCCTCTCATGATTAAAGGGTGCAGTGCATAGGAAAAGCAGGACCCCCTGTTTGACCTCTTACTGAATCATAATGTGTAAAAGTATCCTTTGAAGAAAAATACTAATAGCATACTTCTTTCCCCCTCTTCCACGCCTAAAAGTAGAAAAAGCTACAGTTAAAATTCAAGTCGAATTGCACAAGTAAAATTTCACCTGGTAATATATTAAGGTGCAAACACAGTAATCTCAGGCAATGGGTTCTTTTATCTTCCTTTGTCAGCCAGGAACACCAGCTTCCAAAAGTGAAGGATTTAATCAACTGTTAGAATGTAGAACAGGCTCCCCTTAATCTTCTCCTGTGGTTTGGGGTTTGTTTTTTGCTTCCCATCCCATAGTTCATACTAAAACATACTCACAGCAAGGGCTCCATAAGATGGAGGGATAAGTCAAACATGGATGTATGCAAGACACATGTTATTTCCTCTCTGCATCCGCTGAGTGCCTGAGGAAGTGCACAGTACAATGCATGTGTTGCTGGTACTTGAGCATCTCAAAGAGATACAGCCTATGAGTGTTAGAAACCATCTCCACTGGCCGGACCACAGGTCCACCTAGCACCTTGATAAGTCAGTCCTTAACAGGCTTGGTAATCATGAGGAGTTTCAGTTGTAGTCCTTAGACTCTCTATCCCAGGAATGGGACAGGAAAACAGTCTAAATTTCAGAGGGACACCACCAGAGAAGCAAGGGAGAGTCAGGGTCAAACTTACAGGCAGCAAAATGCAAAAACTTCTTCTTACTAATCCCCATCATGGGTCCCGAGGGAAGGACCATATCCAGAGCAAGAGAGAAATCTAATCTCTCTGCTCTACCAACACCCTGGTCTCTGGTACAGCTACAGAAAAGGATATTGCGTTACCAGGATAGCCCAGAAAATTTTGTTCCAAGTGGGTTGGAAATCACTCACAACCAATGATAAAGAGATGCTTTATATACTGTAAAAAATGGCAGTTGTCATCTGACATGCATGGAGCAAAGTAAGCCCCCAGGTGGGAAAAGGACCAGTTCTAACTAGCTTAGGTCAGAGACCATCAAGGGCATAGACCCTCACATCTTCCTTTCCCAAGCAAGTATCAGAATAACAGGAATCAACAAATATCAACATAATACTAAATTCTGCATATTTATAACCTGTCCACTGCCTACTTAAACAAGTACATTGAGTTGCTCTCTGAGATGACCTGTGCTACCACGTGAACCAACCCTTCTCTGTGTGCAGAGCAGTGTTGAGTCTATCAGTAACATCTCTCACCTGCTGTGGCTGTAACTCATCTGAAGCCTTGCTGAGCAAAATGACTGATTTGCTGCATTCCCATGCAGAACATGAAGATCATCTGTATTCCATCATACGTGTCCACCTGACCTGACAGTCTCCTACAACAGAGTATATTCCTGTGTTACCAAGTCCATCCCTAGCTCTTATTCTCCAGCACGTGTGTGTGCATAAAATCATTTAATGAAGAAAGGAAGCTTCTCAGACTGCAAATGCTTTGAGATTTTTGGCTTGCCTTACTTTTCCCTTCATACAACCACAAATCTCAAGTAACTTTGACCCCAGTCCTTGACTCCGGTTTTCTCTTGAACAAAAAGCCTTCGGGAGGCAAGTCTCACCCTGTTGATGCCATGCTGTGATTTAAAAGAGCTTAATACAGATCAAACTATAACCCACATCCCTTTCACTCTGATCTTTATTATTTTAATGAGGTTTTCAACCCATCTGTTAAATCATGGATGAAGAAAACTAGCAGTTACATGTCAAAATCCATGCAAACTACTTTAAATTCATACCTACTAAGCTGGCCTATAGTCAGATGTTACTGAGTAAGTCAGGTGTACCACGTCTGGAAAAACAAATTTGGTATGCATGATCACCTACTTAGCTGGAGTGTCTTCTAATAAGGTTAACTTGAGGAAGTGAGAATAATAGCTTAGGACAAGTACATACTGAATTGTTTTATTTTTGTGTTGGTTGTTTTGCTTCTTTTTCCAGGCAGCAAGGGGACAGTTTTCCTTGTACCACTAACGCTTTCACTTGACGTGGCCTACATTTTACATTTTTGGTGTGTGTGAAAAGCTTTGACAGCCTCTTCAATATCACCACTCTTCTGAGTTCAGGATAAAACCTCTCTGGCCCCTCTCAAGTTCCTTTTAAATCCCTAAATTACCTTCACATAATCTTCAGTTTCTCATCTTGTATTCACTGGACATCTTGCACAGAAGTACTCTCAAGACCCGGGCTGTTGGAACTAAATGAGGCACTGAAATTTCTTACAAAGTTGTGGTACTTTTTCCTTGTCTCTGGAGCAGTGTTGGCGACACTATGATCTACCTGCATTATGTATGTAATTTACACTATATTGGTACTGGTTCCTCACAAAGATCTGATAATGGCTTTATGGAGCTTAAATGCAGCTCAAAATTTCCACTACCTAAATGTTCAAGCCCTCTGTATCAGAATTCTTCCTCTCACAGTAGCAGGAATTGATCTATTTTTAAACATTTATTTATTCTTTAAGATCATATGATGTCCAGCTTTACACACTTCACTTCATCACCTGATGATTTCCAGAGGAATAAAATCTTTTATTTACTCTCCACTTACAACCAAAAGGGAAGTTTCTAAGGTCATGAATCATGGGCTGACTTGGGTCCTACCACTCTAGCTAGGCAGCTTCCCTCACCCCAGGAAAATATCCTCAAATGGTTCTTTGAAGAGGAAGGTTAGCTGATTTTGATCCTTATAATTAAGGACCATTCCTTCTTAAGTTTGTTGGGCTTTTAGCCGTACTTTCAATTCAGCGACTTCCCTGCAAAAGACCGACACATTCCTATACATCTTAAACTTCCCTGCTTTATCATTTCCTTCCATTATTTTTACTTTCAAGGCTAATGTCATTTTTTCTGGCATCAGATTAACATACTCCTGTGCAAGTTCACTTCAGTAAGTATCCCACTTGCTTTGATGCTGACAAGAAAATCATCTGCTATTGCAAAACTGTTCTTTGCAGCTACAAAGAAATGCCCAGTTTTACTGATGATGATGGCATCTTCATTACTATATTGGGACTGCCTTTGCAAAGAAAGCACAGCACTGCGGTTCTTACACCCTTTTCTCAAATGTCGGCACTGTCTTGGTTATTGCTGTTTGCTGCAACATCAGTAGTTCCCTGTGCCATTTTCAGTGGACGCTGACTTTGAAAAGGGAAGGTGGCCAAATAGCTTTTTGCAGATTTCTTCTTTTGCAGCGTATCAGGTTCCTTACCAAACCCAGGCTTTCACTGGACTCAGTGGTTTCTCCTGTCAGGAAATTCAGAATACTTTTCCAAGGGTTACCATAGAAAATCTTGTGGTCATGTTCTCTCTTTGGTCACACTCACTGAGTTTTGTCACCTCCTAACATCATCCAGTCTTCCATCAGGGACTGGTTTAACATCTCAGAATTGTCAGGCAGGGAGGACTTCATCCTTGCACTTTCACAAGCCTCCCTGGAGTTTTTTGTCTTCTTTTTCACTCTGGTTGAAAAGCACAGGATGAATTTACACTAATTCCCGGATCATTGCATTTATGCACTCCCATTCCAAATGAAAGCTCATATGGGACAAAAGCCCCTGAGAAAAGCCCATGCTTCCAGCTACCCACACTTTCCATTTTGCTTTCAGGTTTAGGGTCAGTTACCATGCAAGTGTTCCCTAGCATCACCCGCACTTCCAAAGAAACTCAGCTATGGCAAGGCTTTTGTCTGCTCTGTTCTTCCACTCAACGTGTCTTCTTATCTCATTTTACTCCTGGTGCTCTGTATTTTCCAGTATTCACTCAGAGTCAAGGAGCCAGCTTTATCCAGCATCCATTCACAGGTTGCCTCACAGGTCTAAGGGAAGCATCCCTGTAACACAAGAGCTGGCTACAGCTGGGTCATGCCAAAGCATCCTGGAGAATGTGTCCTCTGTGCAAGGGCTTGCTCAGGTAGCTCAGAAATGACTAGGCAAAAGCCTCCTAAAAGGAAGCACGCATTGCAAATCAACATTACCCTTATGTGTGGGATTTGACCATACACAACCTGGTTTAGAATACATTTCTAGTGATGGACAAACCTTTCTTGGAACGGTCTGATGATCATTCCATTTTTCAAGGGCTTCTGGTCATGCAGAAACCAAAAAAGAGATACTATCGGGGAATGACTGGCCATGCTCATTACAAATTGGAGGCAGATTTAGCCACCCCTACACAGCTTCAGGATGGACTGCCTTTAACAGGCATGTCTGGCTCAGTTATTTTATCAGCCATGCTCCTCACAGAGTTTTCACTTCCACACCCCAATAATCCCTGGA
Organism: Vireo altiloquus; assembly: GCA_013396875.1. Lineage (NCBI taxonomy): Eukaryota > Metazoa > Chordata > Aves > Passeriformes > Vireonidae > Vireo > Vireo altiloquus. Next base: position 175,598 of record VZRF01009553.1, on the reverse strand, counting down.
TATCATCCATAGCAATGTATTTTGGACTGGCATTGCTTTGCAGGATGACCAAGAGGATCTTCAAAGGCCACTCTGCTCACAAATTGCAGATTAGTCCAATTGCAGAAGGTAAATTATAAGCATCCTGGTCAATCATCGTATAGAGTTCAAGCAAGGCACCTCTCCTACCCACCGTGCTACCCACCAGGACTTAGAAGAACACAGACCTCTATGGGGAAAGGCTCCAACTCCTTCACAGGTGTGGTTTAGATATGCTAGGCCCTGAACAGCAGCATGTCGTAGAAAAGTCAGAAAGCTCCCTTTTCTATCTAGAGCCTCCTGGAGATACATTTGCAGGAACAAGTACGCAGACATGATATCTCGGACCTGCACAAGCTCCCACTGAACGCAACAGAATAGGATGTTACGCAAGAAGCCAGCACTGAGCTCCGAGCACCGAGCACAGCCCCTCTCCACATAACATGTGCGTGTCCTCAGAATGGAAACCTCTTGCTTCTCAGCCTGTCCTGCCCCCCCATCCCATCTGCCTTCCCCAGATTTCTGACAGCTTCAGCTTGATGTCCCCTCACCGTTCCTAGTAAACACAGCCTTTCTCTCCTCAGTGTTGCTGTTACAGGGTACATCACCCTGCTCTTACAAGTCCCCCACTGCCACAACTCCTTCTCTCCCCCTACAAACCCCCACAGGCCTCTCAGAAGGAGGGATATGTATCCTCAGCAAGTGGTTGCAATGGCAATAGATATGTCTCAGATGAGACCCACACCACAGAGGGGACTCCCAGAGGAGAAAGAAGTACCAGAGGAATCATATATAAAAAATTTTTGATTCTCTCCTCCATCCTCTATGCTTTCTGTAGGGAGGTAGCTCTTCTCATTTGCCCCATCCCACCCTATACCATGCACCTAAATATGTCTTCAGGATGGGGAAGCATCTGTGCAGTGGGTGGTGATGCGGGGGTGCAGCCAATAAGGCTGCAGCCTAAAAGGACTGAAAGAGAGATTTGATAGCGATAGGCCACGCGTGCTTTGGGCTTTTGCTGGTAAGAAAGGCACAAGAGCAGCTTTAGGGGCATTCCAGAAGTGCTTTTTGTCTGAAGGGGTGTTTTGGGTCTGACTGAGACAGAGTTCATTTTTGCCTTAGCAGCCCTCACACTGCTGTGCTTTGCATTGTGCTGCGCATCTTGAGCTGGCAAGAACACAGAATTGCTGTTCTGTTTGGAGTCAGAGAGCAGAAAGTCCTCCCATTAACATGTATGAAAAAACAAATATTTGAGGAAACTTGCAGAAGATAAATACTTCAAAAACTCCAGTTTGGGAGATCGCATTTTTTAGCTTGTCATCTACTCAGCTGGCAGGCAAGGGATCTGGAAGAGCTGCACAGACTCTCTGCAGACCAACCAACCTGCCTCATTTCCATCCAGAGTTGTGACAGGCCTGACACATTCACAACAATCAACAAGAATCAGCAATTTCCAGCAGAAAATTGTTCCACAGGAAAACTTTCCAGGTAGTTCTACTACACATTTAGAAACGTTTTGTATATACAAAATGTATGTTGGGCACATATTAATATGCTATTCACATTATATAATCTCTAGATAGTTTAAGTGCCTGTCTCTAAACAAAAGGTAGAACATGCCCCTTAAAATGCCAATCACAGTTAAAATGACAAACAATCAGCAGAAGCTCTTGCAAGAGAAACCCATAGGTGGACTCCAATTTTCATGTTTTCTCTGATCGTATGGCTGACTGCAAAGCAGCTTCTGCCATGCTTGTGAAGAGCCTCACTGGAGTCCACAAGGATCTGCTGACAAGCTGTAGACACAGGCATTATATCAGCACACAGAACCCAAGTGTGCCATCTCTGTATGTTTTCTGTCACACAGAAGTGTGTGGATATTGCACGTACATACTGGATTGCAGTCTCAACTTCGTCTTTTTTTGAAAGCTCCCCTCAACCCCAAAAGCTCTCTCCTGTGGGACTCCATGGCTGGAAAAATTAAAAATTTGTTTCCTTCAAATGACACATTTCTGCTTTTCCTAGAGGCAGCTACAATTCTTTCTCTGTGATCTGAAATTGCAGCAATAATTATATTTCCTACTTTGTTCACTGTATTTGACTGTTTTGGCAGTCATCCTGTAGCAGTAATCCACACATAAAGAGTCATCTTGCATTTTTCAATCCAATTTAAAGGGAATTGTTTCTCAAGGAAAGCAAGAGGGTGAAAATGTTCCCCTCTGGCAAAAACTTCAAGTAGTTCGGTATTACGTGTGAGAATTTTACCTACCTATCTTATTCACTGTTGCATTTTACAAGCACTAATTTAAATTCTTTGCACTTCTAGGAAGGCCTGAGACTTTCTTCATGTGGTTTTTTGCTTAGTCCTCCCTTACTTTTTCCAGACACTCAGAGAGAGAACTTCAGTTCCCTCTTTCCAGATGATGTTCAGAGCACCAAGGGCTCTTGTTTTGTTCTTATTTTGTTCTGGGGCTATTTCTTCGTTCTAGAATAGGGGAAAGCATGCCATAGAAATTCAGGCAGGGGTGCATTAGGAGGCAAGGGAATAAATATTCATTCTTGCCATCAGCTCATTCATTTGGTTTGATTTACACCAGTAGCCCCAAAGTTTTACTTCTAATTTTTTGCTGAAATACCCAGAAGCCTTTAATAATTGTATTTACAAGTATAATGTAGCATTATTAACATTAAACAAAGCCCTTGAAATCTCCTCCATTCTGCAAGCCCCATACCATTTCAGAACGAATTATTTTCACAACGACCTCTGCCAGACACACACACACCCCCCCCCCACTGCTATTTTATTAATTTCAGATACTTTTTCCTTTTTCCTACTCATTTCAATCCTAATATTCTATAACATATAACAGCAGCAAAAGAGTGAAGGTGCTGTGATCAGAAATGGTAGGGTCAGGGCAGACAAAGCAAAGTGACTAGAGATTCAGCCTTTAAATCCAGCTGGATTGATCAGACAGGACAAGCACCTGCAACAACAGAATAGCATTACAAGAAAGAAATGTTTCAGGATATCTTAAAACAACTAGAAGAAGAGAGTAATGAAAAATTAGAAAGCAGAATTGTTGTTTAGGAAGCATCCTGCTTCCCATCCCAGAACATCTTGTTTTCAGCCAACTTACACCACTAAAACCTGCACATCATCTGAGGAAGCTTCAGATACATCTGTTGCAATTACAGGAACTCTTAGGAGCTTTGCTCTGTTTTTTTTAATTGTTGTTTTAATGGGCTTTTCCATCTCCCAGGCATGCAATGATTCAGGTGTCAGTTGTTTCTACAAGACCTCTGCTGCATCCATCCCTGTGACCCAGCTGCTGCTCTGCTCAGCAAGCCAAACTCACTCCAAGCCACGTCCCACACTTTGTTCTCTGCTACTGGGGCCTGCTTGAGCATCCCCGTGCAGCTGGGCAGGTGGGCTGACGGAAATCCCAGGGCATCCTACAGCAGTCACTCAGCCTGCTGCAGCTTCCCAGGGATACGGTAACTGCTCCTGGGCGCTAAAAAACCACCTGCTCAGCAGCGCAGCCCAAAACCTGGCTGCGTGCTTCCTAGAGGAATGCAGGAAAGGGACAGAAACCTCATAGATCAATGCCAATGTAAACTGAAATCAGAGGGGAAAAAAAGGTCACAAAGAGTTTTTGTACCATAAAGGCAATTCTAGAAACCTTCTGCATCTTACGCTCATGTATCATCTCACGGCATCACACTGAAACATGGGCAGGACAGGGCTTGAAGGATCCCTTCACAACAAGGCATCACCAGCAGTAAATCTGCTTAGCTGTGGCTGGCCTCAAGGCCCGTGTTCCAACACTGTACTACCTTCCCACTGAAATTTTTTTTCCTGTTGTCCAAGGACCTACCATGGCCTTCCATGACACTGTCTGGCACTACCAGGAACAGACTGGCTCCATCGTCTTTGTGAGTACCCTTCAATCAGGAAGGGATACCTGCACCTCTTACCCACATCTCACAGGGCAGAGCCAAAAACAGTCCCTCAGGACAGCACAGGGCATGTTGTGTCTGTGTCAGGGCTAGCTCAGTTAGACACTGTAGGTAATTCCCAGGGCCTATGGATGTTCTCATTTCTATGAAACATCTTCCCACAGAGACATGCAGAAGAGGCAAAAAAGGTATGAGGATGGATGATACTACTGGAAAAGTCCTCCTGATATTCAACAAAATAAATTCTCCTGAAGAAAAGTGACAGTAAGTAAGGACTTCTAAGGTCAGGGACTGGATAGAGAAGGTGAAGATGGAATAACTGTTAAGCTACTTTTTTTCCCTGTCAAAGAATGATATCAAAATGAGAATGCCAAGGAACAAGTTTCCAACAAATAACTTCTTCACCCTATGAGCAATTAAGTGGTGAAACTCCTTGTTTCTTGGATGGTAAAAACGTGCCTGGGTCCAAAAATGCCAAGAATTTGCATGTTGATAAGGGTATGGAAGAAAAAACCATCAAGCACTACTGAATACAAAGACATGCTGACTATTTTAGAGAGTTCCAAGTCATAACTCATGAGATGTTTGGAGAATATTCTGAGGAAGTATTTTTAATTGATCCTCTATCAATTGCTGTTGGATGCAAAATGCTGGACTAAATTACCTTGTTACATAAACAAGTCCACACATCATTACCAAAAAGTTTCTAAAATAACATTTAACGTTACTGGACAACTTCTAAGTCTATTGGGACAGTGTAGCAAAGTTCCAACCACTATCGGTCAAACCAATATACAAGTTCACCCACCTGTTTTTATTTAAACACTGCATCATTAAACAGAAAGAAGGCTTTTGGCTTCCTGGAGTAAAGGCAGGACATTACCACCGTCCCACGGCAGCCAAACATGCAGAGCACCTGGGTTTGAGCCCAAGGACGTCAGCCATGGAACATCACTCTGCTTTGCTCTTCACTTCACAGCCAACTGCCCCCAGCTTCAAAGCATCTTTTATGAAAAACAGCAATGCTGTACCGTGCCCAGGACAGAACATGCTCTGAGGCCAATCATCTTCTCAACCAAAATTTATACCTTAATCTCCACTTCGAATACTCACAATACATTATTTCTGTCCTCCCCTGATTTTCTACCCTCTGCTGTACATAAAACTCCCAAAATAATCCACAGGGTTAAAAACCAGTCTTGGAATAGTAGCCTGTTTGGCCAGGGAAAGAATGAGCAAGGAAACCTCATCTCATCACCTTTTCATTTCTGCCCTGATGGGTGGAAAATGCTGGACTGTACTGTTCTGCCACATATCACCTCACACTGTCAGGATGACACTCCTCTGGGACAGCAGATCTGCTCCTAGCTCCTGACAGTACTCAGCCACCCGGACCTGCCCAATGCGGGCATGCCTCCATTTCTGCAAGTTTCTAGCGCTGCCTGCGCCAACTCTTTTCCTACTCCCTTGGGTCAGATGCATAGCCCAGGAAAGACAGTTTGGCTGGGGGCATCCATGTGTCAGACTAATCCCAGCTGCCACAGGGGCCCTGGGAGTGTGTCAGCAGCCAGAATAAATTGAGGTGGGTCTGACTCATGCCAAATCCAAAGCCAGCAAGGGGAATATACAGGTGCAGAAGTGGTATAAAGCCAATTGCCTGCTTCAGCACACTGACACGTACCAGGTAGCGCTCAGTGCATCCAGGGGACAAGATCCAGCATTCACAATCCTCCAACGACACAAAGGACTCCTATGGTCCTCCAGCTGCAGGTGCCTGTCCCATAGAGGATGGGACCTTGGGGAGCCAAGGCTGTCTGACTGATTTGTGCATGCTAGCACATTTACATTCACCCCAGGTTTATTCTACCAGCTTTTCTAGTCCTAAGATATTGCCTAAGCTAAGCACCCAGGCAGAGACGAGACAATGGTGTACTAAGGAGGGAATGAGCATGCCACGGTCACATGCTGCTGTCCCCTGCTAACCTCACCACATTTACACCTCTCCTGCCCCTCCTCGCCCTGATCCTGATCCCTCAGCAGCTTCATTGTGGAGCGCAGAGTTGGTCCACACCAAGCTGGCACAGGCTTCAGAGGAATTAATTCAGACGGGCAAAGTCTGATCCCTTTCAGGGAGCATGCGAAAGAGGAGGCAGCGCTCAGCACTTTAGACATCAAGGGAGAGTAAGAGAAAAAGAGATGAGAGAAAGCCTCTCATAGAAAAGGCAGCAGGAAAAATGTCCTAATTTGGAGAGACAGGGCTCATTGCCATGGCAACCCAGAATCGCCCCAGAGCGGCCAAATACGACTTTATATGTGGTGTTAAACGATTCAACCATTAAGAGAAAATACTAAGGGGAAAAAAATAATGGGGCTGTGGAAGGGAAAGTATTTGGCAACAAAGAGCTTTCCTCTGGGGGTACTCTGGAAACAGAAGTGAACCTTTTGAGTCTTAAGTTGTATTTTTTTTCTCCCATCCTTAGGTGCAGAGACATTTTTGTGCATTTGCTTGTTTGGGGAGAATGAGTCATTCCTTCCTGCCTGTATTGCCTTCCCTCCCCAGCCTGGTGCTCATCAGCAATGGGGAGAGATCCTGCCTACTGGGCAACAGAGGGAGGAAAGGTAACTGGAACCCCTGTTCCTTTCTTAAAAGTCCCCTACCAAGGCCTCCCAGGCTGAGGCAGAAACCAGGAATGTATGGCAGACCACATGAGGACACTGCAGGGTGGCAGCACATGTCACCAAGGAGGCAGCAACATGATACAGGGTGGCAGCGACCACCAGGAGCTCCAGCCTCTGGTCCACAGCCTTGAGAAAGCACATATGGAATGCTGGTAAGAGAGCTGGGGTTGCTGAGGACATCTGGGCTAAGTGAGAGAACCAGCAGAAGTTATATGCTCACTTAAAGTCACACAATGGACATACTGCTGGCTGAGAGAGGAAGATGAATCCCTGAGGTTGTTAATTAATTGTCTGATCTCACCCTGAGTCCTTTCTATCTGCTTAAGTCTATGAATTATTTTGAATATCATATGAAATTTCTTCATCCCACACCCTGTCCTCCTTCCACCCTCATGCTTGGGGTACCCTTCCTCTGCACTGCTGCCCTTTGCCAAACACTCCTGTCCAGCAGAATTTGTCATCTCTTTTCTTACCCCTGGCACAGTTCTGTTACATTTTCTCAGTCCTTATGAGAGGTCCCACTCAGTTTGCAGGGGCTTACACCTCACAGGGTGCTAGTACATGGAGGTGGACCAGTATGAAGAACAGTAAGATCAGGTGAGTGGCAAGGAAATTATTTTATCTTCTAGAGGTCACCTCCTTGTAACTGAAGGTACAAATGCCAGTGGATGAGTTCCCAGAGAACCATCTCCTACAGATTCCTAAGTGCAAAGCAATAAATTGACTGCCAACGCAAGATCCTCATCACTCATGTCTAACCTACTCATGTCACCTCATTTCCCTATCCAGTTTATTCATCAAATGCAGCAAAGTATTTGGCCAAAAGGATTCCCTGAGAGCAGGGATGCATGCACTGTGGAAGACAGGACATGCTTCTGCACAGGCACGGTTACACAGAGACACAGCCACATGTCTTCCACATGCTGTTACCCATTCCTATACTAAACCATTTCTCCCTGGCCACAGAAACCTAAACAAGCCAAGCAAGATAATCCTCTCCCTAGCATTTCAGTGTAGACTAGACCAGGAGAGGGAAAAATGGAAAACCTAAACTCACTCCACTATTACCGAACAAAAAAAGCCTTCAACATATGATTCAAGAGATTTGTGTGTTGTGTAGGAGCAGCACAGCATGAGCTGCTGGCTGGCTACAGGCTCTCCAGCAGCATAAAATGCTTCCCCCCAGCTTGTTCTGTGTATTACTGAGTGTTACTATAGGCACACCTCAAGACATAGAGCAGCGGTCTGCTGGACCAGTACAGTGACCAGTGAGTGACATTGTCAGACAAAACTGGGGTCCTAAGCACAGCGAGAGACAAATGTCACTCACAAGCTCTCTTCCTCCTTCCAGTGGTCAGAATCACTGCATGTTTTTTGCCAGCCTCTGGTGAGAAAGCTGCCAGACACAGCTTCGGTTTATAACAATTAAGCAGTTGAAACTTCAGACCCACATGTGCACATAAAATCTTCCAAGGGAGCTCAGACAAGGGCAGAGGGATCAAACAGAGAGAATGGCTGGAACAAGTCCTGGTGAAGATGAGCCCTGTGGTCTCACAGCAGGACATGGAGACAGCAAAGGTTAATGGCAGCATGGCTCATTGGGGGAAAATGGACCATGGGCACCAGCACAGCCTGGTGAGGTTTCCAGCCATTCCCTAAATGAAGCTGTTCCACCATCTGCAGGCGAGCACACTTTGGCATTATACATTTAGCATGAAGGCCTATTTAATGGAGCACAAAGTGACTTATTAAATCCAAATTAAAGAACCAATTGACTAGCAAAAAAAATTAAATCTCTGGGTAGGTAATGGCTGTGTCAAACATTTGGATGTGCCCAAAACACATCAAAACTAACCTCTCAGTTTCACAATTATAAAAAGTTTACCAAAAGATAATCATGGACTTCTATAACAAAATAGAAGCTGGACACATGAGTTTGGGGAGTCTCTCAGATGACCAAAACTAACAAAAAGAGACAACTGACTGGTTCAGCCTCTGTCCAGTTCTACCTTATCTCTCCCCACTTCAGCACTGCTGTCCCCTGCAGACATGCACATACTCCAAAACTTTATCAGTCCCACTATAGGTCATTTGAATGGCCAGACTGCAGCTGCAGAGATTAGCCCATACAGCCATGGAGAACTAACTGTTCAGAGGGACAGCCAAAGTTTGCTGGACACCTCCCTGCTCTGCATTTCATCTCATTACACCTTTCAGACCTCCCGATCCCTCCCCTTCGAAGGGCTTCAGCCCTTTCAGCACACTCCCTCCTTCAGATCAAGGCACACATCCTCCCCTGTTTTCACCTTCAGGCTGGCTCCTCTTCAGCCCACCCAAAGCACTCAGCGATAAGAGTATGCCTTGATCTTCAGTGCCAGTTGAGGAACTCAAACCACCACAGTTTGCTGTAGGCTTGCCACAAGGCTAAGAATAAGGCTAGACAGAAAGCTCAGCCAGACAATAGGCAGAAAAAAAGTGGGGCAGAAAACAGATGTCTGCTTGACAGTTATGAAGAAAAAAAGGCACAATTCACATTTTAAGTGCAAGTTTTAAGTCTGCATTGAAAATATAGTTAAAGGCACATGTTTTTCTCTTCCACAGAGGATACTAACGGAATAATCCAATTACTGCTGCTGTCATCAAACTAATTTCTTTTCTCAAGAGGTCTGTCGTGAGACAGAAATACGAAAACCTTGCGCCATGTTCCCCTCCAAAAGCCCACCGACAGGAGCATGCGACAGCGAGCAAGCGCATGTTCACGACCGTGCCTCCTTTGCCGCTGCGGCGCGGCAGCGTGAGGCACATCGCACACACACACATGTGCACCCCGTGCAAGTGTGAGGCACAGCACACACACACACACACATGTGCCCCGTGCAAGCGTGAGGCACAGCACACACATGTGCGCCCCATGCAAGGGTGAGGCACAGCACACACACACATGTGCGCCCCATGCAAGGGTGAGGCACATCGCACACACACGTGTGCGCCCCGTGCAAGCGTGAGCAAACGCGCAGCAGCCCCGGGACGCGGCACCGCGCTCCGCACGCTCGCCGGAGCGTGAGCCGCAGTGAGTCACCGCGGGAGGCACGCCTGTGCCTGCACGGGTCACTTGTGCCCAAATCACGGCTCCCGAGACGCCCCGGCGGGGCCGCGCCCACCTTCTGTGTGCGTTTTTAGCTTGCTTCCTTTAGGAAACAAGTCTCTTGCAAACCGGGGGGGTGTGTGTTTGTGCATAGGTGAGCCAGGATTCCTAGTAACTCTTGAACCTGCTGGCCAATTTCCACCTGATTTGACAAAGGGGCAGAGGACTCAAGGAGAATTAATTTCTTACAGTGCTGTATAAAATACAGCCTGCAACTGCATGCAGTCCCAAAGCCTTTATCTGACCCCACAGCAGTGTGTGATTCACCCACTCGCAGTCAAAGGCTCACTAGGCAATCAAATAGACTTCATCCTGACCTGGCAGCATGCCTGTGGTGGACAGCCCCTATACACAGAAGCCTCGGGGCACCACAATACAGCTTTCTCATATACTGTGCCAGCCAGTGACTATAAAAGGCACTGGGAAACTGGGAGAAAAACAATAGGAGATCTGGAGAGAATGGTGTTTTTGTAGGGAGGAGGTGTAGACAGGTCCTGAAAAATTGAAGCTGCTGTGGGTGCACACACTTTTTTGGACTGGACGTCTAACTGATGCAGGGCAGTGGGTGAAGAAATAAGACCCTTTTAATGCCCCTGGCCTTCACCACTGAGGGAAGGATGAGTCTAACTCTTCTGAAATATCTTCATCCAGCTGAAGTTCTCACCTCTGTGGACTCTCTGGTGTCTACTATGGACTAAGCTCACATTAGTATATAACTCAGTTAAAGAGTCAATTAACCGTGAGATGTGAATCCAGTGAAAACAGGATTCATTCATTTAGGAGCTGACAAAATTACTTGTTTCATTGCCCTTCCACTCACTGTCTTCTCAACAAGCTGTTCCAATGTTAGGTCATAAAATTCACTTTCATGTGTGTCAGATAAGGGGAAAAAATAAATAAAAGTCTCTAGTGTGCATTTGCAAAAGCCATGAGGGAAGGACTCTGAGTGTCCATTCAGAGATACAACATGAAAAGCTCGACTTACAGAAGATGGAGATGCCCAGCATTTTCTCAAATGTAGGCTGCCTTAACCTATCCTCATGTTGGATGCTGAAAAAAACCAGAAGTACCTATACTCACTGTTCACACTTAAAACACTCTAGCCTACTTCTTTGATTGCCATCGCTTCCTGGAAGGTGGGCAGAGCCCATTCAGATACCAGGTGTCCTGTGCCTTGCAGCTTGGCAGGCAGTGCCACATGGAAAAGGCGCTCCACTGCACCAGACTGGATGCCACCTGTTCCCAACCCTCCTGCCGCCCACCCAGCCCTGCCATGTCGAGGAACAGTCTGAACCTGGCCCACTGCCCAAGCCATGAAGGAGCCCAAATGGAGCCAGGCAATTTGGAGACGTGGAAAGCAGGCACTTCTGAGAGATGCTCTCCCCATACACCATTATCTGACAAATACCCCATTATCCAACAAAAGCCTCTCTCCCCACTTGCCAAGAAACCGTCTCCTTTGTTAAGAATTCACGGACCCTTTCTTTTTATCTACGGTGTTGTCAGAAAAGAATCTTCTTCATCACATTTCTCCTTAGCTCAAAAGGTGGTTTGTGGGGCTTTTTTCAACTGTCTCTGGTAGATAACTAAAAGGTATTGGTAACCATCTGCTCATTGCATGCCCTGAAGGAAAGCAAGTACCCTCCTCGCTCAAACTCATTCCATACTGCACCAGAAACAGGACATTCCCTGCTCTTCACAGGTCTTTGTGACTTGGAAGTGAGGGAAACACTTCATTTTCAATGGCAGGAGTCTCAGCAAGAAGAAGCCATCTCCTTCAGAAGGAAAACTTATTTAGTTAAAGAAGGTCAGATCTACATGCAGTCACTTGCAAGAAAGAACATTTCTGGCGATGGTGATTTTACCTCACACTCTGATCCCATGCAGGGTGCATGAACTCTACCTTCTGATCTGGCAGGCTTAAATAGAAGTTGAGAAAACAAAACCATGCCAGATCTCTGACCTTTGATAAATGTGAAGAGCTGGTTAATGCAGCACACCAAATATTGAATCTTCAGCTTGAGCAGGTTTGTGTTGGAGGTATCACCTGTCATTTGAGAGCCATGAACCATCTCTGTACACCACTTCCTTGGGGGCAGCTCTGCCCCAGCTGAGATGACACCACACACTGCCCCTGGCCAAGTCCCTGAGAGATCAGCAGCCTCATCCCTTAGCCCAGGGGGAGTAACCAGCAATGTGCAGGGCTGTAAGAAATCATTCCCCAAGCTTCACCTCCCCTTACCCGCTCATCCATGACATGGACGCTAGTCTGCATGATCTGCTGTGGTGAGAGATCACTAGCTTGTCAAGCTGCTGATGTGGAGAACGGTATTAACTGAGTAATTAAATCATTTCTGTAATTACTCTCACACAGCTATAAATAATGTAAGCCCACACGTTCTCTCTGGAAGCCACAATAGCAAGAGAAGAGAGAGTAAGGGATGCCAATTAAAAAGGAGAAATAATAATAATAATAACACTTAACATTTATACAACACTCTGCATTTTCAAAGCACAGTGCAAACAAGAATTAAGAAATGGGTAGAGTGACAGACAGGAGAGGGTGAAAGGAAGGGAAGCAGGAGAAAGGAGAAGATAGGAACGGGGGCAGGTATGGAGCAGGATTTGAGACCCAGCAGGGCTGGTGATTTGGTGTACGCTCAGCCCAGCCCCGTGGCAGAGCCATTGGCTCTTCACCGCACACCTCGGTCCTGCTGCAGAAGCTGGGGGATCAAGGACACAGCTCTGCCTCTGCAGAAAGTGAGTGAGCTGAAGCGGGAGCGAGGACAAAGCGCTGCGCTGCAGGAGCTCACTCATGGAGGAGCTGACAGCTCCGTCATGGAGCTGATCCCCTGCAGCACAGAGGCCTGACAGTGACCGTGCTGGCCCCAAGCCAGGCAGCTGGTGCAGGCTGTGAGGGCCTTGCCCCCTCCTCGAAGGAGCTTTTCCCCCTGCCCTTGAGGCCTGGGGCCCTGGAACGGGGTGTGCTGGCTGAAGGAGTGCACTGCCAAGCCAGCCCCAGGCACACTTTGGAAGACCTGCTGGCCTTCCCCCAGCAAGGAGCACTGATGCCAGAGTCCCAGTCACCCCACAGTTATTTCTTTCTTTGTGGCTCAGGGCAGAATGGGAAAGGAATATTTCTGCCCAGCTGGAGGGAAGCAGCACACTCAGGGAAAGCATTGCTGGCCAATCCCACTGTCCTGTGCCCTGCCCCGGCCCTGGTCTGGTCTTTTCTACTACACAGTTTCCACCTGACAGATTTTCCACTCCCATTTCACACTCCTCATCCCATTTGCTCAGCAGTTCTGCCACCCCCTGTGCTCCCTGGCTCTTGCTCCTGTGGCCAGCAAGGAAGCATAACCTGGGCAAGGGAGCGTAATCTCTTTCACTCTCTCCATTTTCCCATCCACCGTCTCCTGCTTCCCACCTTTATCCAGCCCCCTTGCCTCCTTGTATCAGGATCTCTTTCATATGCTCACCCTCTGCACTGGCTCCTCAGAATACCCTGCATGCCCCCCCCATTTCAGCCCAGATTCCCTGCTGCACAGCACATTTCTCCTGGCTGGATCCCACAGGAGAGCTCCAGCTCCATCCTAGCCTGTGCAACCCCCAGGGCCAGGTGCAGTTTTGAAGTACAGTTTGCAAGGACAAGTTCTTTCCAAGAGACGTGGCAAACATCTAAAAAACTGTAGGTACATCCACAGTTTCTCACACTTATAACGAGGCCAAACTTGGGGCAGCCTATGCAGCAGTAGCAAAAGCACATTAAAAGGTTACAGTCCTTCCCTGCAAGACACCCCTGCTCCAGACCTGTGTCCTTGCTCTGAGAACATGCAATGGTGAGGCAGAACCTTTGGAGGAAAATGTGACAGCGCTCACAACATAGATAAATCACATTTCGTCCTGTGCCACATTTTGAGAGAGAGATGTTTTATTTTCCAAATAAATAGCAAAATAAATCAATCAGCTTGAGGCATACACCTGGCATAGGAAACTTTGCTCAAACAGTCATAGTCTGGCAAAATTACAGGTAACCCCCAAGAGGATTTTTTAATGGGAATGCTGGCCAAGCTTACAATAGATGGTACTATCAGCCCTGCATAAAATGAGTTCTCCAGCATGATGCAGCTATTCCACCACCTCTAATGGGGATTAAAGCTTCTCCTCCTGGAGTCCAGATTTTCATCTCAAGCATTGTATTTACTTCAGTTAGAAAAATCCATTAATTGTTTCCTAGTAATTAGGTTTTTGCCTTTTATAGCGATCAAACTTTACAAAAACATTGTTATGATCTTCTTATAAAGGGAAAATTGCTGTAGACAGCAGTTGAGCAAGTGTCTTAAAGTCATGTTTTATAGCAGAGCTGCAGTGAGGACTCAGATCTATAAGAACTGCTGGATTCTGTTGGCACCTTTTAGATCAGCTCTCCTCACTGCATGTACCTGCCTCCTGTACTTTTTTGCCCATTTACCCTGAGACTCCCTACATCCTTCATTTCTGTCTTCCCCCTTCCTCTGAAACCTACATTTATTGTTATTATCAGGAACCTCACAGATACACAGGTAAAAGCTATTGCCAAGCACAGAGAAAAATTGCTTCAACAGAGCCTTTAAGGTATTTTTTTCTCACTCTCAGAACTTACTTTTTTTTCCCCTTAATTTTCTCCCCATGATCCTAGGTTCAGGAGAAGTTTTCCTATCTGTCTTTCATCATCTTTATCCTCTTTCTCCTCTGCTTCATCTATGTAACATGTTCTCCAGCACTTAGTTCAGTCCTGTTTGAAAACAGCTGAAGAAATACGGTTTCTGTCTCTTCCCTAAGTCTAGGGTACTTCCCAATAAAAGTCAGGGTCTGAGCCCTTTTCTTGATACACATATATATGATTTATCATTATCATTTAATGTATCATAACACATCATTTAATATATTTCCCTAACTTTATCCTGTCATTCCTACTTCTGCTTCTGGCAGCTACACTAAGCATTTTTTTCTCCCATCTACCTCTATTCATTGAGTATATAAATCACACCCTGACTCACTGTTCAGCCAATCTGCACTACACACATACAGCTGTTTCACTCTTTCTTCGTATATCAGCTCCTCCAGACCGTTAACAGAGTCACAGACTACAATTACGTCTTCTTCCGTACCTTGTTTTTTCCCAGCCTGTGTATGTGTAATTCCCTTAGCTTCCTTCATAATCCTTCCCCTCCAAACTTGGCTAATGAGGCAAATAAAAGGCAAAGAGAACAAGAGATTCCCTGGAAAGAATTGTTTCTCTCTGTCCTGCGGTTACTGGGGAATGACATGCAGATCTAAAGCAGCAGCATCGGGCAATTTCACACTCTGTGTTTTCAATTTCATTTTGAGGCCAGTTTAGGGTAGGGACAAATTTGAGTGTAATTAATTTAGATTTTGTGAGACAAGTTACTGCTTGGGGTTGTAATAAAGGACTGCCTGTCCAGATTGAAGAAACTAATCTCCTTGTCCGGCTGGGGATGGCACAAATTGATTTAAGACCTTTCTGTTGGGTTTTGTGTTTTGAAGAAAGGGGTTGCAATAAAGATTATAACTAACTATTGGTCAGAGCTCATCAAGCTTCCAGATTTTCTTTAGGTAAGTACTTAGAGATTTGGAGATCTATCTAAATATCATTAGTGTGAAAACCAAGATTAGAAATCTATCAAGAAAGAGCTTTTTCACAGATGCCCAGGTCCAAGCTGGGTAGAAATCGACATTTCCCTCACAGACACTTCAACAGTTCTATTTCCAGGTAGACAGTGGCAACATCGCATTTAAGCAAAAGTAGTGACAAGGTTAATTCACCTTCTCTTTACCTCAGGTGGGTAGCAGAAGTTGCGTGCAGAGCTCGGGAAGGAAAGGTCTTCTGTCCCTCAAAAGAAAACATCACTATAACAACAGAAGAAAACTAACACTCTGTACTCCTGGAGGAAAAATCCTATGACCCGAAACAAAACAGCTTATAAATAGCTGCAGAAGGCTGATGCAAAGGAATCAGACTTCACTTTTGCTTGACATTTGTTGCCTGAGACAACTTCTGCTGAAGGAAGGCACCCACACCTCTTGTGTGGCCATCCTCTCCCTCAGCACCCCTTCTGCCCAGAAGCGTGCCAGGGCACCTTAGCAGGGCAGGAGTCTCACCCTGGCACCAGCGCTTCTCCTTCCCAATTCTGTGACAGTCAAACTCAGGTAACACCTTCAAGCATCAGGTGTCCAAGGGTCAGGGCAAATATGAAGTGCATCCAGTATAAATTATTAGGAGGGGGAAAGTGATAGGGATGTTTCATGGAAATTTACACTACTATAAGAATTTTGTTTTCTTTGTTTTTTTTAAAGAGGCTTTCTTGTTGCTTTTAAGTGATAAACCAAAAAAAAAAAAAAAAAAAAAGGAATCAACTCCACATTTTTTTTCCTGTGACTCTTGAAAACAAAAAAAAGCAAAGGCCTTGAAATGGAGTTCCTCCCAAGAAAATTGGAGATGAAGTAGAGGAAAGCTTTAAAAAAAACCAAAACAACAAACAAACAAACAAACAAAAAACCTACACTATTTTAATAGGATAATTAATAAAAGAAATTATACATTTCTTTGAAAAGTCATCTTTTCATTGAAATAATACTAATGAGAGTACTTGAGCACTTGTTTAGAAATTGAGAGTTCACATTGAAGGATTTAGTGGCCCTGGGGAGAGGTTAAAGCTCTTAAAAGTTCATTTCCAGGTTTCCTTAAATCTGAGGGTTTTTAAGTGCTGTAATTTATTTGTAAAGTAATAAAAATAGTTCTAGGGAAATTCTCAGGTGTTAAACTTCACAAAAATATGCTGCCTATATTCCCTTTCTTTACATGAATAAAAGAAAATGTTATTTTGTATGGGTTGATTAGACACAGATGTAAACATAAATTACAGACTCACCTGGCTTTTTATTACATGTGTATACAAAGGAAAAACAACACTGGCATACAATTCTGGCTTTTATTGTCTGTCTCTGTGACTTACCTTTTATTCTCCTTCCCCAACCTTTGCAGCAGACTCATAATTTGAGGACACATGATATTTAGTTCATTATTTGTGAGCTACAGAGAGCTTTATTTTGGCAGCAAAAAGAAACAGAGTACCAAAAGCAAAAGAAGTGTATTAATCACGTCCTTAATAAAATTACTAAGGGCTTGAAGGGAAACTGATTTATTTTTATTTTATTTTTTAAAATCAAGCTCATCTTTGCTAATCATTAGATTAATTTAAGTAACATTTAAACTATTACTATCATCGAATGCAGTTTCAGAGAAATGAAAACACTTTGTGAAATTACATGAACTGCATATAAATTTGTTTGGAGGGAAAAAAGGGATAGAAACCTTTCAATGTCTGCAGATCAAAATGTGCCTTATCCCCCCCTTCTAAGCAGCATTTTGTTTGGAATTTATTTTACTTCAATTCATATAATCCATTCAAAGGGAACTTTATCTCTTTTATTTTCTTTTCTTTTTTTACTGAATTTCCTTCACACAAGGGCTTGAAAACTTTCAGATGTCATCCCTAATGGAAATGAAACAAATTTACACCCAAAAAATGAGGTTTTCATTCCCCATGCATCCCTATTACTTAACCTTTGAAAACCTGAGAATGAAAGTGCTTTCCTTTTAATTACAGATGTTCTGCTTTTAGCAGCACTGTCCCAGTGTCTTTGACTTTGTCCTGGTTTCAGTGTGTATCTAGGTGCTCGGCTTATCCAACTCCTTTTGGCTTCCCTGTACCTGCAGCATCACTTTGCTGCACTCTGGCCAACAGCTACTCTCTTTCCCTGGTGCTTTGCCCCCACTGCCTAACTTTGGACTTGCTCCCCACCAAAAGACCAAAGAAATGACTGCTGCAGCAGCATGGCCCAAACATGGAGTGATCACAGCAACCTTCGGCATTGAAAGAGAGAGACAATGTATTGTGGAAGTTTTACAGAAAACAAAAATAAAGGGGACAGGGATTTATGAAGTGGGGATTAAAAAAACAGAGGAAAACATTGTGGCTTTAGTATAAACAGAAAAAAAGGAACAAGGCAGTGGAGGGAGTAACAGAAAAGCCAGGCCATGCTGTGTGAAAAAAGGAGGGAGAATCTGGCCTAGAACAGATCACAGATTTTAAATTTCAGGTTAGTTTTATGCAGCTTTTATACAAATTGTATTACTGGCACAGGCCAGTGATAGATCACTCTTCCCGTTTTATTTCCATCAGCATGCTGATGCATACTGTGTGTACCCCTATGGGGGCAAGCCCTGGAGAAAATAGCAAGGGATGCAGAGACACAGAAGACTCATTTTCACCTGGGAAAACATAACCGTCCTCTTCTTCCAATACTTTTTTCCTCTTCTGCCTGTGCACCATTGTGTTACTATAAAGCTGCCCAGGACAAGAAGCTCTGGCAAAATAACGTGACTGTGGACAAGTAATGAGGAACAGTTCCAGCAAAAGTGAGGCCATCAGCTTATAGCAAGAAGAGAAACCAAAGCATTTTCTGCTCTTACCTTTTCTGCATTCATTATCACCAAGTTGACTTCTTCTGTTATTTTTAAACAAATAAATAGTCTATCATTACAAAATGGACCAGTCAGCCAAATGGTGTGGTCATTTTTTAGGCAAGAAACTAAATCTTTTTCAACACAGTAAGTTTTGTAACTCAGAATAACAATTCACCCTTCTCTTGAGATAACTCTAAATGTACATTTGTAAATGTTTTTTCCTTTTTTTTTTTGGTCACTGCTCCTTTATTTTCTAGCTCTGGGAAAACTGATTTTAGGTAATATTGAAAAGAGAACGAAGAAAATCCTAGTCCAGATTTTCAGTTTCAGGTCTGCAACCCAAGATGTTGGTTTGTGTGGCTATCTGAACTGAAGCTTGGTTTGCAGTCTTGAAGGTTTAATTTCACCATCAGTCTCCTAACACAGGGCATCCTCATACGATTTAATTTCTGCTTTCAAAACAATTGGGGAGAAGCAAGAAATTATTTTAAACGCTGGAAGGCCAGCAGATATGCTCTCTGGTCAAAAGTGCATTGCAGTCCACTAGACAATACAAACTAATGCTTAAAAACAGCAAACACAAAGCTGTTCAAAGTCAGGTAATAGCAGCAACATCAGGCAAACTGAAGAGACCAGCAAGCTTCCACATCAAAGTTTTTTGGACCACAGAAATCTAACACTGGTGGTGGTGCACATATCTCTCCTTTCCATCTCATCTATTTTGGATTAAACACAGATCACCAGTGATCAGTGCTACTCCCTTCCTCATCACAGGTCCTTGTGAGATGATGCTATTGCCCTAGTCCTTTTCAAGGAATCAGCAGCAAAATAAAGTGCTTTCTTACAGGGCTGAAACAATGTGAGCACTCTGCTACCCTGTCCCAGAGCTACGGCCCTGCTCCTCTGAGCGGAACAAACACGGGGTCTGTTGGACCCCCTCAGCCATCACTCCCAGGCCACCCGGTCCCTACAAAAGGACTGCTGCACTTCACTCCCTCTGGAGTCACTGCCAGCATGCTTATCAAACTCAGGGGACTGAACCAGCTATGGCAGAACTCTCACTCGGCAAAGTGCCTCTCCAGAGCTCGAGTGAGGCACATCACGTGTCTCTGCTTCACCGTTCTCCTGGAACTAAACCCAGATCACAGTGTGCACACAGATCATCTGGTCACTTTCTTCTTATGCCAGATTAGGCAGAAATTAAATGTAACACTCTGTAACAGGTAAGCAGGTGGAATTAGAGACATGAGCACCAAGAAGTAAAAACAGCAAAAACATGTAAATTCCTTTTTCAGAGGAAGAAGGCAAAACACGGGGAAAACAGAAATATAGAAACATTATTTACAAAATCTAATCAAATACAATATTAAAGAATGTGAGTTTGAACAAAACAATCAGGGAAAACAGATGTTCCACTTTCGGCAACATACCTCCACCTGCTATATCACACCTAAGGCAGGATTCATGGCATTTAACTTGAGGCATCATGAACAAGTTGATGTACAGCCTTCTTCAGTAATCAGTGGGGAGACACAGGACTCTCCCACGAGCATTTCACTGCACCCTGAACTGGGTGGGGTGAATTGTCCTCAGGTGGTGCCTCCCTTACCACTGATGCCTAGATCTTCAGCTGGTGGGCAGCAAACTTCTAAGTGAATATTAACTGAAATAAAGCCAGCTTATAATGCACGTTACACGATATTTCTGTCTTTATATACAGGACAAAAGAAAATTCGGGCTTGAAATCCTAATTTTTTTTTTCTTTTTGCCTGCCCTTTTGTGTCTCAATTTACCAGTTGCACGGTACATTACAAAGCCCTTTTTACACATGACCCACATTTCCTAACAGAACACTTACTAAACCCTCGCTGAAGGTGAAACAGAATTTCACATGCTACTCGAGGAAAGGTGGTTTGACTGGGGAGTTTTTTGCATTAAACTCCAGCAAAGAGGGGCTTATGTATCACACCAAGGCGTTAGTGGTTTCTAGCATTCCTTAAGTTTGCATTGGCGCTACTGGTCACAAACACACGGGGAGCATAACAAAGCTCTAAGTGCAAATCTGAACCTGTGAAATGCTGAGCAAGTTCAATCACAGCTGACTGCTGTGGGTGTTGAGGGGATGCTGAAAGAAGCAAGCCATGCTTGCAGGATCAAACCTCAGCCACACAACTCATCTGCAAAGAACATGACTAAGAGTCACTAAAAGCAAAGCCTCTGTCAAGGCCCTCTGTGGAAAATAAATTGTTTAAGGACTTACCAGGCTGACTTCAGTATTTTTAGTAGAATTTCAGTGTATTTACTCTCTACCATATTTTAATTCAATTCATCAAATAAATATTATCCATTAAAGATTACACACCTGTGGATCAGAAGTTGTAAAGGTCAGCCTTTTCAAATTATGTTTAAAGGAAACCTTGGCCTTTCCTAAAACTGCAGACCTTTGTACATAACCTGCAAACCTCCTGTTTGTGAAACCACCAAAAAAAAAAAAGGGTTTGGTAAAACAGAAGTCCCTATTCATAAGGCTTTCACTTTTGAGCTCCCTGTGAGCTGCCTGCCTGCCAGAATGCTCTTTAGAAGCAAGCCAGTGGGGTACACAGGGCAGTGGCAGGAGATGCTGCCTTCCCAAGGAGAGACTAGAGACAGGTAAAAAGAAAAATCTTTTCAAAGTTCAATAGGCCAAACTTCTCTTTGAATTACAGCAGCATAAATCTGATCTAATCCTGCCGAAGGCAGTGGGGTTATGCTGGATTTACACTGTGGGAATCTAAAACCAGAATTTGGCCTGCCATGTTCAAAGTCACAAGGACCTTTTCCCAGTGCTTAGGAGGTCTTGTGTTAGTAACTCTTACACTTGTCAAAAGACGTAAAATGTCACCCCAAGTGTGAAACGCAGCACTTGAGCACTGCTTCCAACTCTCTCTTGCACAGACGTAGATAAACATGCAACACAGCAGGCAGGAGAGCATCAAGATGCAGCCTTGCTGCTTGCCTGGCCTCCAAGGCAGAAAAGCTTCACTGTGGGTGGAATGGGGCAGGGTGACTTCAGCACATGTGCAACTGTTCAAGGAGTGAGAGAAGAAAGGCCCATGATTATTCAGTGACTATTTCTGTTTAAAGGCCGATACAAGAAAATAACACTGCATATTAACTGTGTGTTATTTGGCAACTGAACAGTTGGTCAAAGAGTGAGAAAAAAATTTGTTAGCATCTTCAATAGCCTGCACTGGATTATTTACTTGCAAGGTAAATAAAACAGAATGTGCCTGGATTTCTCATCTCACTAGATCTCTTTCTGAAGAAAAGCTGCCATAGTGGCCAGGTCAATTCTCACCCTTCATGCAATTAGCCCTGATTTTGCCTAGTTCAATGCCTCAGATTCACTTAAGAGCCATCTGCAAAAGGCTGTCACTTGTGTCCCTATTTACTTTTTTGGGATGCATCAAGAATGGTCAAGAAGGTCCTCTCAATAAAAGCCTTGGTCCTGACTCTCTGGCTTCAAGCCTGCAAGGAAAGGGACAGCCAGCTCCTCTCACATGTTCCCACGGGCCAACAGTAGCCCCGAGGCCACAGTTAGCCACGCTGTCTGGCCAAATGCACACTCGGGTGTGAATTGCTGCGTGTCCTGTTCCTGAAAGGTGGAAAGATGCTACTCCCTCTCTGCATCTTGCCCTGTTCAAAAGCATTAGAAGGATGGCTTGTTTGTGTAGTAACTCCTCAGAAGACTGGCTAGGGCCTGGGAAAACTATGAAATGTCTGTGATATGAAGGAATAAAGTAGTGCAGTGGAAAAAAGAAAGATTCAGCTGGACTGGTTCAAACTGGTTAGTCACTTTAGCTAACACCTATTTAACTTCAGGAGCTAATGAACACTTTATAGAGAGGATGGCTTTATTAAAGATTCAATTATATTCCAATTAAGACGTAAGAGCTGCATTAAGCTTCCCTGAAAATACCACAATGTCCTCCAGCTACATGCAGGAAAAATCCCAGGTTATGATTCCTTGCTCTTCTAAGGTAAAACACAGGCAAAAATAAAACCTTTAAAAAAATTACAATTGTCAGGGGCTCTTTACCCTTCCTAAAGAAGGAGAAAGGGCTGATTGTTTTGCAGGTCTCTTCTACCTGCTTCTTTTCCTCCTCAGTTTTTCTCTGTTGCAGGTAATTCCACATGATTAATAGGCTCTTCTCAGCAGTGCTATACACAGTTAGCTCTTTTAATCTGTCTTTGAATCTGAAGCTGTCTAATCCCCCAAGCCTTTGGCCCCGTGAGACACCACCTGAGGATCACAGAATTTGTTTTAAGTTGGATCCACAGGTCTGCAATAGAAGGAAGCTCATTTAAATTTACCTTATCTGCCATGATCATAGAGGAGCCTCCGTGGATGCCCAGGATGGGAGTGAGGGTCTGGGCAGAGATGAAGTCCAGGATCTGGGCAATGGCTTCCTGGTCTGTGTCATCAGCGAATACCACCCCTTGAATCTTCCGGTCTGACATGAGGTCACAGATGCGGGTGATGATGCTCTTGGGATCCGTCTCATTCATGGCCACCAGCTCCACCCGAGGCACCACTGAGAGGTGGTGGAAGTCATCTTTCTCGTGGGCATCTTTGATGGCCACTTCGTCTGAGGTCCCCACCAGGATGACTGCAATGCCAATGCTCGGGTGGCTTTTCTGGGCATGGGCCCCGCTCCCTGTTGTTGCGAGGACTGCCAGCACCAGCCAAAACCTTGGAGAGTAGCACTCCACCCTGGGCCTCATCTTCGGCTCTTACACTCCCTGAGTGAGGAAGAAATAAAGGAAAGGGGGAAAGTAAAACAAAATTATTAATTGACAAGTCCATCATGCACTCAGCCTTCAAGGAAGATCCATTGATCTTCCTCAGCCACTAGCCCTCCTCCCAGCAATCCCTCTAGTCTGATGCCTCGCCCTTTGGCTACATTCAGGGCTCTGTTAAAGCTGGGGCATCAGACCAGTCCAGCCCCTACTTCAGAGTCTGGAATCACTTAAGAGAACAGCTGTCAGTAGAAGATGGGATCGTGTCATTTCTCAGGTCCCACGTCACTCTGAGACCCAAGTCAAAAGTGATAGAGAATTATCCTTTGACAGCTGATCAGCTGTCTTTGTGAAATTAATTGCTTATGTCAAGTCCACGTCTGAGTGCTCACCCTCAACACAAAGGAATGACGGGTGCTTGGACTTGTGCTGGAGGTATAGGCAGGGACACTGAGAAGACCAGGCAGATAAGGACTCCCTTTTCCTTTCTCAGGCACAGTCCCTCCGGAACAAAGTGAGGATAAATGGGCCAGGTCATTGGATGTATATGTATGTCTGTATCCACTGCATACAACCTTCATACCATCACCAGGACACACAGAGCTCCCGTGTGTTGCACAGTCATATGCTTCCCACCAATACAGGATTCCTTTTTTTAAAAAAAGCCATAAATACAAAATTTCCCAGTGGTCATGGCCAAAACTGGATCAGGACCCTCCAAGTCCATATGACAGCTGCGTTTGCACTGAAGTAGAAATGCCAACAGAGCTTGCAATGGTTCACCCTCAGCTACTACAGCCAGGCATGTTACATCAATCTTCTTCCTGAGCATGTCCACTTTATTTTTTAATCACAACAGCAGAAATGAAAAAACCTCATGAGGTCATCTCTCTAGCCCCTGCCTGAGTGGGACAGTTCCCTGTGGGACTGTTCCTCGCTCTTTCTGGAGTCGCACTTTAATAATAGTTCACATTTCCACAGCATTTTTCAAGGCGCTCTACAAACACTAATGAACTAATTCTTACAGCACCTATGCAGCGTAAATATCCGAGACAACAGAGCAGTGTCCCCCCCATCTGGCCACCACCCCCGTGGGAGGTAGCACTGCTCGGTGTGCCCACCCAGGGCCACACTGATGTCCCAAGGAGATCTCAGGCATTTCTATGAATTTCTATTTCTATAGTCTTCTAAACTATAGAAGACTTTCCCTCAACACAACAGGTTCTGCTCAGTCCATAATTCTGTTCTTCAGCACAGACACATTTGAAATAAATACACCAGCCCTGAGCTTCTTTGTGCTACACCTCTGGTCTTGGGTGTCCAAGAATGGGACCTTTCCATACTGTTCACTGCTACACATGCCTCTATCAGATGAACAGAAAGCCACAGCAGCAGGGACAATGCTGGCAAAACTTTGTGGAAGCAGAAAGTCCACAAAAGAACCCTCGCTAACACCAGCCATCCACAGGGAAAAGGCCCAAGAGGCCCCATCTTACCCTGCCCAGGAGAACACACAGGCTCAACATCTGCTCCCTCATTGTCATGCTAAGCAGAGAGAATATATCCTGCATTGATATTACCAGATAAATAAGCAGATAATAAAATAGATAATAAATATGCACCAGAGAAACCAAATCCACTTAAGAAGCTGAAGGGGACTGTGGGTGTGAAGCACCAATCGATTCTAAACTCTCTGAGAGATTCACTTTCTGAGAGATGCTCACAAGGAGAACCAAGAGACTTTGAGAGTTTGGCAAAATGAACAGTTAACTTCATTCCAGTATGACTGTTATCCTCCAATTACGAGTCGCTAAATTAGATTCCTTCACAGTGAAATGCAGTCCCCATTTCTGCAATGCTTTATTAACTTTAATGCACTTTATACACTCTCTGTCTCTCACTCTCTTGCTCACTCACTTAAATGCTATATTTGTTCTCTTAAAATATGTCTCCTGCGGTCGCTCTGCATCGACTCATAGAGTGTATTACGCTTGGTTAGGCAATGGCTAGTTGTGATGCCCAGGGAGGAGAGTGTAGGTTTTTCCCTTTCCCACCAGGAATACTTTACAGGGTCTTCCAACCCAGGGCTCAGATAGCATTCATGCAGGATCTATACAGGCAGTCATGGCAGCTGTCAGCCTTCACGCCCAAGCACATGCTTCTCCCAGTGGGAAAAATGGCAGCCAAGAAACCCATTCCCTTCTCTTAATTTGCATCAAAGCCAATAAATCTCTAGCATCTACCTCCAAGCAGGAGAAAAGAGCCCAGATCCTGAAGAGCACATAGGTGCCAATCTGTTGGGTGTCTGTGCCCCACTAGGGCAGATTTTTCCATTCAACACAAGACTGAATTATCTGGACAGTGCCAGATCCTCAGGCTTTGGCTAGGTATGCAGGGAGCAGCCAGAGCTAGGAAGTAGGTAATACAAAGAGGAGGTTATCTGTGTCTCAGTAGCCAACCTGCCCTCTCCAGTTTGGATCCTCAGCCATAAGCCCTCTCTAGATCAGGCAGAGCAATGCTTAGGTAGCCTGTGGTGTACCAACCAAGACACCTCTCTCTCCCTCTCTCACTCATATATAACAGTCTGCCACACTTGCTATGTCTTCCAGGTGCTCCATGGGCACTCTGTGTGCCAGACAGCAGTGTTCTTCTGAGGGAATAGCAGGTACCAGGTCCCCTCGTAGGATGGGAGCTGGGGATGTGATAAGGCAGGAGAGCACCCATAAATCACACCCAGCCCAAGACTAAAACAGGGGGGCTCATGGTGCAACAATCCCTTCCCTCCTTGGGGCTGACTCATGTTCACATCAGTAGCCACTCTCCACACATCTGCTCACATGCGTGTGCTGGCTGTTAAAGAAAGGGGCAGACATCCCAGCACCAGCCTCACCTCGCGTTCCTCCTCTGGTCTGGCTCACTGCAGGCCTCTTTTGAATGCCTGCCGGCAGAGACAAGGCGGGGTGAACCACCGCAGACTTATTATCAGATTAAGGGGACCCCAGAACTATTGTGAAAATGTGTTTCTGCATACAGAGCAACAAGTTTTGTCCATAATTTCTACTGTGTTCAAGTGCAAACATTCGAGGTACTCAATCAAGAAAGCACTGGAGGCAGTACATGCACCTCCTTCTAAGTGTGTTCCTGTTTCCAGTGAAGAAGGGCAATGGAGAAATTCACAGACAAAGAAATTCATAAGCACCTGACAAGGCTGCAGCTGTAAAACAGGACATTTACCCTTTGTTGTTTCATGAAATTTTAATAATTTTACAATATAATTTCACCAGTCAAGAATGATTATAAAAACATGCAAGTATATTTTATTACCAAGTATTTTACATGAGCAGGATTTTCCCTTAGAGGTGGTGTGGGGCAACACAGTGTTGGAAGTATTTTCTGAGATTTTGACACTCTAAAACAATTAAGTAAATCCCAAACTCCAGACTGGTGTGTAAAATCCTCTACACATTACTGCACACTATTACACTGTCTCTTACTCCCTAGAAAATAATATATGGGAGGGCCATTCAATGAAGTGGTTTTACAGACGTATCTATATTTAGGTATAAACATGCCAGTACAATCATTATACCTCTATAATCTTATTTTACTTACCAGTAAAACATATCCACCATTGTAGAGGAATGCAGCATCTACTTACTGCAGAGCAATGTTACACAATCACTTTCAAAATGGGAAGTGAAAGCTAACTTCTCCAATTGAAAATGCAAGAGGAATATAGGTAGTCAGACAGTAATTATTCCAATTGGAATTTAGCCAGGACCAAAGGTTAGATTGCTTAAAAATATCATGAGAACCTTACTTGACACTGCACTTTTACGTGAATCAGACCTACGATAAGTATTAATAGAAAATTATGAGGCTGCACAGGCAAAATACAGCTCAGCATTAAGAGATATTTCCAGATGATATTTCAAAATACAGAAAGTACACAAATAGGTCACTGTGCATTCAACCAGGCTAACTGTAGACAGAGCAGTGTTCCAACAGTGCTGTAGGCTACTCCTACAGCAAAGCCAGGCAATCTTCAGGTCAGAGAAGGAAACTGAGGCAGAACAAAGGCTCATCACAGGTTTTTGGAGGTGGTTCTGTTGTGTGCTGACACTGGTACTTCCTCCTGCTGCAGTCATGCCATCTAAGTAGCCTTGCACAATACCCTCTTGGAAGGGTGTTTGCAGGCTCCCCAAACCCAATCTCCAAGCTCAAGACAGCTAGAAGAAAGGAAGTCATGTAATACTGCAGTTCCAGACAAAAAACTTTCTTGAAGGCAACTTTCCTAATTAAGAGGAAGACAATGCTTGGGACAGGAGGCTGGACCATGCCCCTAGCCACCAGCAAAGGGAATTTCCCAGGGATATTGGCCCCATATGGGAGAATGAAAAGCCTACCTCCAGCCTCCCCCTCCTACGCTTCATTAGAGGGTCACAAAGAAGTTCCTATCCCACTGTTTTTTGGGCTCTGCTCACTGTGAGCTCTGATGCTCTAAGCACTGCTTAGACTTCAAGCCACAGAATCTGAATTCAACAGCAAATGTTGTATCTGCACCAACTGCAATGCTAATTCCCAGCCCTAGTCTCAGCACTAGCCCAATTCCAGGCCTCACCACTATCACCACCCTCAGTCTCGTTACTACCTAAAGACAGACGTCCTGCCAGACCCAGTGTGAGGTATCAGCACTTTGGTATTTGCTCACCTTTGACAGCATCATAATTCACACTGCCTTCATTCCTCTGACAGTTTGAGCAGTATCAGACAATGAACCCAAAAGCAATCCTTATGTTTCAGGATCTGCTTGGAGGTAGGAAGAAATCCATCTCACCTGGGAAATACTTTACAACCTCAAAGGTGCTTTGGGCCTGCTATCCAACACACCAGCAGAGAACAAGTGCACCATCAAGAAGCTGTAGGGAAGTCAGCATTGCACTAGATGGCTACAGGGCTGTCACATATGGAAATACAAGTATGTCCAGATCAAAGAAAAACACTGTTTCTGTATTTACCAATGACAGAAGACCGGTGACTTTTTGTCTACTACCTGCATTATGGGCAAACCAAAGGAACTAAGATCCATGGGGAAAAAAAGGGAGGACAGACTGGAACCTCATCAACTGTTCCTCCTAAGAGCTGGGGTTTAAAGCTATAAATCACACCAAAATTTACAGCTAAGTTTCTCCAACTCTCTGATTTTTGACAACCCAGTTTCAGCTTAGGACTTCCTCCCAGTCTCATGGTTACTCTGCAGCGTAGACGTGCTGCATATTGTGTACCTCTGAAGAGGCATTCCTCTTCTTCTAACATTGTTTTAACAATTGTCCCACCACACTTTCAGCCCAGGCTATTTGTACATTGACAACTCCTGTGCTGTTGTTTCCCATATTACTGCTTACCACGTAGGTGACATAAGTGCCCATAAATCTTCTTCTGGCTCGCAGCCCTGTTGTTCCAGGAATTTTGTCAACAGAGACAAAAAAGAGGAGGACGCATCTATGGCACGATAGATGTGTCTTGAAAGTGCCTGCACACTTCAGGTGCTGATAAACAGAATGAATGACGCTGCAGGAAAATCTCCATACGTTCAGAGCAGAAAGATGGCAGAGCCCAGAGACGATGGAAAGTGCCATACACAGTGGTGAATGCAACAATCCAGCACCTGGACCAAAAGGGTTTATTATGGTGACCCTGAGTAAACTGCCCCCAAGGGCATTTCAGTAGTTTTAGATGAAAAGTGGTATGGTTTAGTTTATTTTAACCAGCTTTGAACATCACGTATATCATCATTTTCAGCTATAAATGCTCCTACAATAGTGGCAGAAACATTTCTCCAAGGCCTTTTGGGCAGGTCTTCTTTCTGCTCTTCACAATCACTCCCTCTCCAATACGTACCTTTGTCCATGCCTGTATGGTCCCACGGATCCATTTCTATCTAATATACAAAATGTTTCAAATTTTCCCTTATTTCTCCCAAGTCAGCCTTGTTCTTTTGGGGAAGGCATCACACATCCCCAGACAAAGCCTTCAGAGCCCTTGGAGCTCTCTCATTGCCTCACTGTTAGCTCTCTTTCCATAGACACTGAGTGGAAAGTAGCACATATGTTTACTCTATTCTCTATTTATTTTCTTCAAAGCTGTTCTTTCTTTATAAAACCATGTACAAACTCCTTCCTGACTTGGGCAGTGTCAGATACATCAAAGGCTAGTTTGCCTCTGTCTATCAAACAGGTGTATCCAAGAATAAGGTGAAAAAGTGCTTCCACTTCTCTATCCCATGCAAAAGAGAAGAGCAATTCTCTCCCCGCACTTAAGGCAGTACAAAAACCACTTTGATCATCAATTAGACCCATATCATTCCCAACAGATGAAGAACTATGTCTCATTATTGTAAGCTTGCCCAAGGGTAAGTTCCCAGTGTCCTTCCCACTTCCTCCCACCCACATATTTTACATATCACGGGTGATAGCTGACACAGCCACAGCCTGCAAACTTCTATTGAGACCATCACCAAATGATTCATAGAAATCAAAAATTAAAATCCTCTGCTTAATAGTCTTGCCCTTCCCCCAGTCACTTCAGGATTACTGTCTACAGCACCTGCTTTAGCACACTACCTGCTCTGAAACAACTCAAACAGTAAGATTACCACTGCTAGGAGATGGTTCACATTTTGAAACATTTCCCTAAACTCAGCCTGAATTTTTCCTTTGCTCAGCTATCCTGTAACTTTAATAATATCTCCTTAATTCAGCCTAAACCATTTCTCCCTCTCAACTCAACATTTCCACCATGAAAATGCTTGTACGTGGTTATCTGATCACCCCTTGAGACTTTCCTCTGCTGCAGCAGAAGTTCAGCTGCAGCTGAACTTGCTCCTCATCATTTGAGTCCCCTTGGATCCTCACCAGGACAAGCGAGGGAGAATGAAGGAAACGGCTGGGCGAGGGAGCAAAGGAGCGGGTCTGACCTGCTTACTCAGACTGGCACATACGTGCAGAGCTGCAGGACTCAGTGTCACACACAAAAGCCATTAAGAGAGACAGCAGGTCAGTCTGGCATTGCCCAGTGCCAGCTTCTAAATGCCAGAGCAGAGAGGCTTGGCACAGCCACTCCTCTCTGCAAGCCTGGCTTGCAGAATCAGGCTAGAGCCACTATTCCCCTGCCAGGATCTCACCCTCCCCCCAGCACCCCGCTTAGAGAAGTTTAGAGGGTTGAGACAGGTCCTCCCTGCCAGAGACTGAAATATCCTCACCACCTGGAGGGTTCAGTTGCCACAGCTGTCACTCCATCCATGTGTGTGCTCTGCTTGAAAGAAGGGTTTCAAAGCTTACGAGGCATACACCATTTCCCACTTGCGACTGTCATCTGCCCCACCTCAGAATTGGATCTGGGCTCAGAGGAGACCATCCAAATCAAGGGACATGCTGCTGGATGTGGGGCCCCTCCACAGGATTTCAGCAGGGCTGAAAGCAGATTTGCCTCCTGAAGTGCAAGACTCAGTTTAAACAGGCAGCAGAATGCTGCACAAAGCAACACCAGGATTGCCTCTTAAATAGAACTGAAACTTTGAAAAGCCACTGGACAGTCCCTTCCTTCCTTTCTTAATTCTTCACTTCCAGTTTTCATTTCCAAGCAGGAATTGACAACACATTAAAAACCTGAGGATATTAAAGACAGCAATTTCCAAAAGCTAGGGATTTATATACCTCCGATCCATTAATAACCATGAGAAACACACGTTTAGCTTCATTTGGATGGTTTGGAAAAGCACATCCATGGCATTTCTCATTATTTGATGTATTAATGTGAGGTTTTCTGTTCAACTTTAATCAACTCTGCATTTTGTGCATTGACAGATTGATACACTGAATTTCAAAATTTAAAAAAAGGAGAAGAATTTTCACTTCCAAGGGCCGAAGGACTTTCCCATTTCCCAGGCTCTCTCATGCATCTCACTCAGTACCTGCTCATTCCCGGCATCATTTCCTTAAAGGAAAAACACAGAGCAGGTAAACAGAGTCTGCACTGGCTCTTGAAGGCAGCTGCCAAATTCCACACCAGCGCTGAGATCCCCATCGGTTACTCAAAGTCTCACATCAAGAGACAGTTTTAAATTATTTGGATGCCAGATGTAAACAGTGTAAAAGCCAATTCAGAATCGTTTTTTAAAACATATCATAAGTTGGAAAGAAAATATTTCTTTTTTTAGGCAAACATTGAGTGATTCCTTCTTCTAAAAGGTTGAGAATTCTAGAAAGGGCATGTGAGTTAGAGGGAGACAGGCTCAAACTACACTTGCACTTTGGACAGAGTCATCCTGTTTGTTGCCCATCTTCTCACATATAATGTATGACACGGGATACAGTTTTAAAACACAGAGCCGCTCATCCCTTAAGAAAGATCTTCATGGGTGTATATTTCAGTTTTGGAACCCATGCAGCAGGGACAAGCTAGGAGAAAATATGCATCGCCTCTGCTCACGATGGCACTGCTATAGCAAATCTTAAACAGCTCTAAAGCAGAGTGCCAGGGTTCACCAGGCCTGATTAGAGTCTCATGAAGGTGTTACAGACAGCAGCAATGGCAGAGAAGGTGACTTGATGCCTG
The DNA here is from genome assembly GCA_013396875.1 of Vireo altiloquus. NCBI lineage: Eukaryota > Metazoa > Chordata > Aves > Passeriformes > Vireonidae > Vireo > Vireo altiloquus. Next base: position 143,874 of record VZRF01009553.1, on the reverse strand, counting down.
AAGCACCGAGATGTGATGAGGACAAAAGAGCTGCTAAGTGGAGGTAGTGGGATGGAGAGAGAGATGCATCCTGTGAGCTGGTCCAGGACAAAGCTGCAGTGCTGCAGATGTGGAAGGGCCACGTTTCACAATCCCCTAGCATCCCTCAGGAGCCTCATGGCCTCTTGCTCTCCACTGGTATGTAGCATTTTGGAAAATGAGGTTTAGTCACCAAGGGACTCTGTGACAATGCCAGCCTTGTTTGTGAAATAATACAGGGAATTAATCTGGAAGCAAAAAGGACCAAGATAAGGGTTTAGCATGCAGAAAGAGGCATGATACAGACACTGCAGCCAAGAATAGTCAAAGGCAGTTTCTGGTCAGGCCACTAAAAATGATAGAGGAGTACCCAGAAAACTTTTTTTGAGTGTCCTTCCATGTAATTGCCTGTCTGTTGATCCCTCCCTTCTCCTCACTCTGATCCTTGGTAAAGGACTTTACTTATTGAAAAATAAAATTAAGTCTACACAGGAGAAATAATAAGGGAAGATAAATGTGTGACACCTAAAAGGCTGCTATTCAAGATATTTGGAGCTGTACACTCCCTATCCAGAAGCATCCCAAAAAACACTTATCCCTTTAGAAAAACGTGATCCTTACAATAAACAGTAAAGCCAGGATAAATGGAGAATTGATAACTGCAAATCAGAAAAATTTTTGGTAGTCTCATTTTTCTTATGCTTTCCCTCTTTCTTCTTCCGACCCAACACTCTTCCCTTTCCCTAACTTTCTCGTTCTGAGTTCAATGGCCAGTAAGGCACCAGCCATCGAGCAGCTGGATACAATATGCTTTCACAGTACATTAGTGCAGTGCACCAGACCATGCTGTGTCTGCAATTGTATGACAGGTCAGGGCCAATTCATCTTACTGAGACCTTCATTCAACAGTGCCCAGAAAGCTCTCCCGGTTGGAGGGACCCAGCCCAGCAGCCACTGACCTCTCCCTCAGCTCAGCACTCGATCATATTTACAGAGCTGCAGTGACGGAAAGATACACAGGCAAAGCCATGTCTGGACCACAGCTCATCGCTGGCTCTTGATGCTTCAGGGACAGGGGTGGGAAGACCCAATCCAGTGCAAGCAAACAGACCAGATTTGGTTCAGCTGAATGCCATTTCCATGCATTTTTTATCTCTGTTGTTTTCTCCAGCCTCTCAAATTCATTGATGCTGGCTGCTTCAGCCACCTTTCCCAGTAACTCATTAGGCTGTTCACTTCTCCTCATGCCAGTGAATGCACACAAGGAGGTACAAACCCATGTCACCTCCCAGCCCAGCTCCATCACTGACTTCATGAGGGAGCAGTTCAGCTCCCTTGGACCACATCTCATCTCAAAAGTCACTATAGCTCACATTTGCAGTTGGAAAAAGAAGCATTAGTAGCAAGAGATAACATGACCAGAATGTGATGGTTGTCACAATAGTGAATACCAGTAAATAAAAAACAATACTATGGACAAAGAGTAGCCCTGACTTACATATGCTTTAAGATCAGTTTAGTTTCAAAATAATATAAGAGAGCTTAGTAAAAAAAAAAATATCCAGAATTTCAATATTCCCCATCAACTTCCTTCAAGCTACAATTTATGTCCTACTCTACACCACCCTTCTCAGCTTTCTCCATCCATCATTTATCTTCAATCCTTTTTTGTTCTTCATGGCTCCATTTCTTACTTTAAGAACTGTCATATTTTTGGTCCATCCTTGTTACCTCTTAGCTCACTTGTATTCACACCATTCATTGTCTGGTTTTATGTCTTAAAAGCATGGAGGGAACAAATCACAACAAGTGAAGTCTTGTTCTAATCCTTCATATCACCATCTAAAACCAATAAGCATTTTTTGAACGTGTAAATGCCATTGTTTTCTTTCTCACCCTTTGCCTTATTCTCCTCATCAGAAAGGTGGAGATGCATCTTCTCTGCTTCATAGAGTTAGAATGTTTAATTATTTATGGTATTTAAAGTACTTTTGACTCTCAAGCAATAGAAGCTACAGGAGCTGAGATTATTATTATTGCTTTCCATTGCACTTACCCGAAGGCAGCAATGTCTTCTTGTGAGATCATACCCAACATTACTCACAGGATCCCACGAGAGTGTATTAAAACCTGTATGTCCAAGATCTTCAGGACAATAAATCCTAGTTTTGCTAGGAGCGGAGAGAAAGGAAATCCTGTAAGACCACAAATACTCAGCAGCTGCCAAGCTAATTCCTGATACTCAATATCGACTTTGCCACATTGACTCAAATTACAAAACACTGCTGATCTGTAGTTTCTGATGAAACACGTTAGCAACTGCAGGTTTAAGATTATGCTCACAAAAATATCTAAACTCATGACATATTTCACCTAGTCCCAAGCTGCTTCCTTGCTGGCAAGGAAGAGCAAGAGCAGTGCAGAGCTTTGGTGAGGGAGGCAGCACTGCAATGGGCAGCCAGCCTCCAGCGCCTGGGGTGGAGCTGCAGCTTCTCTCAGCACCGCGACCCATCCTCCAGGCAACTTCAGACCTAGAAAACTCCTATTTCATCAAGAGATCTGCCCTGAGGGTCTGACACAGATCTAGGAGGTCTGGTTCCAGCAGCTCTTGGACAGCAGAAACGTAAAGCCCAGATCCATTTCAATTCACTTGCAGAAACTCAAAATAGGAGATCTCTCAGGCATAGGCCTCCAAAGTGGAGAGCCTGGATTTAAACTGATCTGCAGAAAGGTGGGCAGACCACAGTCGCCAGACTTTATAGAATGAACAAGAAGTCTTAGGAGCTCTAGTTCACTCCTAAGCAAAATCTGGGAACCCAGAGACTCCAAGAGTCCTGTCTCAGGCTTCAGGGTGAGAGGTGCCAGAAATCTGGGATTCACAGAGAAGTCCTCATATGTAATTTTGAGGTCCCATGCCCTTAGACCACGCCATGAGCTACAGTGGCCCACAGGTAGAAGCCCAGGAAGCCAGGGGAGGAAATATTGCTGTGACAATTTCACCACAGTTAATTAATCACTCTTACAGGTACCTCTGAACTTGCAGTATCCCAATATTTGCAGGGGGAAGGAGGGAACTTTGACATTAAGTTTGGACTAAAAAGGTTTCTACCTCTTGTATTCCCACATACTCCCCCTGCCTGGAAAAATCTTCTTGCACACTGGAGGCTTGTGATTCTGTCAGACTTCACAAACTGCACTGCACTGTGCCTGAGCACCCGAGTGACACCTGGGGAGTATAAAGAGGGTTTCCAGGGGTTCTGGAAGCCACAGAGCAGTTGTTGTCATTGGCAAATTTACAGGGAGAAACTGCTCTGCTTTGGGGGATTTTTCTGTTGAGCAGGGACAGATATGAAGGCTGGGGTCAAGAGAAGAGATGTCCACCCTGACTCAAATTCCTCTTTCAGTTCCCATCATTTCCTGGGTTACACTGCCACAGAGCAATGTTGAAAGACTAGTGCATTCCCACTATATTTATTATTACTTATAAGGTAATTAATTATAAGGTAATAGAATTATTTATAAGGTAAAATAAGGGCGTGTATGTATTTTTTACATGCACACACAGAGAGAATATATTTGTTTATATATAAACACAAAGGTTTTATTATTGTTTATTTTTATATAAATTTAAAGGTTTCATATGCACTCCATCTCATCTTGAACCAGGAGACAAGTCTGCATATCTTTGAGGGTGGAACACAAGTGAGAGAAGCAGCTCTTTACCACTTTCCTGTCAGACCTGAAACGGCACCAGTTCCTAAACACATTAAATCCATGTATTCCTGAAAATGGGAAAACTCAGAAACCCTCCAGAAAAATAAAAGGTGGCAACAACATTCAAGTTGCATCCCTTTTACATCTAGAATGGCCCTTGAAGGAAATAAGCTCCTAAGTTAGAAACCCAAACCTTGCTGCTACACCAAGGGTCAGCACCCAGCACAAAGCAGCTGTTCTTCCTCCCAAGAACTGTTTCTGGGCTGAAAGAAGAGGCACCACTCAGACAGTGGGTGGGGGTTCAGGGGATATAGTGTCAGGGCTGTCTTAACACTGCCCATCTGGAACTGCTGCAGTAGCACTGAGGTGCCAGTCCTGCCTTCTGAAGGACTTTTCATACAACCCTGAGGTTATAGTGGCAAATAACCACCATGTTAAAGCAGTCAGTTAGCAACAGTCTTTAGCTAGGTCTCACCCTTGTTTGTATACAGCAGTACCAATATTGACATCCTGAACAGCCAAAGACTATATGCTGCAAATAATACCCACCCCCAAAATGATGTAGATAAAGCAAACCCACTTGTCTATGTGAACTGCCTCTCCAAGTGCCTTGAGCACACCATTCATCCCCCTCTAACCTCCTGGGTCTATGCTCACTTTGCGGTTCTTGTGTTTCTTCTACTCAACACAGCTTTGATTCTTCTCCAGGCCAGGTCCAGGCCACAGAAAAGTGAACTGCAGCCCCATAGGGTCCCCAGTTTCAAATTTGAAAAAAAGATTTTAAATATCAGCCCTTAGACACCATGCCTGCTTCCTGGAAAACCTCTCTGACAAAGCCCTGCTTTGGTGTCCTGTTCAGGATGACGCTGTGGCAGGACCTTGTTTCCAAGCCAGGAGGCATTTCTGCATGCAGTTGTGTCAATTGTTATAATTATGAAGATGCCGAAGTACATTATAATTCTCAGAGGCCTTTGCACTATTTATTTCCACTACCCCTGTGCCACAGGGGTGTAAGGCCCCTGATGTGGCAGCACCTTAAAGCTACTTTGCATAGGTGTTAGCACCTTTGTGAGGCGTACCACAGGAAGGGGTTCATGATCTACATACAGAGCACACATCCAGAGAGAAGCCTCTTGCCACACTCCTAGTGATGTTTGTCTCAGGGGAGAAGGAGAAAAGCTGGAGCAAGTAAGACACTTACGCATTATCAACTGACGACATTGTTGGTATTGCTCTGGGATCCCCTTCCTCTTGTTTGTGCTTTATCTTCAGAGCCTGCAAAGCTTCAGGGACTCTCCACCTCCCTGATCATATTTCTAACACAGCCCTGTCACCATTTCATCCAGAGGCCAGGGATACTTCAGAAAGACAAAAAACAATATCCATTTATCACTCCTTCCCTCCTAATTAAAGGGATCAGAGGACTTAACAGACCTCCGCTGATCTCCCAGCCCTGGAGCTGAGGTGAGTTGGTGGGCAAGCTGTGCAGCCCTTCCAGGTGATTCATTTACCCAGGCTGGCCTGGCATGCAGCTAAGGAACCATCTTCTCCAGATCCATCTGCCTTCCAGCTTCCCCCCACTGCTAAAATTTTTATTTATTTATAAAATGAAATTGCCTAAAAGCATATATTTAATTTAAAAAAAAAAACCAAAACACACAAACCAAACAAACAAAAAAATAAAACCACACCAACAACAAACCCACACCACCTCAAACCCAAAATATCAGATACCCAGACACTAGGGAAAGAAAAAGCACTCAGGCAGTGCATCAACTCCCTAAGGGAGGTACTCAGGTTTGAGTTACTGCCAAGATGACATCTGTAGGGAAATAAGCCACCAGATGCAGGGAATGGACTGCAGGGGCCCAGAGCAATGGGGAGGGGAGGGAGGAAAAAGGAAAAACAAAAGAGCGAGTGAGAGAGAGAAAAATAAATCAAGAAATTAAGCAGTCTGGTTTGTTCATCGCTAACTATTCTGCTTTACAAAATTTACAGGTCTTTTCCACTCCGTATCTCTGCTGAAGCAGCTTCCCAAATATCCCAGTACCTGCTTCAAACCATCTGGTTTGCCATACCTCAGCCCAGCAGATTCTAAGCCAGAATGGCTTTAGTGCTAATTGATCAGAGCAAAAGAAAAGCCATCTTCTCTAGCTGTGATCTATGGGTTTCCTCACTTCTTCCCTCTACCTAGAGGGTCCCCAGTCCCCTCATAAAGAAAAAAAATCTCACACACATTCCAGCTTTCAAAGCAAGGCATCTTCCCAAGCATCCCTTTGGTAACGCCAGTCCTGCTTCCCTTGCGCCTTCAAGCACACTGGTGAGAAGAGGGGATATGTCCCATGCCAACAGAAATGTGAAAAGAAGAGGCTGATGTTTCACCAGATGGCTTAGGACTTGTCAGCAGGGAGAGAAACATGCTTGAAAAACCTGGCCCTGGCACTAACCATCATCTCCTGGACCGGTAGTGCAGGACAGCTGGGGCTGAGTACCAGATGTGAGATGACAGGAATGCAGAGCAGCAATCACACAGGGCAAACATGGAGGCAGTAAGAACCACAGGCTCCCTCTGGGACTGCAATGACATGTTCAGCAGACAACACATTTAGAGCAAGAGTAGTGGAAAAGATGCACATACCAAAGAGTCAAGGGAGCGGGGTAATGAGGAGTCAAACCGTCTGACCATAGCTTACAATGAACAGCATCAAAGCAGGACAAGCAATAGGTGAAAGAAGGTCTAGGGAAGGTTCTGCAGCATAAAACAGGCAGGGCAGCAGCCTGCCTACAGGGCTCATTAGCCCAGAAAACTTTACCCTCCCCAACCCAGCATCAGCCCAGAATGACCACTAGTGGCAGTTCTAATCCTTATTTCACAGAGCCCCTCTAAAGGGCCATCTCCTTAGACATCATGCCCAAAAATTCAGATGACCACCAGACAACTGTACTTCGCACATGTGAAATCTCTGTACACGTGAAACCTGTACCTGTTGTCCAGCACCTGAGGGAAGCCAAGGAAAGTCCTTGTCTTCTCTGTACTGTTTGCTGTGCTCCAGGAGACAACCCTCTGCCATTACAGAAAATACCATCTGATGCTGAAACCTCACCTGGAGATACCCCTTCTGTTTTTCCTAAAGCCTTCACTGGATTTTTGGTTTTGATGGGCCTCATCCCAGCACCAGGCTATCAGCCAGATGTCAGCACAACTGACACAGAAGTCTTCTGCAAGCAGACAGCTGGTGGGACAAGGAGATCCCATGGGGATGGATGTGACCATGCTTTCACTTGGATGACTGAGCCCATGCACTCTTTTCCTACAAGTTTCAGCGACAAGGCGACTAAAAGGGAAAGGGCTGCCCCATAGTCACAGTCTCAGAGCAACCAGCAGATGTGCTAAGAGTAAAGCAGATAGTTCTTGCAGCCAGAGCTGCATTACAGAGAGAGGGATGACAGAGATGCTTTGCCTTTTCTTGTTCTTGGGTTCTTCCCACTCCCCAAAAAGCCCATCAGCCTGCACCCTTCCTCTAGTAGTGCACATTTTTCCAAGGAGGTGGCCATGCACAGTTAGATGCAGGCAGTCCCTCCACTCCTTCCTCACAGGCTGACATCCATGCCAGGTGCAATGCACACACCCACATACTCATGAACAGTGCTCAGAGAAAGCTGAGAAAAGCTGAGGGAAAGGAAAGAGCAGAGAAAGGGAGGACAAGAAGAAATGTGAAAAGTGAGAGGCATGGTGAAGAGATAATAATGGGAGAGAAAGTGGAGAGGGAGTTACTTTGCAAGCAGTAGCTAAAAATCTCCCAACATTTACAGCAAATGATGCATAAAATACACTGTCAGAAATGTGATGCCCAGAACCTATTGCTGCTAAATATTTAATCTGATTGGCAGGGAGCCATTAAAACCCCAGTGTCTGGATCTCAGGCTTCTACAGAGCAACAGGTAGAGTAAATACATCAACATGTAGTGATTCACCTTGGGTGCCACCACTCTTTCCAACCTGCAGCACTGTGCAGGGAAAAAATGTTGTCAATGGATATTAGGAACATCAGAAACAGGCTACAGGAAAGGCGCTGTTTATGTATTTTGGCTCCCACTGCAGCCTAGAGAAAAGTGGAAGGTGGATATGCCAACCATCTTCCTCAGAAATTAGAATGCACTGCTGCAAAGATCTCACACAATGCAATTCCTGTCTCTCAAGCACTAAAAAGGCATGCAGTGGTACATCAAGGCTGCAGTTCTACTAGCTCACACTTCCCTGCATGTAATCCCTGAAGCCAATTTGTGAGCAGACCAAAGGCTGCCTCCAGCAATCAGGTTCCACCGGCTGTCAAGAATGAAACAGGTCAGAACGTCCTGCACACGTGTCCTAATGCCAGCACCAAGAACGCAGTGGGGCAGCTGGGGTGCAGGCTGGGGTGCAGGCAGGTACTCAGCCCTTTAGGGCAGGAAACCTGATCAGCTGCTACTGTAGCACCGTGAGGGGAAACAGGGCAGCCACCTGCTAACATGGGCTTGCATATGTGTAGGTTTGCACACCCAGTGCAGTCTCCCACTCTGCTGACTCTACCCATAAAACTTTCAGAGCCGCTGCTGTCCGTGTCGGCTCTGGTGCCCCTGAGCCAGCAGCTGAGCTGAGTCTGTGTTCCCAAACTCTGGCTTCTTGGAGCTTTGCAGAGGAGGAGGTTTGTGTTTAGAAAAAGCTTTTGCGGTTTAAAAATACAACTCCATTCTGATTAAGAGTCAAAACTGGCCACTCAGAGGTAGTCTGGGGAAAGAAACAGACTTTCTTTTCAATCATTTGTATTGTTCAAATCCACTTGTTTCTAGAACGAAGGCATTTAGAGGGTTGTTTGTTTAGGTATAATGTAACATTTTAAATTTTCCAATGCTAACAAATGTAGAAATATTCTGCTCTGCTATAGCAAGTTTCAGACCAAGTTCCTCATCACCATCCAATACTCCAGCAACAGGAGTACAGCTCTTCCTAAGAATTCTACAGGTCCATGACTCAGTGCACTGGCACTGACAAGTTACCAACTGCATGAGCCCAGTAGTTACCTTCCAAAAAAAGAATAAAGAGATATAAATAAATACATAAGAAGTGGAAAGCCATGACAGAAATCTAGGGGAAAATCAATATGCTCCATACTTGTTTCAGAGGACACGGGATTTTATTGTGTCCAAAACCCCATATCACATAAAACACCTGCAAATCTAACACTGGCAGCAGAGCATTGAAAGTTTGGGATGAGGGTTTCACAGATAAGACAGAACTGAGATCTTCTCTAGGCACAGCTCTTGCAGATCTTTCAATAGATTCACCAGCATAAATCTCCCATCATACTCCCCTTTCTGTATTTCTGTCTGCTTTGCTGTCCCTGTTGCAGCTGTTCGAGGAGCTGACTTCATCAGAATATGCTTTGTGAAGTGCTTTTCTGCTCTGTATGGTGCTTTTGCTTTTTTCTTTCTTTCAGTAAGTGCCAAACCACTGAAGAATGCCAAGGCTAGAGCTCTGAAAGCCAAGACCAAGAGCAAGTATGATCCTGTGGCATCATCAGCTGAAAAGTGGCACCTCACAAGCACAAAAGAAAGTGTGACTTTTGAATACAGCTGTACGGCATTCATCATCCCAGCTCACAGCAGCACGAGTAGGCTGAGTGACTTGCTCATAGGCTCTGACAAATCCTGCTCTGCTTTAGACTTGTCCAAGCCCAGCTTGCCAGGCTTGCGAGAAGGTACTGCAAGCAGCTGGCAAGGCAGAAGGAGACCTGTGCCTGCATTTCAGCCACTCCAGCTGGCAGCCTGACATGCTATCCTCAACCAGCAGTGAGGGTGGGCTTACCAGATCACTGAATTGCTGCAGGAAAAAACTGCTGGGGCAAGGAAGGAAAATTACTTTACTGACCACAGCTCTTGATTAACTGAATAAAAGCCAATTCGTGAAGTCCGATAGGAGGACTCTGATGATCTGCCTCCTATCTTTACCACAAGTTGAGTCTTCCCTGTAGCCCAGGACAGCACAGCCCCACTTGCACACAGTGCTTCAGCCTTTGCCTTAAAAGGTGCCCTTACAAGTTTGCAGCAAGAACTCGTTTCTCTGATGCTGGGCTCTGTCACTCCTTGAAATTCCTCTTAAAATTTCCCAGGAACAGTGACTGTGACACCAGGACACAGTCAGTGTCCTACAGGGAACTGTGCTGAAGCATTTATTTTACAAATGGCCCACCAAAAAGGTATCCCAAAAGAATATGTTTAGGATGCTCTTCACATCACAGTCAACAGAGCTATTCACCCAGAGAGACTGGAGCCACCAGCTGAGATACTGCACCAGCTAATGGCTCTGTTTCTTATCCTCACCTCTTCCTTTCAGTTGGAAATGCACTCAGTCTTAAAAGCAGCTCAGGAAATTAACACTTCGAGGTATAAAATACTTCAATGTATGAAATAGCCGAGCTTACGAAAATGGGCTTTATATGAAAAACGTGCAGAATTTTTCAAGTAAAACTGGATGAGAAATACTGTGATAAGAGCTCTTGCTTCAAATTTTTCCGTACCTGTCAAAATGAGGAGATGTAGACCTGCACACATTTTTTTTAAATTAATTAGTCTATTTTATTCCTCAAAAAAACATTCACACCAGAGGCAAAAAAACCCAGCTAATCCACACTTCATTGGAACTAATATCTCATTGCATTTTTTGTAAGAAGTGTACATTTCCTCCATAGTCCCTCCATTGCAAAAGATAGCATTCAAATAGATCCATAATCAAAGAAAATATAAACAGAAACATTAATAAACATGTTAATACACATAATATGAATAAAAAACCTGCAAGAAAAAGCACCACAGCTCTGTCTTGTTCAGAAGATCAGAAAGCTTTTAGAGACTACCAAATCACATGAAAACTCAGTGAAGCAAGATCAGTTTCCAAACGCCTTTGTTGTGTGCTAAACAAGTGTCTAATGTCACCCCTGGCCACCTATATTCATAACAATTCCCCCACCCCTCCCAGCCTCCTTGCCACCCAACATTTAGGCTTCTCCTTCATACAGGTCCTGCTTTTCCCAGCTTCAGCTAAGGGCCCACTTTCTTCTAGATCTGCCCTTAGTGACTAAAGGGAACAATTTGCCCCTGTCCTCTCTTTCTAAAAGTCCTTTACAGACTTGCTGTTCGGTTTCCACCCACAGTTATCTTTCCTCTAGACTGAACATGTCTAGCTCTCTCAGCATTTCTTACAGGATTTAGTGTCTACTGCCATCTACCCCATCCCCTTGCTTGCTCCTGCTCCAGCCTGCAAACTATCTTTTTTAAAACAGTACACCCTGAATAAATGCAACACTACACATTCACAGACAAAAGCACAGGGGAGAAACTATGGGTCTGGCAAATCAGAGGAGGAGGACTTCTGTGGGAACACCACATCCTTTCCCTCCTCCCCAGGAGAATTTTGGACACTATTTGTAGCAAAGCTCCAAGAGTCTATCATCACTTCCCTGGAAACAGTACTTTAGCCTCTGCCACATTTCACAGCAGGAACTGTGCCTTCTATTCAGCACTTTCCTTTGTTCATTTGCTGCTATTGTTTGGCTACAGCTACTTCTCAGTCTCTGGTTAGGCTCCTACACAACTCCAGCAGAAGTGTAGAGCAGGCATCTGACCGACAGCGGCTCCGACAGCACTAAACAATCCCTCATTCTATTTCTCTCTCTTCTCTGTTTACATTCTAAAGCATACACTTTAAGGCAGTCATCACATCTTTCTTTTAATTGTCATTTGGCCAAGCTAAATGTAATTAGTTACTTTAATCTTCCCTCTTAGATCAATCCCTCCAGCATCTTAATCGTTTTCGTTGCTCCACTGAATTTGTTCTAATTTGCTGCCATCTTTGGGGCACTAAGTTCTCCAGAAATTAGCCTAGGTACACTCAGATCAGGCACATGAAGAAAACATGACTACAAACACGTAGAAAACATTTCCTTGCTCCAAGACACAACAGTTCTGTTTATGCAATCCAGAAATCACATCAGCCTCTTTGCTGCCGCATTGTACTGGGTGCATATCTCATTTGCTAACCAGTGTAACCCCAGTGTCATTTCTAGCGTTACTGCTTTCTAGGGGTGTACCTCTCATCTCTGCTTTCTTTCCCAGCACAGTCTGATTTTAACTCCTACTATTCAATTTACTATCCACTCTGTTAATCCCCAAATCCTATTCTGAGGTATGACTGCTTAGCTAGCTATGTATCTGAAATCTCTTTGATTTCCAGTGGAAATACTCTCACAAAGCAAAGGCATGGGGTTTGTCATCAGAGAAAAGCCAAGGCACATCCCTAAATTCACAAGACAATATGGATTCTTCAGAGACATGTCCCCATCATCAATCCCTCACCAAAAACTGCCAAAAGGTTTTCAAGAGCTTCAGTTTGCTTTGGTGGTAACCAATGTTGGGCTGCTGTGTGACAGCTTTGCTGCTCTCAGAAAAAGCAGTGGGCCCTGGAGACCCAGGCAAGGCCCTGTGGCAACATCTGAGAGCACTCAGCAGGTGCTGCTTAAGCACCACTCCAAGGTACCACGGTTGTGGTACATTTCTGTACACTGCCTTTCCCTGTGCACACCCTCAAAGTGGCCAGGGCACCTTCCCAATAGTTTGGACATCAGCTTCCTCCAAACAGTGGTGCCTAAGCCTTCCCTCCTCCTTCATCCCAAAGAAGGGGGAGGTGGGAGGCTACTTCAAAGCCTTTTTGTGAGACATCCTGTTTGTGCAAAACACACCAGATGCTGCCTGAGCATCGAGCATTCATAGAAGCAAGACCTGGGTGCAAAGAGTACTTTTTAAGATGCAAAAGGAAAAAAACCCTTTCCAAAATTTGTCCTTCTGAAATCTCCTTTAAAACTCTTCCTCTCCCCCTCCAGCTCCCAGACACCAGAGCCTCCAATAGCTCTCAAAGTAGTTCAAAGGCACTGAGACACAATGGCTTTGCCTCCTCACCGGCAGGACTGTCCTGGCCATGAACTGGGGCTGATAGAATGAAGTCCAATTGAGCTTGTCCAGATTGGAGGAGGAGGAAAGAAGGTGGAAGAACAAGGGAAAGGTGGGCGTAAGTGGGGAGCCTGCCCTGGGCTGCATTTATTCACTGCCTCCACAGCTGCTCAACTCCATGGAGGAGATGCTGCTCAGCCCAGTCCAGCTTCTGATAGCCACAAGGCAGCTGTGGCTCAGCAGTGTCTAAATAAAGTGGGGAGACCTCGACACTATAGCTCTGACTGTGCCTGCTCCCCTTCTGCTCTGGGACCCAGATGAAGGGAGCACATCTACCACACCGAGTGAGTCGTAACACCAGCTTCCCTCTTCCGAGAAAATAAGTCCAAAATAAAGCAACGGCTACTCCCTCCCACCCTCTTCCATGACTATGTACTGTCAGTGTGAGTAAATGTGTCAGCTCTCTCAGTCCTTCATGGTCCAGGTTTTAGCACGACCAGAATGCAATTTACTGCCAGTGAAAGTCCAACAAGGTGTATAAAATCTGTCTTCTGACCACAACCTATTCTTGTAACCCATGCCATCCCACTTCCTCCTCACCAGCACCAAGAGAAGGTTTTCTGATTAACCTTCCAGACTTAGAAGGGACAAAAGAAGCTTAGCACAACTCAAGTCACTTAAAAAGCCAGAACATGTGTGAATTGGCTGGATTCATGACAGTAGCTAGCACCGTCACAAAGATGTTTGTAACAGAATCTGTCTGAGCAGAGAAAGAAAACAAAGCAGGTTGCATAAAAATACAAAACTGTGTCCATCCTTTGTATGTTCAGAAAACATGAGATGGCACAGATGCACATAAACACCTTTCCCACACTTTGCACTTACTTGAAGCCCAAGGGTCCTCCTGCAGGAGACCAGTGTGCTTCTAGCTGAAAAGAAAGACCAGACCTATGCATATATCTAAAGCAGAGGCGCTCCATCCAAACCACCTGAACATACCTCCTGGCACAGACCAAGGATGGCCGCTTTCTGCCAAATGCTGATCAGCACATAGTGGACCAGCTCAACCAGGATGGAGGTGGTCAGCCTGGCTTCACCCAATCGGGATCCGACTATGGCCAGGAGAAAGCTCAGTGTGGCTCTTACCATCTCAGTCTAGCACACAGCAAGATGATTCCCAATTACATCTTCTCCAAGCCCTTCAGTTTTGCACTGAGGAACTCCATCCATTCAGCGCACCGCAAGTTCTGCTCAAGGTTCTGCAGCTATTCCCCAGTACGTTCGTCCATTTACTGCTATGAATGTTTCATGTTTCATTTCCAGTTATAAGAAGCACAGCTTAACCTCCTCCTCCCGAGTGAAGCTTGCCTTGTCTTTACATTGCTCCTCTGATCTTTCATGGAACATACTATCTCCAAATGATTTTATCCAAGTACTGTATTTCTTTAGCTGGTGTAATAAATGTGACATTTCAGTAAAGCCAAGGTTCAAGCTGAGTCTTTTGCATATGAGCTCTTTAAACCCCAAGGTTTCAACTAAATAACACACATAGATTTGTCCTATCCAGGAGGAGCATTGGACCAAACATTGTCTTTTTGCCACTAAATATTTAGACATCCTATAGGGAAATCAGAAATTTTACAGGGAATTTAAGTCTTGAATGCTTTTTCTTCCTCTCCCTCTGGATCTCTGAGAGTAAAATCAAGTTCTATGATTTCTCCATCAAGTTTTGTTCTTTTTTATATAATTTTATATTACTCTTTCAAAGTAGTTCAGATTATGACAAAACACAATTAATTTTCTTTAAAAGTCTCAAATTCTGTTCAAGTGGAAATTTCAACAATGGCAAATACAGTAATTTTAAGCAGTTCTACCAAAGCATTGATTTTTCTCCCCTAGGCACAGTCCATCAGGATTTCGGGAGGAAACACAACACAAATTAATCTGATCCCAAAACAGAATGTCAACCAGATTCTATACCTATTCCTGTTTCATACTGCAGGAAAAGCAATACATTACATGATCACGAAAACATTTGAATACTTACATGGAAAAGAAATGTTTAAGAACCTGTTGCTATCCTTACAATCATGTCATTTAATGTTTGAGAAACAAGAAAATCATCAAAGAGAGTGACAAAAAAATAGCACCCTTTGTATTAACACGAAGCCTTAATGCAGCATTCATAGCAAGCACCGAAAGAGCCGCCTAGACAGTACCTCAACAGCTCTTCATGACGTTCCTCCCGTGACAAAAGTGAACAAGTTTATAAATAAAAATACTTGAAAATGAAGCTGATTCAAATAAATATTGGAAGCCCTTGCATCTCATACCCCAGAGCGGACATCCAAATTCAATCCTATCTGATGCTGAATCCACAACTAATACCAATATCCCCCATTTCAAGGGGACAGTGGAGCCAGTCTCTGGGCTGCAGCTACACCCTTGTACAGGTACACATTGCAATTTGTCCTGCCACAGTTGCCGAACTGCAGTATCACAGAAGACTGTCATATCAGAGAACACACATGGATTTCTGTGTTACCCTGTGCAACTCAAAAGGAAACAGACTGTCAGGGCAAACCTTCTAATTTTCTTTTTTGTTTGATTTTTATGCTTCATCATGCAAGCAATATTTTCTTAGGAAAGATATGCCTTGACAGAGATGGGCAATGCTTCTAAATGCATGCAAGAAAAAATATACAAAGACATATGATAAAATGTCATTCTTAAACTGGCTCCCTCCTGGGACACAGTGGTGATAGAAGCAGCAAGCCCTGGCCATCTCCCCTTAACCTGTAGGATCCAGAGAAACAGGTCCCTGAGGGGTGCCACAGACCAGCCCTTTACCTGGTCATGTCAACAGACCTCATGCACCAACTTGTCACTGTCTGGTTTGAAATCAAGGTCTGAGAAATCCATAGATCGTGGCTCAGTTCATCTATGGGACATCTGTGTTTCTTGCAAATTCAAATCACGTTTGAGAACCGTTTACATCAGACACAGACTGAGGAATCTCCAGGTCTTCGCATTCAAAAAGACATGGACCATCAGGTACCCAGTTTTCTTACAGTGGAAAAACACAAGACAGAGGACCAGACATTAGAGGAAATTTTGGATTCCTCATGGAACGTGACTGTTTTCCAAACTGAGTGGTGAAAGAAATAATTTAATATACTCCTTGTCTTTTCTAGCCCCCAACCCTGTACATCTTTAAAATGCATACACACAGAACAAAAGAGATAATTAAAAGCTTTTAGAAAGCTCATCTATGTAGGCTACCTTTGTAGTCAAGAGGGATTAGCTTTTCTAGAGGGCAAGCTGGAGCACATCCATGGGGCTCCTGCCCTACAGTGCCCTTTGAAGAACCTGGTCTTTCTCCACTGACTTCCAGGAGTTCTTCTGGTAACAAGTCTCCAGCACCTGATGTTTACTTCTGGAAAAACTTCCATTTCCATATAGAAATCAAACACCTCACCAAGCTTTTAAAAGCAAATGTATAATGAACAATGAGAGGGGATACACTGAGGGATATGAACTTCAAGAATGAAAATCTCAAGTGATTTTAAAGATCTGGAGACAAGTTTAAAGAGCTACCTGCTCATTATATGAGACAATAAAAATTTTCATTGGAGCAGTAACTCTGGTTTCCTGTCACAGAGTCCAAAGTTCTCATCCCTCATTTAAGAGCACTTGCTTGAGGATCAGGTCTTTGTTCCCTGGGAATTCACCTCCTCCTGTCACTCTATTCCCCCTCTGGAATCAGCACTGGAGCTCAATGCTAAATGAAACATTTTGTTGTCATGTCACCGGGAAAAAACAAATGCATCTAAAGCAGAACAAGAACGAACCTGCACTGACTAATTTGGAGGAAGAATTAGTTCCCATGTCTCAGAGGACTCCACTGCCTCTGGGCTACAGAGCCTGTACCTCCATTTCTTTCATGCTGAAATAATTTCTCTTTTTATAAGTAATTACTTTATATTGGGCCAAAGAAACAAACTACCTCCACAGCCCAGTCGTTAGAGCAGTCCCTCTCCAGCACAATGAATAGGCATTTATATAAAGTAGAACAGTTCCAACTGGAAAAGTTCCAACTGAGAAAGCATTACTGCAGAGGACCCAGTAGTCTGAGCCCTCATCTTGGCTAGGACAACCTCAGGGACAAGTCCCCAGTTCAAAATATGCAGAAAAATGATGTGTCACACAAAACCCAGTTAGTTTCCTGCCCACCACGCATGCTGCTAGCTATTCTTTTCTCTGTCTTTTCATGAAAACACATCAAATACTCTAATTAATCTCAGCGCAGAACTAGCAAAACCTCTGATTTTTTTTTTTTTTTTGGTGGGGCAGTTAGCCCATTTCCAAACCTCTTCTGTCAAAAACCTTAATCATCATCTCTAACATCAAAACCTGAAGTCAGGAATCAATCTGCCCTAACAAAAAAAAAAAAAAAAAAAAAAAAAAAAAAATACAAGACTATTAAGGCCAGGCATGTCATTAAGCAACACTCATCTCCTACTATGCATCTCCAGGTTTCTAAAAGTTATTGCTCCCTCCAGTAAGAAAAAGGCCATTGCACAGAAAGGGTTGCTCATGTAAGATACCCGCTATGAAAATCCAGCTCCTGCTTCAGAGACCGCCAAGGTACAGGCACTCAGCTCTTGCAAAGTTCTCCGAGTCCTGAAGTTCATTTACTCTACATAGAAATCATGCAAATTAAAAATAGTTAATGCATGATCCTTATTCACAAACTTTCAAAACAGGGCTTCAAACAGCTTTCTGCAAGAGCAGCCATCTTTCAAGGCAGCCATCCCACAGCTATCCTATTTTTCCTAAGCTACTTAATTTTTCTCTCCTCCTGTTTAGGGTACCAGTGCCCCATCACTTAA
The DNA here is from genome assembly GCA_013396875.1 of Vireo altiloquus. Classification (NCBI taxonomy): domain Eukaryota; kingdom Metazoa; phylum Chordata; class Aves; order Passeriformes; family Vireonidae; genus Vireo; species Vireo altiloquus. The sequence goes on along the minus strand of VZRF01009553.1, from coordinate 126,268 downwards.
TGAAATGATTGCAATGTCTTTTCCAAGATTCTCTTTATACTTTCATGGCATTTACCACTGTTACTTTCAGATTGAGTCTTAAAAGCTTCCTCCCAGAAAGACAGTATCGCAGACCATATTCACACTGATTTTATACTTTGACTTTCAACATTTCAGGACACTATCTATATAATTTCAATTATATATGATAGTCACCTTTTCAGTAATAAATTAGAGTGTAATTTCAAGTGGCACCAAAAACGTGGAGAGCTGAAAGGGAGAGACTATGAGAACAGATTATGTCATTCTGTCGCTTTCATTAGACTCTCCCTTGGGGATTGTCAGCCTCTGATGTTTCAGCTTGCCTCTGCCGAAACACACGTCTGACAGGAGGGAATCTCCCCTGAGAATCTTAGGCCACTGACTACAGCAGCCAGCAATAATAGAGAATTATAGAGGAAGAGAGAGAGGGGTGCAGGGAGATGCAGATCCTTCCCACGTGCTTTCCATACAAGCGTATGCCTACGTGCAAGTAGCCGCGAGTTAGTGCATTCTAGTGCATTTCCTCTGCCACAATGCACTTCGAATGCATTTCTAAGCAAAGCCTTGTGACACAAATTCCCCAGCAATCCAGCTGTGCACAATTAAACAACATCCTGCTTTACCTGGCGCAAAGAGATTTACAGCAGCAACCCTTTCTCCATCCTCCTCCTAGAGCGGCTGGCAGCATCCTGACACCTTTCCATGTAGCAGTGGAGCCATTCTTCTCACTGCACGGGCTTCAAAACCACCTGCCCCCAGAAGCTGTGCAGAGTTGGGATTGCCCCTGGCTCTAGGATCCTAGCAGCTCTTCTGCAATTCATTTCCAGGTGATACTGATTTAGGACCTTCACCTTTCACATCCCAGACAGACACTGTGGATCTCCAGTACCTCATTTACAGATGTGAACACTGGAGTAGCAGAAGTCTCATGTGACGCAAGGAAACCACAGTCCCTTATTACAGCAGACTTCAATCTCTAACCTACCTGTGTCCTGCTCATGGCCCACAGCCAAAGGTAACAACACGGGACCACTGCAGTCAAACCATCATGAGGCTATTATGCCTATCACCTGAAAACAGTTTTCTGTTCATTGGGCAATCAGCTGTGATGAAGGACATGGCATTTGCACTAGTGAATTATCACCAGGTTCATGACACCAGATCTTATCTGCCTCAGCTGGCTCCAAGTAGCCACCTTACCTCCTAGTCTGTTTTGAAGTAGCAAATTTAATGTTTTACATTTGTTTCCTCTTGAAAAATCCTCCAAATTCTTCAGAGGTCATACATGCAAGAAACTACATCCACGTGAGAGAGTTGTATATACTACCTCCCAACAGTGCATGGCAACCCTAACTAAGAGATTAGGTGAAGAAGTGAAATGAAAATGTTAAATCCAAGTGTTATAAAATAGAAAGCATATTGAGTAATTTCCTCCATTTGAGTCTGAGTGTGTCCTGGACACCTGTATAGAAAACTCCTGATTCCTACAGAAATACACCAGAGGTCAGGTTTAATAAATTAATTAAAATAGTGTAATCCACCAGCAGGGCTGCACCACAGCCTGACTTCTGCTGACACACAGGAGGATATACACTGGCATAGGCCTTAGGCCACAGAGCACGTTCCCGATGCTGGCCAAACACAATTTCAAAACAGCCCTTTCAGCCACCTCAGCTACAGGCAGGGGAATTTCTACAGACCCAAGGTAGGAAGATCCCTCACAGAACCCACTGCCAGAGCTGCTCATCCAAACCCCAACCAGGCACAGGAAGATCCTCCAACTCAGAGCACAGAGAGATATGACTGTGAAGGCTGGCTAGTGAAGCGATGATCCTCAGAAACCACGATGCTCGTGGCTGCCCATATCCCATTTTATCTTCTGGAAGCAGCAAAGAGGAGTAAACAGAAGGTATTTAAACTGTATCTCACCTTGCAAGACAAAAGAATGACATCATGAAATAGCAAGGTGTGAATTTTCACATCGTTCAGTATGTGACGGTAATCCTCCCCTTCCCTTGCAGTATCAGGTTTCGGCACACTAGTTATTCAGATGCTGTGATAGTGTAAAGCCTTGGAAGCAATGGCTACAGACAGGTAAAGCTTCTGAATGAAAGACACACGGTCTCAATCGAAGAAGCCCAACTTATTCCAGGATTCAAGAACTGTGCTTGCAAATGCTAAAGCATCATTCACACAGGATATGTTTCTAAGCCTCTTCTGCCTGATTTCTATACGGCAGCTCTTGCCAGTCTTGCCAGAGCTGCCACAACGTACCAGAGGTTTTGTAAACCAGGTATCTTTGGGAAGGTCCTGATACACGCAAGCTGTGCCACCAGTCGACACCATCATTTTGACTCCTACAGGTACCATATGAGATTTGTTGCACAGAGCCAAACCCAACCAGGTTTCTCTAATGGGACAGTTCCTCTGTCCTGCACACAGGACAAATCAACCTCATTATCTTTCTTCCAAAGTTGTTCAGTTAGGCATGCAAATATCATGATCTGAGGTTCACTGGAGACCGACTTTATTAGATACAAAATCCTGATAGTTCAGCACCTACATCTATCTTTAAATATTGTCAGTAGCAGCTAATCTGCCAAATTTATCAGCTCTTCTACTGTCACTAAGACATTAGTGCAGTAAACATTTAATTTGATGTTTAATGTGAATTCTCTCTGCTGCATCTTAAAGTCATTTATTTCCTGATCTGTCCTCTGTGACTAATGAGAATAATTGGCCCCTGTCCTCTTTCTGTAACAGTCTTTTATGTATTTGCAGACAGCTAAGGATCCACCCACAGTTTTCTTTTCTCCAGACTGAGCTTCCCTGGCTCTCTCACCCTTTCTTTACAGGTCTTGTTTTCTCTGCTCTGTGATCATTGTCTTCGTTCACTCCCGCACACTCCCCCCAGTCCTTCCCTCTCCTAGAACTGCTGCCCCCAAACAGAACATAGTTACCTAAGCAGAGCTAAACCACATCTGTAAATAGGTTCTAGACAGATCATTTCACTATTCTGAACAAACAAGGATTGTATACAGGGCTACATGGGCTGGACAGGGGGTTTGGAAGAGGATGATAGTAGCTACACTGCTTTATTTCTTGATGCCTGGCTGAAAATCCAGATTGAAAGTATAGTAAGCAAGAACTGTTCCCATAAGTAAATAGCTACATGCAGACAAAGTAGTGTAGGCTCACTGCTACCTGGAGAAGTAACTTAAGAGTTTGCCACATGGACAGTTAATTGGAGGTGAGCTCCTACGTGCACAACATACCAGGGGTGTGCGGGAGTGGCAGAATAATATCCCATGGATTATTCAGGCCAGATAACCTGGTGGCCCTGCACCTGTTTTAGCGGAGAAGCAATCAGCAGAGATAAGCCACCAAACATGAAGATGGAGTTCACATTTTTCCCCTTAGAGTGTTTCTTTCCTATAAATGTTTCAGCACAGCCATGCACACCAATGTTAGTGATAGCGTACGTGCTTTGGGAATACAGAAACATCTTCCCTGTTCAGAGCTGGCAACCTAACCTTTTACCTGAGCCACGTTCAGTGACTTTTCAGTTCTGAATCTTCCTTGGGGATGGGGTTTGAGGTATAGGGAGTGAATGCTGCAGAGATCTCAGCCTAGTATCCCTTTCACTTTGAGCCAATAACCACACTCTCATTTAAAATTTCTCCTTTTCCCCGGATGTTTAATCAGTTCATCTGTATTGATATTTATAGATTATACATATTGGTATAAAACACGGTCTTCAATTGCTTGTGTTAGAAAGCGAAGAGAGCCACCCAGCATACTTTGCAGTCTACAAATACCTGCTGTATTAGGAAGAATGAGCTAGCAGTGAGTCTTAGAACACATACCCAAAGTATTTTTATTCTTCTCACATGAAGCATATTCAATGTATATGTAAAATTTTAAAAAGATAAGTCTGTCCCTTTTCCTGCCCAGAGTCAGTATTCTCTTCTGTTTCCAGGAAAACACTGAATAAAAAGCAGCCTTGCCTCGAGAGGTCCAAACTAGCCATTGAATTTGAATTGAATTTGAATTTGCACAGTTTGTACACTGCCTTGTGCTACACATTTGTTTCTGAGGGCACAGAGAGGGGATTTTTTTCTCTGCAGTGACCTCAGGCACATGGAGATAACGCTGCTTGTGTTTGCACAGATCACCACCCTGCGCTTGGTCAACTTTTACACACACCAGTTCACACGCCAATGTACAATTCTAGCTGGGGGCTTGTGGTTTGCACCTTAAGGAAGCAAATGAGCTCCTGAAAAATAAAGGGTGATTTGTCTGGATTTTTTTTTTCCCAACATGAAAGGTAGCTTTAACATTTAACCCGTCCGGGTCAATCTCCTAGTTCCAGGTACTTAGCACCACGACACTAATTTTGCCAGAGCAAGCACCAGTCCACACCTGCCAGGAACATTCTTTCCTGTCTTTAGATAAACAGGCAAGCAATAAAGGTAGGTCAGAGGGATGGTGGAGCCCCCTTCGTGGTTGGAGAAATGGGGTTTTTAGTTCCCATTACAAGGCACTTCACGGAAGCAGAAACACAAAACTCGTAAGAAGGGACAAGGCAGTTGTAGCAGGTGAGCCATGCTTAGCTTCACATATCTTATTTTCCTCTGATTCCCCTTCCACATATTTCAGTGCTGTGATCTTCAAACTGCCATTTCATCTTACGCAGGGAGGAACCCAAGGCAGCAGCGAGTCTGTCTGACTGCAGCAAAGCGACAATTAATAAGTTGACTCATTTTGGTGTAAAGAGTTCTTGTGGACGAGTGGACAGAGGAGAGATCAGGGTAATAGCGGGTAACTGATCAGCCATGCTTCCCCCAACCACTTTGTGCTTTTCTCTCAAGTATAAATAAATATCAAAGAAAGCTAATCACAGAATTGCAGAGGAGTCAGGCAGGCCTAGAGCCCTGATGTCAGGCAAAGCGGATACTATGAGCATTCCATGGTAGATTAGGCAATCACAATACACTGAGCCATCCTGCTCAGAAAGATCATGTAGTCCATCTTTCCTATTAACTAATCCATTTCTTTGTGATAAATTGCAGCTTACACAAAGAAAATTTTAAAAATTAAAAAAACCCTCTGCATGTTCTCCAGCTGCAAGGTCTTTCGCCACCAAACCATGCTCCTAAGTAGAGCTGTAGCCTCCCGAAAGGCGAAGAAGATGAAACCTCTAGGGACCAGGTCCTCAGTCTGCACTATCTCATAGGCAGCTTTTGTGCATCCTAAGGATGGGAATGTGGAATGAAGCCCATTGCAGATACAAGCAATGCTATCTGTACAGCATTCCCACCCTCTGCCAGCTTGGGGGAATGAAAAAACAGCACTGGGAATCAGATGCAGACCTCCCACATGGTACTGCAGAGACACCAATTCCTGGTGCCAATCCAGGCAATGTGAGTCCAGTGTGTGAATCCAAGCACAAGCTCCATAGCTCTGGCACCGGAAGCGAGGTCCACCTGCCCTCTTCCAAATCAAGCACAAGAAACAGCCCCAGCTGAGCTCGAACAGAAGATGAAATATAAATTAATTCCATCACCTTTTCCCCCTGTAGATTAGGGTTTAGGAATCAGGTGGTGGTTCATAGGTTTTTAGACTTTTTATACAGGGACAGTTGGTAATCCAAAATGAGGATAAAACAAGTCAAAGCGTCAGTCAAAGCACTGGGGGATGGCAGGTTGGGATTTTTATCCCTGTTCCATATTTTCCACCTCTCCATGATCTCTTGCATGATGTTCCGGCATGCACAGGTGCAACACAGAACTCAGCCAACAATGCTGGTATCTGAGACCCTTGCCCAGAGCAGGATGGCTGGGTGCCGCTGCTGACACCTTCCTTTGTACAGCAATGGCCTCACTGGCACAGGGATCGATCGCAAGGGGCACCAGGACTGACACAGGCTGAACTGGCTGGTGCAGCAGGTGTGTGCCAACAGATCAGAGCCCAGGGCCCCTGGGAAGAAGAGTTATGGCTTTGACCATGCTTCTTTCCTTTTCCCTGCTGAGATCTGCCCCTGTGTAGCAATGGCTGAGCCAAGAGGAAGCTAAAGCAGTTCTCCCCACCCCAAGGCTGTTTCTTGACTCTGCCCTCAACCTGTTCCATCGTGTCCCAACCCTCTGGGACCTCCACCCAGGACTGGGAGACAAGCTATGTGCTGAGGTACCAAAGAAAAGTGGGATATACGGAGGCGACGAGAGCTGCTGCTTCGGGGCGGCGTGGGTGAGCACTTGAAAATCGCCCATACCCACACCTCCCCTCTTGCAGAGCGCCCTGCACCTACACACAAACTGCTGCTCTCTACAGAGCTGCAGCTGGGGCACACCAGGTCAGCTGACACAGCAGGGTGCTGTGCTCCTGCTCTGCTCCCCAAGGCCTTGGAGAGTGGGACAGCACTAGCACCCCATGAGCTGCGGGTGTTGCACACCCAGCCCTCCCTGCCTGCCCAAGGGGCAGCTCGGGAGGGATGGGCTGCCTCCATGCACTGCTTGCAAAGCCTGACGTACCTGTGCTTGATGGCGAGGAAAGCAACGTTAGTGGGCACCTCCTTTTGCCCATGCTGGAGCTTGCACAGAAGATGAGGAAAAGTCACAGGTAAAGGTAGCAGCGAGAGAGACTTGGCAGTAAAGAGGAGTGAGGATGTGGGCCGGTACTCCCGGGCCCCACGGCTGAGCATCAAAGCTTTAAGACCCCTCCCCAAGTCCCACCTGCCCTGCTCCACCTCTGCACAAACCTGGCCCTGGTCATGGCGAGGAAGGGCTGTGGCAGGGATTGCGGCCCCCGCTCGGGCCGGGTGCCCTGCTGGCAGGGCTGGCGGCTGTGGCAAGCATTGGGCAGGCAGGGCTGGGCGCCGCTCTCCAGGGGAGCAGGCAGCCTGGCCCCGCTGGCAAGGGTGCAAAAAACCTTCTCTCCCTCCGATTGCCTGCAAAACCCAGAGAAGCGGGCAGAGGGGCAGGAACTGAGCCTACCCTCCCCTTTTCGTGCATGCCCCCGGGGCTTGCGCTTTTAGGGGCTCTCGGGGGTAAATGATGGACGATGAAGGGGGCTACAGACCCCCAGCCGTTCGGTGCTGGGGTCCTCGGTAGATCCGGGAGCTGCGAGGCCTGAGAAATTCCTTCAGAAAACGGGGAAAAGGCTCCCACACACCCTCCTCCCCGCACAGGTAAAACTTTGTACTCCCACTTGCGGCGAGGGAGGGAGAGCTCAGGCAGGGAGGATCCAGGCGCGGATAAACCCTAGGAAGTCTTAGATATTTATAGAAGCACAGCCAGAATATGTCAGGAAAGGTGGCTCACAACCCCTTCACGCGGAACCGCTCCTGGTTTTTAACAACAGGCCGACGAAACCCCCTCAGAAATGTGGCACGGAGCTACTGGAAGGATGCAGGCAAAGGAGGCGGTGGGAAAGGCGCATCCTCGCCTCAGCACGCTCCGGACGGCTCAAGGGCTGAGGGTGCCTCGAGGCTGCCTCACCCCGCAGCAGGGCTGGAGGGTGACCCCCCCTTTCTCCTCCCTCTGCTGTGGGGTGCGCCTCTCGCTCCTCTTGCCGCCCCCCGCCCACTGCCAGGCTTCCGGTCTGGAAGGGAGCGGCGGCTGGGCGAGCCTGGGCGGGGGGCTGGCGATGCGGGTAAGGGTGGTGGGGGTCCGCCCGCAGGGGGGGCTGTGCAGCAGCTCACCCCTGCCCCCGCCTCTCCCGGCGTGGGGGCGCGCAGACCCACGCGTGACGGGTGAAGCGGCGCGGTGGGCACGGGCTGAGGCTTAAAATAACCCCGAGACGTTCAACACCTTGTGCCCGGCGCTCCCGCACCCTCCGGTGGCTCCGCTCCCTTTGTCTTGCCACCATCTTACGGAAAGACTCACATGTCACGTTACGGTCGAGATGCACCGGTATCTCTCGCGTATCTACAGCCGAGCGGCACGATAGCCATTTTGCATCCCTCCCGAGTGGGCTGGGGAAGGGGCTGCCTGCGTGGGGACTCGGGGTGCAAGGCGCGGTGGATGGCGGGGGGAAGGATGGGGCGCGGCGGAGAGGGGCCACGATGCCTGCTGACAGCGCCAGGGGGACGGGGATAAATTAAAACACGTGAAGTTGCCTGAATACAGCGCCTCGTAGGTTCAGGCTAAGTCGCTTGACGTGCTTGGACTTAAAATAGCCCTCCACCTCCACGCAAGCAGGCGCACTCGCCCCGGCGCTGGGCGGGCTCCTGCCGCGGTGCCAGGGGCGGCCCCGGCCACCCCCCGGGCCCCGGCCCCGGCCCCCGCGTTAGGCCGCTCACGATCGAGAGGCCGGCGTGGGTTTTCAGTAATGCACCACCCTCCTCGGCAACAAGCGGGTTTCTATGTCCTGTTGTTCCTAACGAGCTCTGCTTTCACATCAAAGCATGGCAAGGAGCCGCTGGACCAGTAAAAAGGAGGAGACAATTTGCGGGTGGATGGATGAAAATTATTTTCGTTTTCACCCATTTCCAAAGCCGTGTTCCTCCTCCCGTGTCTCCCTCGACCCCACCTGCCCAGCCCCCCCCCCCAAAAAAAAATCACAAGGGACTTTCCCCCAATTCACAACGTGGTACCTAACTCAAACCGTTTCGCCTTCTCTTCATGTCCTATTTGATGAGCCAAGAGGGAATCAACATGTCTGGTGAATGTTGGGGTTTTTCTCCCTGTATCTGCTTCTAAAGGCAGCATCTCTAAACCTTTTGTTCTACCGTGAGTGATTTTCCCTGGGCAAACCCGTGTGCCAAAATGAGCTGCAAGCAAAACCACAGAAACAGGAATTTCCCTACCTTGGTTTGTAGAAGCAGAACCTCTAGACGGACAGATCAAGGGAGAGAGCATGTTGGGAATGTCCAGTCTCCTCTTCTTGCTTGCATATCCACATAAGAAGAAAAAGGGTCGGGGGCAAACGTGGGGGAATGAGTTAAAAAACAATCCTATTTGGCTGTAAAAAAAATAGAGGTTTCTTTGTGGCAATCTTGCGTCTTGAAGCGGTGCAAATTCAAAAGCTGGAAAGAATCACTTCAGAGGATATTCAGCGCGAGTGGTGAGGATCGTCAAATGCAGGTTCCAGAGTAAGCATTCCTTTCACCTTTTTAATGATTATTCTTATAATTATTCTCTCTTTTTTTTTTTTTTTCCTGGAGCCCTAGTGGAGGAGGTTGTGTTTAATGCAACTGGAGGTCGGTGCCGTTCTTCTGTGAAGCATGATTATCCTCAAAGCGTCCCCTTCCTGAAGGGAAAAATAAGCATCAATTTTGTATTAGAGGGATCTGAAGGGGATAAAAACCGCTCCCCAACAAAGACATTAATATATTGAGAAGAAAGGAAGGCAAAACGCATTTCCCAATAGTGCACACAAGCGGAATTTAAAAAAAAATGTTAAAAAAAAAAAAAAAAACAGCTGGCACGAGTCTATAAATAATTCAGATACGGGCTGACTACACCATTCCCGGGATAGGCATGCATACGAGACGGGAAAGCGGGCGCGATGTGAATCGCGGAGAGAAAGCGACTCCCCCCCCCCCCCGCCCCCCCCCCCCCCCCGCACCCACNNNTCGCCCACCCCCGGGCCCAGCCCCCGAGGGCTGGCGAGGGCCGTGCCCACCCCTCTGCAGTGCTGCCGGCACCGCTGCCCGCCGCGCTCGGCTCCACGGGCGCGCTGGGCGCACACACACGCACACGCACCGCCACGGGGGTGGGGGGCGCGGGGGGGCTGCTTCACCTGCCACGGGGCCGCCTTGCACTCCGCGCCCCCCGCCTCCCTCGCCCCCGGCAACGCAACCCTCGGCTCTCCGGGCTTTGCTTGGGCGCTTTTTTTTTTTCTAGGGGTGGGTGGATGGCTGGGATTGTCCCCACCACCACCACCTCCAGCACAGCCGGATAGGGCTTACAGCTATGCAGGCATTTATTTAATGAAGCCGTAGGTTTTGTTGGGTTTTTTTTCCCCTCCCATCTCGCTCGGAAAAAGATTCACACTTAGAGCTGTCATAAAATCCAGACCCACATACATACCAGCAAATCCTGCTTCAAGCACTCGGGCTGCTCTGAGTAGCTACTGCCCCCCCTCTCTGCCTGCAAGGCTGATCTGCCTCAGACATGCTCAAGTTCTTCATTCTCTTCTCTGGTACTGCCCGGGTGGGAGATGCGGGGCGGGGAGGGGGAAGTGCTCAGAGCATCACCCTAAAAATACATTAAAAAAAAATCTATCTCTGCAATATAAAAGCTCCGAGAATGCTTCCCGGAGGTGGGGAAAGCATGGGAAGGTGAATTAATAAAGCAGCTNACGGGCAACGGGAGACCAGCCCCTGCCCGCAGCCAGAGGGAGCAGGTCTCGGCCCCCGGCGGGGGCGAAGGGGGAGCCCGTGCCCGGGCGGCACCTGTGCCTCGGGCCGAGCCGGGGCTGGGGCCGGCACTGCGGCCGGGCTGGGGCTGGGGCTGGGGCCGAGCCGCCGCCGCAGCCCCGCGGGCACCACCCGGGGCTCCCTGGGTCCGGCGCCCTCTCGGACAGCGACCCGCGTGTTTGGAAGCAACCGTGTGAAGGAATGCTTAAAAAAAATATATTAACAATAACCATAAAATAGTAATAATCAGAAGAAAGGAACAGGCACCCAGCCAGCAGGCAGGCAGCAGAATTGGATCTGAACGAAAAGAAAGCAGTGAGAGCAGAGATAACGCTAATATCCAAATTGGATACTCCACAATTAAGCCTGGTGCTTTAATTGCTATTCTCAGAGTCCCTTGGAAGCTAAGCAACATGAAATCAGCCTGAACAGAATGGAACACGTGTCTTCATTCTCATCCTGCCCTGCCCATGGATGCCTGCACCCTTGCTGCCCATGGTGCTCTCAGCCTCACCCCAGCAGGGCGATCCACTCTGTGGTCACAGATCCATCCCTGTCCCCTCCTGTGCCATGGGTGGCCTGAGCAGAGTGTGCCCACCTACCCTCCTCAGCACCAGAGAACGGCCCTAGGGTAAGTCTTGCCCCCTACCATGAAAAGCCAGAGTGGGTAACAAAGCAAGACCTCTTCCAGGTGGAAGTGTCAAATGTAGCCTTCAGGACATGTAGTCACTCTGGGGTTGCAAACGCCCACCCTGCCAATGTCTGAGTGTTGGTAGGAGGTTTGGAAGAGCTCAGATGGTCCTTGGTGAAACAAGAGCAATGAGGAAAGCCCTCCCCATGCTTCCCTGCGAGCTACACTTGTCCTGCAGGAAATCAGACCCCAGGCCGAGCATCACATGCTCTGCTTCAGTGCTGATGCAGACTACATTGTCCAGCCTTTGCACCCCTCTCACTGAAAGCACTCTCTAAGGAAAACGCAGTTGCTTGGACCTTTCTAGCATGCTCTATGTAAAGGAGCAGTGATGCCAAAGAGCTGTGTTCCAGCAAGCAGACAAGCACCCAGTGCTGGGCCTTTGTTGCAGGCATGTATTTGCAGGGCAAAACATGCATATGGCCAAGGTTTCTGAGGAGGAAAACCTCCTAAAAGAACCACAGCAGCTCTGGATTCTCTCTTAACCCCCAGATCCTGCCTCATTTTGTACCTCAGAATTGATCCACATGGTCCAAATAGAGTTTGCTGGTTGGTAGGGAAGGTTATGTACAGCAATGTGGCTGTAGCAGTGCGTGCACATATATCAATATGCCATCTGGAGCTTGAATGAATTTCTGTTTCCATGTGTAGTGTGTGTACAGTGAAATTTTTCAAGTAGCTGCAGTGACCACATGCAGCAATACCAATCTGTGCTTGAGCTCTTTGACAAAAGCAGACAGCAATATTTTCATTTTGACAGCCTGGATCTTCCTGAGGGTGCTGGTTAGGGCTGTTCTCCTGTTAGAAAGATTTTCCTAACATTTTTAGGCATGTTTAAAAAAAGTGACTATGATATTTTTCATTCCAATTTCAGTAAAAATGGAAGACATATTAGCCAAAGCCTAAAGTAATCTGAAATTATCTCAGAACTGTTGGAAGACAGAACTGTAGAGTGATACTTACATACAGAAGCTGCTAATAGCTGAAGAGATTAGTCATTTGACTTTGCCATTCCTTTCACTGATAATAGTGATACAGGAATAGCAGATATGATTTGGCCAAGGGATGTTTTTTTTCCTTTCTGTATGGCAAGAAGGGATAAACTATGACTGTGCAAGTTCTCCTGCATTCTTCTGGATGAAACAAGCGGACAAGGAGCTTAACAAAAAGAGAGGGAGTGGTTTTCATCCAGCATATTACTTAGAAACACAAAATGGAGGATTAAGAAGTATCTTAGGAACAATTTCTGACAAGGGGCTGCAGTCATTTTAAGCAAGTCAGCAATATTTAAGATTATAATTCTCTGTGATCTGAAGATGAAGGAATTCATCAACTATATTTCTTTATAAAACTACACAACTCTACAGTTACATGGTACATGAAAGCCTTGTTCACTTGCAAGGACGAGACTAGTTGCCTTTCTACTTGATAGATGTCTGTGTACATCTTACATAAACATAATACATATGTATATTTATGATTCTCTTAAATAAATCATATGGGCTAAGTTCCCTATAGTGATTAGGGGCCTGAGTGTCCAATTCAGCACTTTTTTCAGACAAAATTGGTGCATTCCCCTTGACCAAAGAAACAGGCTCAATTACAAGTTTGAAATCAGGCACATAAAAATGCCAATTGCTTCGGAATGATCTTCTCGAGATTTCGCACAGCATCTAATCCTCAAATTATTTGTATATTAAGATGTAATAGTTATTGTAAATAATGTGTGTGGAGGTTAGCTCCAAATCAAAATGTTGCAAAATCTGCAGCAGCTCAGTGCTGTGGCAGAGTTTACTCTCACTAGCTGGGGTAGGCTTTTATTTTTTCTCCAATCAACTAAGATGAATGAACTGCATAAAATGAAACAAATAGCATCTCTGATAGGAAATGTTTTTTCAAACATCTCTTCAATTCAAAAACACTTAAATGTTATTTGTAAGACAAATTGAGAGATTTATTTTAAATGGGTCCATGTTTACTATAAATTAAGGGCTATATTATTCTTGTCCTGCCTAGGAAAAAAGAATGTGGATGAAACCTCTTATATCAAAAGCGACCAGGGCTGGATGTGGCAGTGATGATGCTGGGGAGGATGCAATCCAGCAGAGCCATTCTGCCATCACAGAATAGCCTCTGCCAGCACTGACAGGGACCAAAGGCCCTACAGTAGCTTTAACCCTTAGTAAACGCCCCACTGACTTCAAAAACTCAGAGCCTATTTCCAGGGCCCTAGATAAGTGGGGTCTGCAGCTAAGGGAAAAGACTGCCACTTCATAGGTCCTCTGTTCAGGCACACTTGCATTAGTAGAAGAAAAGCCATGTCTATGAAAAGCAATTTCTTATAATCAATGAAATGGATCAATTGTTCTACACACCATAAAAAGGTTTTTCATAGTAGCGTTCCTTTGGGTGTTTGCACATGGGCTGCAGAGCATGGTAACCAATAATCCAGCTGTTTTTATACACTGCTCTGTGCCCTGCTCTACTCAGCCAGTCTGATAATAAAGTGGCCAAATACGTCTATGCCCATTGTCCTGGTGTTCAGATACCAGGCCTGTGTCAGTTTTGAAAGATCACTATAACATTGGCCACACAAGTCCACAAACAAGGATGCCATGTCATGTTGCATAACGAGCAGCATGAAGAAATTTCATCTGCTAATTAAAGGGAAAGCAAATGGAGAAACAAGCATGCAAACCTGACAGTGGCACAACCACACGGCTGAAGGACTCAGCTAAATTTTGGCATGAAACCTTTTAACCTTTCTTTTGCACATGGTTCAGGACCAAGAGATGCTAGAGCAGGATTGAGCAAGAAGCCACTGGGCGGGGAGATCTCATCAGTCTTTTACAAAGACACCTGAGCACAGGGAGACCGATCACTCTGCTACTTGGAGGACACTCACCCTGCCAGCAGCCCAGCAGAAGGGAATTGTGAACACTGTTGCGGTTGCTTTGAAGTGTTACACATGTTCTCTCAGCTGTCATACCAGGACACTTAGCTGAGCTCTCATCCTTTTACACTGCAATAATTGCAGCATCCCCTACTGTCTCTGCCATGGTCAGTCTGCCCCCAGAAATCCTAACAACTAGCAGTCTGGTTTTTTTGTCATGCAGAATCAAAACCAATGTGAAGTAGATTAAAGGAGAAATAGCTTTCTCTGTGTCTTTATAGGCTTGTTTTATTCTTTTGAATATGGAATGTCAGGCTCATTGAGATTGGTTTTCCTGGATGGTCATTTATGTATGAAATACAGGCACATTACGCTAAGAAACTGTGGACTTTGTTCTTTCAAATGGAAATGTGTTATTTTTGAACTGCAGAATTACAGACAGGATTTTTAACTGACACTTTCACTTTTCTAAGGTGATATATGGCTCTTCTACCTATAGCACACCCAGACTGAAGAACCTATCTGTCAAAAGGCACCACATCTATCTAATAATAATTAGTAATTATCATCAGATGCTGTACTGTATTTCATCAAAGCACAGTACAAACATTAGCCATAGACACCATCCCTTTTACTTTGCCATTCAGAAGCAGAAAGGAAAGGCTGAAGCACTCACTGCCTTGCATCACTCTGAGGAAGATGCCTTTCTCCTCCACCTCTGGGGTGCAAAGATCATTCCAGTGGCTGAAGATTTTGTCCCATCTCACTGATCTTAACCAGATACAGTTTCCTGACACACTTGAGTGAATGGGAAACCACAACCCTCCCGGCAGTCATCTCCATCCTGTTCCAACCCTAACAAGACAAACAGATTATCTGGTTTTTTTTTTTCTAAAATCAACTTTCTGGTTGATGAAAATCTTATTGGTTCTCTCCAGATTCAAGTGATGACTCTCTTCACTGGAAGAGCTGCAAAATGGATTAGGCAGACAGCCTTCATGGTTTAAAGGAAACTGAAAAACTGCTTTCAGTAAGAGATAAAGGGTGGTTTTTGCCAGCTTATCGTGATGAAAAGCTAAAGAGTTTCTTCAGGAAAGTACCTGCGTTCACCTATTCTCCATACAGGGCATACAGCAGCTAGAAAAATCACCCTTATGTCTGAAAGCTGTCTTTAATGTTCTAGCAGACGATCCATCAGAGCATTCAAAACTAAATTAAAATCCCAAGGAGGAATAGGGGATTTAATTCTAGGATTAAGCTTTGAAGTTGCTCCCAGGAAATAAATTATTATTGGATGAGAACCAACACACCAATTATCTAGTTTACTGCTCATGCTACTGAGAGCTGCTGCAAACACCCTCAGGGATACGCTCTACCTAGATGGTCTCATCTTTAACACAATAGCCATATAAAGGCAAAAGCTCAACTAGTCACATGCCAAGAAACTTAGCTTCCCAGCTCCCAATATTAAAAGGGAAACTGTGCACTACAAATATACAGGGCAATAAGTTTCAGTCACTTAATTTCCCTGGATTTCACCTTTTAACTTGCTTTGTTGCAGATAACAGAATAGTTAATCACATGTCACTTCTTTGCTCTGTGTGCTGCAGATGGGTCAAAGTTCTCCAGTGTTGGTGCTACCATAAATAAGCACATTTATTTTTCTTACACAGAAGGCTTACATGCTAGTGAAGTGGCAGGTAAGCCCTACTCCATTTCAATGGCTTCTAGACAAAACAATGGGACATTTCCAGCTTTTTACTTGCTATTCCACAGATTTCTTAAGGCTACCCAGAATACCTCAACTTCACTTATGCAGCTTCAAATCCTTAATGCTTGTTCAATGGGACATTGCTGCAACATGAACCACCTCCTATGTAAAGAATAAGTAAAGTTATATAGCTCCAAGACTGATAAAAGTGTCTGGAGCAAAGAAGAGTACGGAGAGACATCAGAGCTGATATTTCACTCAAACTAAATGCTACCAGTTAATCAGTGCTATTATAAACTCACTTGGAACATTAAGTTACTGCGGGTAAAAAATAAATCCTTCACTCTTAAAAATACACGTTTCACCACTGAGGCAAAATCTAACAGCAGCAGTGTACACAAATATTTGGTTTTCTCCTAAAGAATGTATTTTTTGTTTAAACACCTCATGTCATAAAAATACTATCACGAGACCATCATTACTTTTCTCCTCCCAAACACACAGTTCCTATCTTTTCTCCATGCATTCTTTTCAATCCTTAACACACGGAAACAATGTACTCAAAGCAAAGACAAAATCCCACCCACCTCCTATGCCCTTCTTCACCTGCAAGCTCTGTCAGAACTTTTGACACCATTTATTACACACAAGTAGATATGGAGGGGGTATATGCAGCTAAAGGATTCACTTTAATGTCGATGTGGAAAAGAGGAGGCACTGGTTAGTGTCACCAGCTGGGCTCTCTGTCAGCACAGTTCTGAAAATCCCATAGTTCACGACATCCTAACAGCCCCTGCTTTTGTTCAGAAAAGTTCAGGGTTGATAACAGCTCCAAGTGTCTCTCTGTTCATCTCATTTCTCCTTCAGGTGAAGCAGATGGTATTACAAATCACTCACCAAGAGCATGCAGGGGAAGAAATGGTGGAGAAGGAAAATACTATTCGTACTGACAAGGATTCTGAAAAAGGAGCAACATGCCGTTAGAAAAGCAGATCGCTTTTCTAACACAGAAATATGGGCCTGAAAGCATTCCTTAAAACGGAAGTAAGAATGATTTCACCACCAAGCCAAGAGCCTGTGAGCTGGAGATGTTCTCACTGGATTTGAGGTAGGTGCTCAATACAGCATTTATTGTACATTTGCATTGACCATCTAATTTAAGACAAATGTTTTCTTTAGATGCATTTTAAAGTGAAAAATTAGCTCCGTTAGCATGCAGCTGTGGCCCCTCAAGATAGCTCTTTGCCCACAGGCAAACAGAAGAGAGATGTTAACAAGCTTAAAAGTAGCTCTGAAAATCACTGTGTCCATGGTCAGTTGAGAGCCAGCAGCATCAGGGTCACCTGTTCCTCTGCCCATTTATTTAGTAGTCTCATTAATTGAAAATATGGGAAAGCATGTACTAAGCCTAAATATTCACAGACCTGGGAGAGAATATCTACCTACAGCAACTGAGATTATCCTGCTGCTCCATCACCACCACACCTTCCTGAGAAAAAGAGACCTACCTTTGCAAATTACATTATGCAAATGGAGATAGATTTCTTTTGCTTGAGCTGTTTCCAAGTGAGCCAGCTGACTCAATAATTCAGCCCTCTGGCTGGAAGAAACATTAAGATTTCTGTCAGATTACTCTATATTCTAAAGAAAACTGCCACCTTCTTTTCTCCTTTACTTAGATATCTAGGAAGAGGCAATAAGCAAAACACCTCTGGTACACTTCAGCTGCATCTTTTTATCTGCCATCAAACTGAAATGGAGGCATTTTTCTCAACAGCTTTGAAGCCCAGCAGCCCATTTTTGCTCTCATGTTAGGTCTGACCCAAACTCAAACCTCAGCATCTTGATGGCATGCACTACTCACAAAATGTTTCATGCTCTGATGTTTTTTTGGTTTGTTTTTTTTCCCTTGTATCAGCTGTAAACCTGATCCCAAGACCAGGCCTTACTCAAATACAAGTTCTCTTTCACCTTTGCAGTGATTATGAACTCAGTGCCAAGGCTATCTTCAGCTGACCAGCGTCCATCCTCCAGCAAGTCTGTAAGTATGTCCTCTCCCTGCCATGTTATTTCCAGGATCCAATGTTGATTGTGTTTCTACG
This sequence comes from Vireo altiloquus, assembly GCA_013396875.1. NCBI lineage: Eukaryota > Metazoa > Chordata > Aves > Passeriformes > Vireonidae > Vireo > Vireo altiloquus. The sequence goes on along the minus strand of VZRF01009553.1, from coordinate 108,490 downwards.
CCCTGGCAGTGGGAAAATGTAAAATATGAATCTTTCCTGTGCATGGGATAGGCCTTTTCCTCACTCCTTATTAAGCACCGAATTCAGAAAAGCACACACTGTTCTGTCCCTCTTCCCTCATCTTCTTGAGAAAATGTCCACCTAGAGCTTTGGCCACACTCAGGCAACTTTCCCAGCCCAAGGACAGAGGCTGGGCATTACAGCAAGGCAATGTTTATTGGAAGGACAGCTTAAAGCAGCTCACAGTGAAAATCCTGGCTTCCTCTGGGCCTTGTATGTAGGTTTGCCTGAGTAGCGGGAAATCTGTGACTGTATTCTGTGGGTTTACAACGAGGACATTTGTCATTTGTTGTGCCCTTTAAGTGCAAGTACATAAAACTCCTGTGGAGTTATGGCTCATTCCCCTGGCAAAAGAGCAGCTGGACATCTCTGCTCCAGCCCCTCTATGTAAGAGTCAGCCTGGTAGCCCATCAAGCCCAGATTACTTTCTCGTGCTGACAACAAGGTAACCATTTTTGTGCCCTTGTTGGCCATGTTCTTACCAAGGACAGCCATGTGTTTTCATGCTACCTGTGATGCCTTAGGTTTTAACCTTTATATTTTTCGAATCCTGTACTGCTAGTGGAACTCTGAAGTTTCCTGTAGCTTGTTAAGTGCTGTTCTCTGTGCTAAGATAGACATAACAAACCTCTGTAACTTGCTCTCCAAGGACACCCAGAACAAGAACTGTAAACCATCATCTTGGGAAGAGGGGGGCAAGCTTGGGGGAAATCACATCATTGGTTGGGTTCTGGTTGGTGAATTTATACTGATATAAAAGTGTGAAGAACTCGTGACCTGTCGTCCATTTTGGGATCCACTGAGGCAGGACCCTCTGGAGCCCAAAGTGTACCTCTGAAGGCCTTTCAAATAAATCCCTCCTTTATTCCTTTATTCATGTCTAGTCTCTATTTCTAGGTAGCCATTTAAGGCATCACCTGAAGGAATTGTATGTTTTTCCTCATAAACTGGCTGGTGTCTCTTGCATGACTCAACTTTCTTAGGCCCCTGTCTTTTGCCTAACAGCTTTGTTGTTGTAGCACAGCCTCTGCAGAGGACACTGTCTCAGTGGCATAGACAACACAAGGGTTATGAAGTAAAAGCACAGGGAAGAGGGGTATCACTAATGCCACTTTTCCCAGATATTTTTGTCTTCAGATACATTAGAGAGGGTCTGTGTCTCAGTTATATTGTTCCTTGTGGCAGCAGAGGGCTTGCAGAGAGAAGAGAGATGCTGGGAGAGGGTAATGAAGAGATCAGATAATACGTAATGAAGAGATTTGGCAAAACTATGACTTTATGTCAGGGGTCGTTTAGGTGTCACACTAGGAAAAGGTTTTTCACCCGAAGGGTGGTGAGGCACTGCAGCACGCTCTCCAGAGAAGTGGTCACAGAACCAAGCCTAATAGAGTTCAAGAAGCATTTGGACAATGCTGTCAGGCACATGGTGTGACTCTTGAGGTGTCCTGTGCAGGGCCAGGAGTTGGACTTGATGATTCTTGATTCAGCTTATTCTGTGATTCTATGATTGGTCAATTACAACTGTGAATTACATTCACTTCCTTTCTGCCATGGACATATATATTACTAAAGGAGACCTTTACCTACCAGGAGTCACTCAATGCTGGTGATGTGGTTGGGCTGAGCAAAGGTAGATTTGACTTCAGCAAATCCAGTGTTGATGAAAAGGCTCCTTGTTGGTCTCACTGTCTTGTGGTGTCCAGAACAGACTACAGAAACATCAACAAACCCTGGGATGCTGTTACAGGTGACTGACAGAACGTGCACATTATGTCAAGTCAACAGGACCTGAAGGCCTAGTGCAATGTCCGTGATGGCCAGAAAGAGATGCAAGAATTAGGATAAGCTGCATCGTTTGGAATGCAGTGGCACTTAGTGGCAGCGTGCTAAAAAAGTTATTGTCCACGGGCAGATGATGACAAAGAGAACTTCTGAATATGCAGGCATCCAGCACACATCCAGCATTGCCTGCATCAATGCCCATAGAGCAGGTCAAACATCCTATTCGACCATGCATTAGATCCCTATGTTATAATGGCATAGGACCCTTTTTTCTTCATTTGGTGAGCTATCACCTCAGGTTGACAGTTTGTAGAGCCATGGGCCCAGCAGCTGGAGAATTTGTTTGACTCAAACTGTTAGTACTCCCTCTGGGACACTACAAGGTGTGCAGTGACATGGGATGTATCATGATGGGATAAAAAGTGAACACCATGGCAGTGCCTACCCCTCCTGTGACAGCCTCAGTGATGAACTGTGGCTGCTACCCATCGACAGAAGCTGATAGCTGTCCCTCTGCACCCTTGGCCTTAAAGGCTGCATGCTGACAGTCTTGGATGTGTGCAAATTCATGGCACAGCAACTCAAAAGATCTTTATGTGAATACGAGCACCTGTACCTGCTGCTGCTGGCCTTCCCAGATGCAGAGAACAGCATGGACCCATGGGAGTGTTAGTCCCTGTCTCCCAGAACTGATGGTCTACAGCAGGGAGGCAGGAATCTGTTAGTCATTTGCAGCTGGGAAAAAAAAAAATCTAAATAGCTCCTCAAAAACAATAGGGCAAGAATTGCTTTTTCTCTCTCTCCAGATATACTGGGTCCCAGAGTTGAGAATATACAGGATTCTGGAAAAGGCCCAGAAAAGACCAGAAGAAAAGCCAGCAGCCCACGTCATAGGATCCCTGACAAAAAATATGCAATAGGATAAGATGATGGGGGCTGGGTACAGGCATCCAAGTAATATAAAGTTAACAGCTGAGTCCAACCTATTCTCTGTTCCTCAGTCAATTCCCACTGTGTCCCTCAACCTTTAACCCCCAAAAATGCAAACTAAGTATTTTTCCTTTCTGAGCATACTAAAGAAAGACTAGGGGACTGTAACAGGTGCAGAGAAAGTCTGACTTCAACTGTCATTATTCTAAACATGTAAATCTTCAAGGAAGAAGTGAGGAGGACTGTGCAAGTGGCTGCAGGAATCCCCATCTGAAATGGCCATACTTGGTAGAGGGCACTAGATACAAGTGGACCATTCTGGTCATCAGATGCTGGAGGCAGGCTAGTATCGAGGAGATCTCCACTAGACTGCTTCAAAACCCAGTGACCTGAAAGGACAGCTTACCTGAGAAGCACTGGTGCACTTGAACACGGTGCTGACATGGAGCAGACGTAGGCATCTCCTGACTGGTAAGGCAGTGAGCAGGGAAAATGGTTATGATCATCTGCTTCAACAGTAATCCAGGAAACAAGTCCTTAGGCACACTAGCTGTAAATAAACTAGCTCACAAAAAAAATACACTGAGTTGTACAGTTTCTTTGCTTAATGGAAACAGCATGATAAGACCACTGATACTGGGTAACTCCCTGGGACACAGAAGAGCAATACCAGGCTGGTGACAGCCCCATCCCCCCAAACTGTCACCAGGATCTACATTATTCTTCTCTACTGCTAGCTCTACTGCATAGAACCAAGATAACTAATCACACAATCTCAGGTCATATGATAGGCCTCAAGCTGTACGATAGCAAGCATCTTGCACATGTACAGATGATAAACATCCCCTGGAGTTACTGCTCAAAAGACCACTTTCAGAGTTTTCAGAGAGGACTGTGTCCTTAAAAATCTGCTCTTTCTTTTGAAGTCTGACCGAGTTCAGAACTGCTTGGTGCCTCTGTGTGCTGCAGTCAAAGAAGTACAATCTCCTTTGAGGGGGTAAATAGGAACAACTGTTTTTAACATTAACTACATATCTGACTGTCATTGCATCTGTGACAATTTTGTTTTCAAGCTTCTCTTGATGACTGCAAAGGGAACTGCAGAGGTGCTGTATTGACCTGAAGCCTGTGGGCATCTTACAGCACAGTGACAAGTAACAGCAGCACCTCCTCACCATCCGGCACTCATGGCATCACAGGATAATTCAGGCTGGGAGGGACCTCAGGAGGCTCTAGTCCAATCTCCTACTCAAAACAAGGTCAGCTGTGAGATCAGAACAGGTTGCTTAGGTTTTTAATCAGATGAGTCTTGAAAATATCCAAGGATGAAGACTGCACAGCCTCTCTGGGCAATCTGTCCCACTGGCCTCCTGTCCTCAGTCAATTCCTGCAGAAGTGTGGAAGTATGCTCCACAGGGTCTTTGGGCCCAAAATTCTGAGAAAGACCATGTTGGCTGGCCCCCTTGTTTATCAGCATGCCTTCACAAGGTTGTGAGGAGGCCTGCTCCAGAATCCCCACACCCACATGTCCCATATATCTCTTCAAAACCCTGGGCAGTATCAAGACAGGGTGCCCATCCTCATCATCACCTGCTCAGCCCACATCCCTGCACAGCATCAAGATGCTCACCAGCTCCCTATCCCCACCATGGTTATTGTACCCACTTTCATGCCCCAGCTCCCCCTACTTCCCCCAGTGAGCATTCACCAAATTGTCCCCTCCTTGGATATTGCATATGAATGGTGACAACAGGGTTGCCAAGCAACATGAATCCTCCAAGCAACCAGCCATGGCAGATCGCAGCAACCCATTGCAAACCCACTCCAAAGCTTATGGGCCTGACACCATTTTGTCTCTTAGCGTCTCTTCCATCCAGCCATAGCTCAGCTCCACTCAGGTCCATCCTCTTCTCTTCCCTCATCAAGAGCACCATCCCAGGCACTCCTGCCATTTCCAACCTAAATTATAATTCCATGCAACATACTAAAGGTCAGCTCCCTCTCATCAGACCAAGACAAATGATTCAAGTGCCCACTAACTGCCATAAGTCCTCCTTCCGCTCAACAGGACTGTTGCGACACACAGAGTATTTCCTCCAGTTTCACCCCAGTCTTTCAAATAAAGAAAAATGTTTTTATCTGCCTTTGGAAACACACCTTGTCCTTGCAAACCTTCAGCAGATGCAATGACATGATCATCCTGGGGAGGACAGTGGTTCAGTCAGCCAACAGAGCCACAGGGCAGGCAGACCCCAGCTGGGCATTTTTGGTGCAAGCTCCTCAGGGGCTGTAAACCATGATGGCAGGAGACAAACACACAGCAGCAAGATCCACAAGTGACTATTTGCTGCTCTTTATTCTGTCTCTTCTGCTTTTCTTCAGGTGTCAGTCACAGCACCTTCTGGGACCAGCACTAGTGGCTCCCAAACACCAAATTCCTTGTCTCACAATTCCATAACTTCCTGTACAAGGGAGCCAGAGACAGAAGGTCATGTCTGCGCTTCACTCTCCCAGAGTTTTTAAGCAGATACTGCAAGCAAATGAGAGGCAGTAAACTCTTGGAAGGCACTCATAGCACTCAGGAGAAATTGAAGGCTTGGCCTTGCTGCCTGCAATCAGCTGAGTTTAGAGGGGGTGGAGATTTCAGGATGAGCCAACTGCTGCCTTTACCCAGCACAGCTGAAAAAAGGCTCCCCAGGCTGCCTTGGACAATCTCAGAAACCACCCCAGGAGAAGGCTGAGCTCAGGGGCTTCCATGCTGGCACCATCAGCCTGGGATGTGTGGCCCTACAAGGGCAGCCCTAATAGCTAGAGGGCACGTTGTTTTTACCAGGTGCATCACCATCAGGGGCTGGGATCACCTCCATGGTTTGTTCCAAGCTGACCATCTAGGGACAGAAGACTTAGAGGGCTGCTTCTTTCCAATGCACCTTGCCTTTTGTCCTGACTGAGGGACTTGGGGAAGGATGTTGGTTTCCAAATTGATTGCTAGGTTTCACAGGGCATTTCTACATTGCTCCATGATATAGTGCACTGACATTAGAAAATCCTAATTGTGGCATATAATGATGCCAATGTGGCATTGCTCTGCCATTAATCAGCCCATGTGCACTAGTTTGCTGATAGGAATTGTGGATTTGGTCTGTCCAGACCTAGGTTCATATATCCAACTCCATCTCCATTGGCTGTACAGTCATGCCCTTGTATGGATGTATTTTAACCAAAGCTAACTGAAAGGGTTCAGATTAAGTAATCCTTCCACGTAAAGAGGCTGCATAGACTTAATTAAATTGATAACTGGGCCAACCTGAACTAAACTAGTGCAAATTTGGGTATAGACAAGGCTTTATTTTTCTTACTAAAATCACTAACTAATCCAACCTTTGATTGGCATTAACTGCATGGTAACAAAAGTGAATACTCAGTCCAGTCTTCTGGTGTCTCTGTCTCCATCTGGCCTCAATAACACTAGGAAGAGCTGGACACATTCCTGAACCAGCCATCAGAATTGGTATTTATTGTTTTCTTACCTAAAGCCCAAAGGACTCAGTAAAATTGCTGCTTTTTCCATAAAAATAACTTTATGGAAGCATCTATACAACCATTCCTCATAGAGGAATTTGAGCAAGACTTACTCTTACATAGAAGCTATAATTTCTGAAGAAGCAGCAGTTAACCAAATAATTCTGTTCCAGCACCTCATCTATGGACCCAGTATAGGGATGATGGTATTATCCTATTTTTCTTTCTCAGCTAGTTAATAGGAAATCCCCTTTCAAAGGCAATTTCCATTTTAAATCACCCACATTAAGAGAGACATGTTTAATACCAATAAATCCGCTTTCTTAAAAGAGACATAGAAGCCAGGCTCATCGGCTGACTAAATCCTCTCCCCCCACCCCCATTCCTGCCTTGCAATCTGTAGATCTCGCGGAAGGGTGATCTAAGACAGCTGTAGTTAGCTAGCTACACTTCTGAGCACTAAGCTGCTCCTCGCTTTCTATTCACTCTGTGCCAAACCAAGGTCACAGGGACACGAGGAGCTAGAAGACTCTTCTTGCTGTGGGAGTTTCAGCTGGAGATGCTTGGAGGCTGGGTTTCCACACACCTCCCATGGGAGCCTCTCCCTGCATCAGTCTCCCACTACAAGTCAGTGTGGGGTGAGTGCTATCTAAAGGCTCTGCAGATAAAATTACTTTTCCTCCCCAAAGCTTTTTGTAGCACACCAAGGAGAACCAGCCACCAACTCCCAGAGGGATCACAGTGCCAAAAACACATGCCCTAAGGGTCCCTCCTCATCTATGGGGACCCTACTCTATCTTCGCCGATGCTTCTCCTGTCCAGAGGGATTTCTAGCCTAATTGCTCTTGCAGACAGTTGTACCACATCTTTGGCAGAAAAGCTGGTGGCAACCTTTGCAGGTCTCTTGTGTGCCTAAAGCCACAGCCAGCAGTGTGGGCAATGCTAAGGCAATATTCCACCAGAAGCCAGAGAACGGTGACTTCAAAGGACCCCCACAAGGTCAGGGCTGCAGTTGCATAGGTATCTCACTTGTCTGACAGGAAGAGACACAGCTGAATAAAGTCCCTGTTTCTTCCCCCTGCTGTGACAAGTATAAGGAGCAAAAATTACAAAGTATGATAAGGCTTAGGGAGGAAAAAATCAAAACCAAGGTACAGCAGAAAACCTTGGTCTGGCTGCTCTTAGGGCTGCCAAGCACTGCCCCAAAGCCACCCATGTGATTTTCCCCTGCCTCATCATGCAGCTCCCATAGCCAGACCTCCTGCTGGTAGAAATAATGTTGTGTCCCTGCAATGGCCTCTCAGGGGAGACAACAGCCAGCTCCCTTCACTGAGATGAGATCTTGACATAGCAGTAGGAATCCCGAAAATTACTCTGAAATCTTTTATGTGAAGCCCATATAATTCATCGTGCATTTTTCCGCTTGAAAGTCTGAACTATTTATTTGGCAAAACAATTCTTGTTTGTTTGATAGCAAAGGGGTCCGCTTGCTCTGGACACATCCCTGTTCCCCCACCAAGTACACAGGCTCCAGCTCTGCAAGCACCCCTTTAGGTAGTGTAGTCGTGCATGGGCATGCCAAAAACACCATCACCATCAGCAAGTGCCCCTCAGAGGCCCCTCAGAGTGGAGGGACTGAGCCCTCGGGACAGAGTGACCGAGGAGGGCCCTTCAGTAATGTCCCAACCCTGCAACAAGACCCTTACAACCAGATCCTTCCTTCCAGGATCACTGCTCCAACAAAGCCTATTGATAGAGGAACATTTCAAAAAGCACTTTATTTCTTTAAGGGGAATAAAGGTAAGAACAGAAGACTCTTGTTTTGTGCTTTATTGTTTAAAACACCTTGCCCTCATTTTGCTCCATGAGTCTGTGGCCAACAGGGCACCGCTAAGTAGCAAGGACAGTTCTTCCACTGTGGAAAACCGCCCTGCCTTTACTGGAGCAGGAAGCCATCCTCCTCCTCCTCCTCTTCCCTTGCAACACTCTTTCCAGTCTAGATAGCATGGATAATTCTATCAGTTTCCATGCTCTGCTTAGCCAAAATGGTATTTCTTAAACAATTCCATAAACACAGACAAGAGCACTTTGCTTTCAATCTTGTACTTATTTTACACCTGATAATAAGATCCATTTCTTGACCTGAGAGTGAATAAACCTTAAAAAAAAAACCTTAATCCTGTAGTCAGTGGAGAGAAGGAGGAAGGGCAAAAACACGAGCTGGGGGAGCTTCATGGCTTTCTGCTCTGCAATTTGTCATAACAGGTCATAGCAGTTAGGTTACATTACCACACAAGACCAGTGAATTATATGTAGATCACGGTAAAGCATACAAAGATATATATAAATTTTATGCAACAACTTGCTTAAATACTACTTCTAGGGAAAAATAAGGAAACAGTGGGAGGAAGGGAGAGCACACAATCCTAATTTTCTGTTATTCCAAGACAATTTTAACCTGTTCAGTGGACAGAACATCATGCTTGACCAAAATATTTTTGCTTTAAAAAGATGATTTAGTACCCTAACTTCTACCATGCCCCAGGGTGGAGTTAGGTGCGTGCTAGAATGTTCCTATCTGTCTGTATTTGCACTGAACTGTTAAGCAGATGCTCACTGAGGAGAAAATAGACTGCAATAAACTGGCACTGACACAGATCTGAATCGCTGGAACTGCTATAGAGATAAAATTCATTTAAGAAATGTGGTTTCCATTTCCATTTTCCTTTAATAAAAAGCTATTGAAACATTAAAAATATCTACTATTTCAAACAGTATACGATACACATAACAGAAGAAACAGACTTCATTTTATTATGTAAAATGTAATACAGCCCAATACTGCACTTCATGGAAGAGCCAAATTAAAGTCCTTTCTCAGAGCAAGGAACAGATCCTGTTCTCATCTACAGAGCTGACCAACAGTTAAGGTCTGGTCCATTTTCAAAGCCGCAGCCAATGTATGAGGACACACCACAGACCCCAACAGGAGAACTGCATGTGGGAAAGAAGAGAGCATAGAGGGCAACACACCCAAGTGGAGATCTCTAGCTATGCTGACAGTGGACTGCCCTTCCTCCCTCAGTGGACCAAAGCCTCCTCTTTGGTCTTACTCTCAGTACTCTATCCCAGTCACTCTCCAGTGGGAGCCAATACACTCTCGTAACTTTAGCACTGCTCTTCCCAGAGTGTGGCAAAACCCTGAAACATTCAGTTCTTTGATCTTTATGCAAATCTCCCCAAGTTCTGCCCAGGCTGCTTCAACAGCATGTAATGAGCTCCTGTCCTCTGCAATGAGTAGTCATGACAAAACCCCAAAATTACACAGGTAAATCATTGTCTCCTCTCATAATACTGAGAACAGTAATTTTTCTGCCAAATTAACGTTTCTCCAAATCAAGGCTTTGGTCCTGCACTCTAGGAAGATTTAAAAGTATGAGGTTGAAGTACCCTTAGTACTCAGATGAGATCAGAAGCAGGAGTGGAAAGCTATATTGGAGAGCTATATGCCCCTGCATCCCCTCCAATAGCTTGCATAAGCCAGGCTGACAGCTCCAGAGCTGGTGGCTAGTTGTCACACCAGCCTTCCAGAGATATGGGAAACCTGAACAGATACAGCACCCTAACTGCCTGTCATTATGTACCAAAAAGAAACATTGCCATGCCAAGCTAATAGATGATCAGGTCTTCTTAAACAATAAGAACAAAGATCATCATGGACCCTATAAATAGCTGCATAATTTCAACTCTGAAGAAAAATCTGAGGAGATTTCTAAATACCATTTTTACTGGTATTTAGATCCCCCCACACTCCACCTTGTATAGTTCCCCTGGGAAACATTCAGCACCACAGTGCCCAAGTCCCATCTCTTCCTGGTCCCTTGTATTCACTCTCTTGCATCACCGTGTTGTACGAGAAACATGGTCCAAGGTGAGACATCATCCTTGCTGCTGCAGAAGGTTTCCAGGTCACTAGCAGAGAATGGCAATCCGGAATTAGCAAGAACATCAAGATTGCCAGAAAATTAGTACGAGGCTCATAGCTATATGGAGTTTTTGGTCTCTAGGAAGAAGTTCAGCAGCCATTTCCTTATAGCCACACTTTGAATGCTCTTGCATAAGGAAAGCCAAAAATACCAGTGGTCTTTTCAATAATGCCTTGAAAAGTATTTGGAATGGAGAAGAGGAAAGTGCTGCATTTGAGGGAGGTCCCTGATGCAAGATCCTTCAGGTTCTCAAGGAGCAGAAGGGGCAGGCTGCTTCACAAGGAAAAGTGAGAAAAACTGGGCACGGCAGGACCCACTATCACTAACACAGGCACAGCACCTGAGCAAAGCCAGCACAGCAGTCACCTTACAACCACAAATAAGTCCAAGGTCAGTCCAGGAAACAGCAAGATCCATCAAAGCTGTGCTGCTCACTGCACAGCTCAGGCTCAGAGCAAGGCTGAGGCTCGAGGGAACCCCCAGGCCAAGGAGCAGTGAGGGTGCATGGGTGGGGGTTCCAGGTGAGGTGCTCAGGGCAATTGCAGCCCACCAGAGCAGCGGGGCTCAGCAGCTCAAAATACTCAGTTTCCCATGTATAGGCCATGAGTCAGCTTCCATGGCTGCTGCTCCAAGTTTTTCACCTAGCAACAAGACAGACGGATGGATGGGGGGGGGGGGGTTAGGAGAGATGCTGAAGCAAAATGAGATGAGAAAGACAGAAACTAAATTGTCAGGGAGATTAAGAGAAAGATACAGTGCCTGAAGCTGCTTGAGCTTCTAAAGGACAAAGTTCGTGGGTAGCAGAGTCCCTTCTGCACTTCAGCCTTCCCGAGCAAGCATGAACACCTCTCATGTGGTGAGGGACACATGCAGCTCTCTCTTGAGCCACACTGCAGGTCCGTGGGCTCCTGTGCTTTGATCTGCATGTCAAAAGCTCTGCACCAGCTCATCTGTGACCAAAGGCTTTGTCATTTGCAGTGCATGAGCTTACCCTGAATCTGCTTCTCACCAGGCAGCACAAAGTGCTCTGTCAAGGGGTAGCCACGAGGCAGCTCTCGCCATGCCCACTGAGGAATGACAAGTGAGCCCCACCGCAGCTGATTTTCAGCTGGTTGAACTGAAGCCCCTGGGAGGGTTGGAAGGCATGATGCCAAGAGCTGCCCAGGGGACTGTCCCCATCCAGGGCCAGAGCCCTGTACCCTCCCCCAGGACATACCATGCTGCAGCCTTTCCTGCTGGTGGCAGGCTTAGGATCACGGAGAATAGCCAGGCTGCTTCACCACCTCTTCCCAGAGGAAAGGGTGCTCTCAGAGACTTGAGGGTCAGCACTAGCGAAGGCTGTGCCTCCTCAAGCTCTAAAAAAAGGACTTTGTTCCCGCTCAGCAATTTTTTCCCATCTGGGCTAAATCCACTCTTAGAAAGAGATAGCTCTATCTCCAGGGAAACAGGCTCTCTGCACTCACAGGGACTCAGCCAGCTCCCCCTCTCCTTTTGCTATGGGGTCACTCGGCAGCGAGGCTGAGGCACTCAGGCACCATGGGGCATTGGGCTCATAGGGCAACCCCAGGTCTGGAGCTCTGTGAGCACAGGATGCTCCAAGGCAGCATGTGCTGGTCTCTGTGCTGGAGCCACACAGGACCTTTGTGAGTTTGTCCAGCTCTGAAAAGCTCACACAGAAATTATTACAGAGATTGACCATGCTCAGAAGTCTCTCATTACTGAGACTGACTCGTGTAGTTTGCTTTGAATCTTCTTATTTGCCCAAAATAGCTTCATGTTCTCAGCATCAGTTTTCTTTGCAAAATCACTCACTGCCCTCCTTCCCACTATAGAGAGCCAGTCATGTCCTGCTCACTGAGAAGTCCTCCCCAGCTGCGCTACACCATCCCTGTCCCCCCTCACAATCACCCTCCATCCTCTCCCCTTCTGGCTACTGCAAGTCCACGGGATGCTTTGCGCAAGCTGGGGAGCCAAAACAGCTCAGAGGGAGTCAGGGTGACATGACAACAGCAGAGCTCATTGCAGAGCCCCACAGGCCCCTTTTCCAGGTAGCTCAGACCAGTTATCACATCCTCCCCATGCCTGCCCAGTCTCTGGGCAAACAATTCACGTCATAGCATGGGAAGGTTTCACCTAGCAGTTTTTGTTTTCCCTCTCTCTAGAACCAACCCTCAAATCTGAGACCCAAGGAATTTTTGGGATCTGAGAGAACTGTTCTGCACTAGCATCTGAACTAGAAAGGAAACAAGTCCACAAGGGTCTTCTGAGCTCCAACCCCCATGGAGCATGGACATGATACCTCTCTTATGGGTACTGTCACAGGTAACCCACCCTTCCCTGCTTTGGGGACCAATTTCCAAATCTGTGACCGCTGCTTCTTTGCTTAGAAGCAGAGACAGCCAATGCACCCCACACTGTGTTGCAGGAGAGTTATACCCAGGTTTCCACACAGCCCTGCCATCGAGTGTGCCCTGCTGGGAGCCCAGTCAAAGAGGAGCACACAGGGGCAAGGGACACACTGCCTTCCTTTCCCCCCCGACTTTGGGGCAGAGAATGGTGCAGGAGCCCAACCCTGACACAACGACCGCCCAGGGTTCGTTGCAGGATCTGTGCCTTATCTCGCCTCAGCATCTGAAAGCAGACTTTGGCTAAGTCCTACATGCTGCTATTTAAAGTAAGCCAATTTGTATTCATTCTGCTCGCTACATTCACCAGTTGTTCTGAATTGTGTTTGAAGCTGAAGGGAAGAGGAAATGTACAACAAGAAAAAATTATACACTGGTAAATTTTGTGCTAGTCCCTTCTCCTCCCATTATCGCTTCTCCTTTTTCTTGGGTTGCTTTTTGTTTTCTGTGTTTTATGTATTATTAGCTTTAGCATAATTTTGACTGAGAAAATACGTAGCTGATAGGACGGACTAATTACACTACCTAGAAGAATTAATTACACCATCTGTGACTGACAGTGAAGCCTGACTTGTTGCTTCCCGGTAGATAGAGCTACAACACCAGCTGCCCTGAATATTCCCCTGTAGAAGGCAAAGGAGGAATTACTGTAGGAAGCATCATTTAAAAGCCATTACTTCTCTTTTTGAGCAATTTAATGTCATTGGGTGACCTAGCCTGGCTGGCCAAGTAAGGGATGAGGTTCATTTGCCTTCCCTTGTGATCTTTCTACAGATATTTCTACACATATCCTGGCCCTCTGTCACTAGCAATTAGGGGACTCAGTCAATCCTAAGAGCTAAAACGGGCCAGGGTCCATTTTCAAAGCGGCACAGTGTGACTCATGTCCCTAGAGCTACTCTCCTCTTCTACCCCTTCACATTTCCTGGAACCACCTCTCTGGACTAAGTCATCCATGAGCTGGAGCCAGGCTTTGCCTGCAAGTTGGCACAGCCTAAATATGCTTTGAGAGCTGCACTAACAGTGTGGTGGTCGGGATCATCCCAGAACATCCAATGTCCTGACTCTGCCCAGTGTTCTCATGGAGAAGCCCAAGACCAGCATTTGCCGTTGCTCACCAGCTATGGGTGGGATGGGAGGGCAGGCCATTCCCTCAGCATTCACTGTGCATGGACAAGAAGCCACCACACCTCAGGGGAATCAGGGAGCTGGAGGCAGTGAGGTTTTGCCTTCCTGGAAAGACTGCATCTGTTACGTGTTCACCTGTGGAGTCCCATCTGCCTGCTGCTGGCCTGCCGTCAGCAATGGACTCTGGCTGCAGCCCTGAAAGGACCGCGGCAAGTTCAGTGTCTGCAGCCAGATGAGGATCTGTCCTGCTTTATATCCTGGTGTACAAGGGGCCTGCTGAAGATTGTCGTGGCTGAATGTGGCTGATGGAAGATCTGTGCAGATGCACAGTCTTGAATGTGTGTTTTCAGCTAAGGGAGAGGAGTCGTGCGCACATGGGTCAGGAAATTTTAAGTAGTCATGCTTTAAGGTAGCTGTTCCTGCCCTTTTTGCCTCCAGCTCTGCTGCAGTTCTTTTCCTCCCACTCGTCTTTTAAGCCCACTCAATTTACACTGGATAAGCTGCAGTTATGTTAGAGCAAACCTCTTGCCTGCATAAACACATCCCTAACCAAAATTCAGGACCCCCAGTATACAACTGTACATATACCTCCTTGCTATTGTTTGTCAGGCACACTTTACACGGACAAAAATTCTCACTTTCCAGCCCTTGATCCCTAGTTTTAACCAGTGATCTGGTTTCTCCCAGTGCTGAACAACTTAGTGCAGTGATCCTTAGCCTGAGAAACCTGAATTCTTCTCTAGATAATCAAGGAAGAGCTCGAGAGATCCACTGAGACCTTATGTTTGCCTGAGTTTCTGCCCTGGGTCTTGAACAGCATCCAAACCATATTTGGGTTAAGCCTCTAGGAAACACACACTAGCAGGACACAGACAGATCCTCCTGGGGAATTCCCAGGCACTCACAGGGGAGGTGAACTTTATTTTGGAACTGATACCGGGAAAGGTCTGTGATGGCAACAAAGGACTGTCAGTGCACAAAGATACTCTGGCCTCAACCTGTAGGCAGGGTGTTGAGAACAGCTCACAACTCTCTAAAGGGCTTTTTTAACACCATGAAATTCCTTAGTGGATGCTGAAATAACAAGGTACTAGTCCTGCACTGCCAGAGCAAGCACTCACGTCTGGCTTATAACAAATATTTGCATAGATGCACTTCACATGGGACAAACTTCCTGAAATCCTTCTCTTCAGGAGAGGAGCTACAAAATTTGGTGGTTTTTCTTTCTTCCTCCCCAGGTAATCCTTGTGCCTCTCATTCTCATTGAATGAAATTCTCCACCTCCAACCTGGGAGTGCTTTTCTTTGCAGCCTATGGCCACTCTCAGCTCCAAGTACATGCCACCAGTTTCTCTTGGAATGACTATTTTCTGCATCTTGCCAAATTCTGTTTATGTGGGTGAAGGGTGGAAGAAGAGCAGGCTGGAGCAGAGATGGAGAGCCGAAAGGAGATGTGGCAGTGAAGAAAGAGGAACAATAAGCCAGAGAGGATCTAAGGAAAGGGTCTCTATATGAAGTAAAAGGACGTCTGATGAAGGAGAATAGTCACTGGAGAACAACAGGAAAAATGTGGGGAACAGCAACAGCAATGCAATAAGCAAGCAAAATAAGAGAGGAAAAGAGGAGCAGATGCACAGAGAAATGACAAGGAAACGCCAGTCTGCTGTTTGCAATTCTGGAAATAGTGATGGGGTGAAGGATTTGGACCTGCTACAGGATATTCAGGCACACGTTTTTCAAGAAGCTGTTCCTGCATTTTCAGCTGGGTATTTCTGCGACCTTGAAATGTCACTTTATTTCTTTATACCTTCACTTACTTACCTGTCATTTAGAGGCAGTGATAATATTTCAATCACAAGAGCATTGGTATACTTAAGCAAAAAGCTTCAAGATCATGGGTGGAACTGCAAAGTATTGTTACATTTAGTCAGATTTCACACATGTACAGACATGCTCAAATGACCTCATATATCCATAACGACATGTATGTAGATTCAAATATATCACAAAGATATGTATGCCTTATTTATTTAGGCCAAGCTGACATTTCATGGTTGCCTAGTTACCAGAGAACAATAATGAGAATCTGCTCAGTATATATTGCATGATGAAGGGAAGGGAGAGGGCAGATGGGTATCACGTCAGACATAACCACTTGTCGGGTAGGTTAGCCCTTTTGGTGGGAAACAGAGAAAGGCACAAGAAATCAGAACTGAAAGGAATTCAGACAGGGAAGCAATAAGCTGGGGAACGTGGTGTGCGTGGTTCTTGGGATTCCCATGGCACGTCTGTGAGCATGAATCAAAGCTCAGGTCACTGGGAGTTGTGAAATGTTCATTACTTTCATGACGCACTCCAGGTCTCAAGTTAAACTGACATTAGGAACGTCATAAGTGGTTACAAAATCTGCCTTTACTTACACCAGACCGCTACCTTCATCCACACCAGTACTGGTACCCTTTTTTCAAAACAAATGTCTTTTCTAACTGTAAGGAAGAAGGAGGTTTTACTGGTCAAAACAAAAAAGCACCACAGTAATCAAAAGCAGAAAAAAAGTGCATTTTTCCCTTCCAGCTGCATTAATTTTCTCCAAGATTTGCCTCCACTGCAGCTCCCAACCATTTCAAAATTTGCTTGGCCTGATTTTGTTAACTCATGGAGGAGCCTTAAGGTTCAGAAACTCATCTGACTGTTTCATTTCATGCTAATGTTAGTCTGTGAAAAATTTTTGATGGAAAAAAATCTTTCTCAGATTGACATCTTGTGTTGCCAGATCTCATACAAGCCCAGAAAGCTTAATGAGAGAGCTTGAATTCATCCCAGGACACCCTGAGAGTGGTTTATGGTTCAACATACCCTTCGGAATAAAGATTCTGGAGTTCAGCCTTCCCTGAAGGCACTTCTAATAGCAGACAAAGAGGTTTAGACAAAATTAAAGATGCACTGTATTTGCCACTATCCATATATTAAAAATAGAATTGCTAAGCTTAGAGACAGAAAACCAAACTTCTGCTATAGTTAAGCTGCCAGAAGTTCACTCTCTGCATCACCCAGCATAAAAGATGCCAGAACACGGTGCTTGTGAGATTCAAATCTCAGGCAAGATCCTTGTCCTGGGTTTTTCTCAGACACATACTGGATATGTTACTTACCTTAAATACATAGCTCCCTCACAGAGTTCCACCGAGAGTTAAGGCTTCTTTCCATACTACTCAATCTCCAAAAACTCTCTATGACTCATAACATTAATATTTAATCAAACTATGTTAACATTTCTTCCAAATGATTATTGACTGTCCTAACTTTAGAGATGCTGTTGTTGTCCCTTGATCATATCTAGGAACAACTCCTGACAAGATAGTTAAAAAACCTCTTTGCTGGTGAAGTTAAACACCAATGTTTAACTTGGTTCCAAACAAGCCATTTTAATATTCTTAAAGAAATATTGCTAAGACTGGCAAAGCATGTCTGGCACCGGACCCAAAGGACCACCTAGCCCAGTGCTCTGAATACAGCAAGAACCAGCAAAGGCTTAGGAAAAGACAGCACAAATATCCAGTGATTCTTCTCCCACTGTAGTCTCCCAGCAGCCAGAGTTTCCTGAGCCAAAGATCACATCTGCATCAATGAGTTTAGTAGATCTTAATGGCCTTCTTTTTTTTTCCATAAATGTGTCAAGATGTTTTTAGAACTATTTATAATTTTGCCCTTCACACTATCTGGTGAATTCCACAATTTATGCATGCACCAGATGAAAAAAAAGGGCCTCTTTTTGATTTTGACTGATAAATTTACTGGGGATTCCTACCCTTCATATTAAGAGAAAACAGTAATTTCCTACCGATCTCTGTGATCCTCCTAGACCCCTGTCATGCCCTACTCAGACATCTGTTTTCCAGGCTGAAAGTCCTAACACCCTACCAAATAAAAGGGAAAGGTTTAAAGGAATAAATTTGAACCTACCAAATAAAGGTTCGAATCTTGCTGCCTTATGAACTGAGATACTGAAAAGCATGCAGAGGTGTAGAAAATTATATATATATAGTATGAAGTAGATATACATGATACAAACATATCAATGAGGTTAGCACATGCAGTCCATTGCAGGCTCTTGACAAAGACTGGACAGAATGGCAAACAATCAACCTTGGTGACAATAGTGCTAGGGACAAATCACGCTCGTCCACTATGGAAGGATATTGTTACATCAGAGCAGTAAAAGCAAACATTTTTTTCATAATTCAAATCAGTTTCAGCTCAGATAAACTGATCCTAGAATCAGCTGTGCTGCCACAGACACCAGATATCTGCTGTATTTCTATCCAGCCAATTACCAAGCCTGTTACACATAAGGCTGGAACCCACTCAGCAAAAGTGGCTCTGGTTGCCTGAAATCTGATCTAAATTAGAGCTCCAGCAAATTTTAGATCAAGCTTAGCTGAGAAAGTTTTTAAACTATCTCAAATTTTGGAGGCATATTCTCCAGGTCTGGAGTTTGGGTTTTTTTCTGTACTCATATACTCAGGTAAGTACAAAATATTGCTTTTTAATCCCCTCTGCAGGACGAAAGTTGCCTCACCAACCAACCTTCTGGGCTATGCCATAAATCATGCTGAGAGCCAAGTACACAACATATAGGAGCTAAGGAAACTACAAAAGAAAGGCAAAGACCTGAAAATGTCCACTGGCAAATTATAACTGAACTTTACTTTCTAGCCTATACCCTCAAAGGTTGTGGCAACTAAAGTCAGATGCTTTTGAGATATCAAAGTGACCTTTGACTATCACCATCTACCTACTTAGCAAGGCTTATTTACTTCATGTTCATCATGCAATCTGAAATCATCCAATAATAACTATTCTAAATAAGTCAACCACGTTTTCATATTTAATGTACATACTGTAGCTAAATAAAACCACTTTTGAGGGGTAAATAATTGCAGAGGAAGAGAAAAATTCAAGAGCGTAGGCTATGAAGATGCACTTTCAGCTGAAATTTTTTAAAAAGCAATTAGTTGAGGCAGAAAAGCAGGAAAACTGTTCTTATATGGCTAAATCAACACTAGAGGAGGGTTTCACACTAACTGTGATAGATAAGTGGAAGAAAGCAAGGTGGTACATGAGGGGAGGGGTGGGAAGTGTGTTATGGTCTAAAAGATATAAAAGACAGGAGCAAGGAACCTGAACCATAAAGTTGCCTCATGCTGAGTCTAGAGGCAAGTCCTTTAAATGCCTCTGTTGAACAGCTTTTGCATTTGTAGTGGGGGGGGTAGAACTTACAAATAGGGTATTGTAAGGATTAATAGCGTGAAGAGGTTTAGGAATGTAAGTGCAGTACAACCAGTGAAAAAACACAGGAGCTAGACTCCAGAAAAGTCACTACAAGGTCTTCATATTTTTCCCTCTGGAAAGGCTGCTATGTTTGAACAGTCTTTGGAGTGCTCAATTCCCAGCTCCCCAGCATGT
Organism: Vireo altiloquus; assembly: GCA_013396875.1. Taxonomy (NCBI): domain Eukaryota; kingdom Metazoa; phylum Chordata; class Aves; order Passeriformes; family Vireonidae; genus Vireo; species Vireo altiloquus. The sequence continues at coordinate 89,212 of VZRF01009553.1, read as the reverse complement.
AACATTCACAGAGTCAACAGCATTCCCAAAAGCAGATGGTGACTTTGGATCACCTCTGGAGTGACTCTGGCCTCTTAGACATGCAGAAAATCCAGCTCCTCTGCACAAGTGTCAGTAATTCCCTCGACTCCAAGCACCTCCTCATCTGCAAGACCAGCAGTGAATTATTAACTTCTCAGCCCCACCTCTCCTGATGTCGTCACCCCTCTCAGGAGTTACTTCCTACTTCTCCCCCTTACTCCTTGGCCTGCCTCTGATGAGATTCTTCTTTGCTCTACAACCCCTACCACAGCTTACCACATAAGTTGCAGTGAATCAAGGTGGAATAGGGTGGGGTGAAACTACAAAACCTCAGCAGCATTCAAGACTTCCTGATTCTTTCTTGCCAGGGGGAGAGAAGCATTTGAATCTCACTTTTTCCCTTTTCCACATCTATCATGTTAAAAGTGAGGGAAGTTAAATGAAGTCAACCCATTTTACCCAAAGGTGACAAGGAGGAGCACTGCACAGAATATCTGTTCCCTCCACTGTCTGCCCACAGGAGGTCCACTGTCCTTCCTCCCAGTTTAAAAACAGTTTTCCAGTCTTTTTCAGAATTCACCAAAAGCCAGTAGCCACCTCCTCAATGAAATTAGTGTCATGGTTGAGAGCTATGAACTGTTCAGAGATGTAAAGCAGAACAGATGCAGACCACAGAGAAACAGTGTGAGGTAATAAGGGGACTTTTCTCAACCAGACCAGACAGGTGGGCAGGCTAGGCAAGGCCAGAAAATGGTGTGAAATAATGAAAAAATGCAAAAATCACCTCCTGAATCACACAGGAATTGCTCCACTGGAGAGAAGAGGAAAGTAAACCTGGAGAAAGATGTTGCAATGGATAAAGAGAATCTGAATTTTAAAAGTATGGGTTTTTCTGGAAGTACAATTGAGACAATTGGTATGTGCAGGTCACACACATTATCCTACATGTAATGACATCACTTTGGGGTTTGTTCTCACAGAAATAGCCCAGCCTGGATTTGGCCAGCAGTGGATGAGCAGCATGAGGAAACAAAGCAGGAGCTGTGTTGGTGGCTCTGCAGACAGCGCTCTGTCACCAGAGACAGCTCTGGATGAGCACGTCCCTGAAAGACTGTATCTGAGGATGCTGTCTGCCAGATGGCCCCAAATTCTTCCCAAGGCTTTAGAGTTTGTCGTGATTTCATCCTTTTTTAGGACTATGAAGCCCTGCCTCATGCAAAATGAGGCTTTGCCTGCTTTAAGCAGTGGTGAGGCAGTGTCTCTGAGAGCTCTCAGCATGGAAGACTGATGTTTCTATCCAGCATTCGCAGGTAACTCTGCTCACACCAAGGGCAGCTACCAAACACTCTTATTTCAAGTGCAGATGAAGCATGTCTCCCCACCTAGTAAGAAATATGCCCTGTGGAGAGGCAGGCTGGGTCAGGAAAATGGTCAGTTCAGGAAAAGACTAGGAAGCAGTGGTTTGTAAAGTCAAAGCGGTCTAGGACCACATCTGATCTCAGGGGAGGAGGACACCACCAAAGCGATATGATGTGCAAGGGACCAGAAGTGATAAAAAGGAAGTAAAAAGAGAAGATCAAATGGAAATAGGAGGATGTTGAGGGGCAGAAAAAAACAGCAGACGAGATGGAAAATGCAAGCTGAATAAACGCTATTCTATCTCCCCTCCTTACTGAGAAAAAGCACTTTGAAAATAAGTCATTATTATTATTATTATTATTACAAACATAAAGAAATAATCCCGCTTTTGCTCTATCATCTGTCCATTTGGTTGAGAAATGTCAGATGCTCAGGGAGGGGAGGAGGAAAGGTTGACATCGGACAACATCCATTTGTAAAATTGTATCTGCCAGTTTCCCAGCAGCTGCGATCTCCAGTTAATATCAGGAGTGAATGTGAAAGGTTAGACAGAGGGGAGCTGGGGGTGGAGGAATGATGATTTTCAGTTCTCCCCAGCAATTCCTGGCACAAGAGCCAGCACTTGATAACGAACTGACTCAGTCACTAACTCACATAGGCTCCCTCTCTAGTAATGGACTCCAGTCTCATTAGCAAATACAATTGACAGTAAAAATAAACACACTTGCACCCTCCCCCTCGTGTGCTGCTGACACAGCCTTGATTGAGGGATCTCACAAGTACATCAATGAAAGGAGAGGACAGTTGCTGTTATCAGTCAGCTTGAACGTGGAATGGAGCTAATAATAATATCTTACTTTTTCACAGTTTCTTTCTGTCACAATCCAAAGCACCATAGAAAACAGAGCAGTCTAGCAAGCTCTGAATGGTTTGCAGTAAGTAATTTTGAGAAGGGACTCTCATTTTAAACTTCTCTGTTCAGTTGCTCAAAGGAGCCGTATTTTAAATTTATTAATTTTCTGCTAGCACTGACAGTGAACAATACCCAGAGTTAACAGCCCAGAAAGGAGAACAACAGAAAGCAGCCAGGCTTTGTTTTGTTTGCAAAATAAACAAATCTCAAACAGTTCCTTTGGTTCTGAAGCACGACTGCACATACCTGGGCCTCATCCTAGTGATGAAGTATTCTGTCAAGCCTCAGGAAGAATTTTCAAAGACATTATGCCTGAGTTATCTGACAATGAAAGGAGGAGAAATGGAAGAAAGCATATTTACAGCCTTTGAACAAATAATTAATCAGATCTTTTTGCACTAGTGAAGTGCAAGTAGTTGAGATGACACTTTGGTGAGGAATTCTTTACACCCGATCATAATGAAGAAAAAAATATTCATAATTTCAGTAGTGTGTCTAGGCATTAGCAATGCACACATGCAGTAACGCCACAACATTATGCACAGAACATGGCTAGCAGTCTGCAATGGCAGATGCAGTTTTATACAGAAGCAAGCACTTCCCAGCAAAGATTATACATTGCAAAAATTCCAGCAAAGGGCCATTATGCACATACTCCACAGGCTGTGTCTGAAGGCACTATTTAGAACAGGAGCCGTATGTACGTCTCCCAGCACGCAGTGTTCAGTATGCATTATCTCACTTCCCGCTACTCACTGCACAGATCCTCTGCCTCAACTGTCAGCTGCAATCTCACCGAAAAGGGCAAGAGAGTTGAAACCATTCCCTTCATGTTTAATATCATGGAGTCTGGAGTGCAGTTTCACTCCTTGGAGAGAGGGTTTCTGACACGACTCCAGATTTTCCACAGCAGAAGTTTCTATAGAATACATTTTATTTCCTCTTAAACTGCAGGACCGCATTCTTCAGGTAATGACAGTCTACTCTAAGATTGTAAAGAAACCTTCAAATACCAAACGGATGTAATCTGATGCCACGCTGCCCTCCTGAATCCACAATCAGCATGGAAGCATCCTTTTCCATTCTCCTCCAGGGAGGTTTTATGCCTGAGCCAGCTTTGTGGCTTTTCAGTACATATGAGAAAGGCATAAAATCTTCCCTTTTCCTTGCTGGCATCTAATTCTAATTAAAACAAAATTATTCGTTCTATTAGGTTTCCTTTAACGGAGAAAACAGATGAACGAACCAGGGGTTCCTTAGACCCAGTACAGACAGTGGCTGATTTACCAAATCACAAGTTTCCATCGCTTCTCTCATTGCTTTCCCCATCAGCTGGTTCAGCAGTGAACAGCAACCCGTACAAAAACTCATTTCACATTGAAAAGAGAGATGCTGTGCAAAACAAATTCAATGTAACCTCAATATTACTAATGAAAAGAATACAACATTAACCAAAACATTATCATTTTATATGTAAATTTTTTTCTTTTTAAGAATTCTTCTACAAATTGCACATGCTCTGCAAAGTAAGGAGTTTTCCAGCAGCATTAAAACCCAGTCACTGGGTCTTGAATTTTGTTTCTAGCAGCTGGATGGCAAGGCCAGTCACACCTGGATCCTGCAAATAATCCAGACTGGCTGGTTCTTGCCCAGTCACTTCTTCTATCTTCTGCTTACCCAGCACATTCCATCTACTGACATATATTTCCCAGCAATGCTTCTATACAGTAGTCTGTAGACATCAGCTTGTGGACTTGGAGGAAAGGGCATCAAACTCAGCTCAGCTAAACTGGCAGTAATGAGTGGTGTTAGGGACTAGAGATGGCCAAAATCTCAATCCCTTAGAGGCTGAAGATAGGATTTTCTGCATGGACAAAGGTCCTGAGGAAGCAGAGAAAAAGTGAAAGTTTTCTTTAGGAAGGAGGAAGAAGAGGAAGGAGAAATGAGCCAATCCCCACCTGTAAGTTCAAACCATGAAGAACACACCTATTCTTCCGGAATGCTTTGATGTAGAGATGGAAAGCCGTCATTTTCCGTTCCCAGTCTAACCGTGACACCATGTTTTGCACAAAAGCCCATCTGTTGTTGATGCTCAGTGTGCTCGACAGTTCTCTATTCCCCTCCATCACAAGCTGTTGCTGTGGGGTTCAGTTCTTCTCCTCCCAAATCTCATTTGCTTTCTTCAGCCAACAAGCTGCAGCTCTGAATGACTCCTAAAGAGAACAGAAGACATGCAGCTTCTGATCTTGCTGATGGAAGAATTTGCTTTGTAACCTTAACCTTTTTTCTTCTAGCATACAGGAACTTCTCTGTGTACAAAAGCCCCTTTGGTTTTGTATCCCATTGCCCTAGATTCTTGCTCCTCCTACTTCCTGTGTAGCACATCCTGCCTCCTGGGACAGACCCTTCTGATAACATAAGGTGAATAGAATAGGAGAAGTTTTATAATAGAAAATTTTGTTTGTTTTAAATCTATATTTATCATGCCAGTGTGCAACAGAGAAGATTTAATTAGCCAGTGAAGCTCGCCTTTGGTATGTTTTCATGAATACAGTAAGAGTTTTGATGCATGACTTCAGGCTACTACAACAAACAAAGAAAACACACCATGAAATTAAGAAACATAATAATATACAAGAGAAGACACTTGGCTGCTGTTACACATTTCCCTGAGAAATAGGCCACCACCAAACCTGGATCTAGCTGCCTAAATCTGGGGATATATTTTAATTCAGATCAAATTTTTGCACTGCAGTCACAGTTAAATGCTGGAAAGCAGTTAATCGCACGTGTGCTGCTGCACAGGACCCTGGGCAAAAATGAGAGAGAAGAAAGCATGGGTGACTAAATAAATGACCCTGATCTGACACATTAACAAAACCCCAAGGTTGTTTTGCATTATTTTGACAGCAAGGGCTGCAAAAGGACTGCTGTGCCAACCAGGACAACACCAGAACACAGCATGACCCTGCCTATATTTCTGCCATGCTCCCTATTATGGGTCTGCACAGATCTGAAGCCGACTCATCCAGCAGCACAAGTTCTCACATAGCTCTTTAGAGCATAGGTAAGTCCTCCTGGTGTCAGTGATGTGGTACAAACGAGTAATACTAAGAGTCAGCATCAAGAGTCAAAGCTGACCTCTTTTAAGCAGCTGCAGAATGGCATCTTTCGGATAACCAGACCACTTCTCAGTGAAGGAGGTCTTCAGGTCTTCCCAGGTATACCTTTGATTCAGTTCTAACTCTGCCACATGTCTTGCCTGACCTTCTCTGATGAGCAGAAGTTAAATAATACATTTGACTTTGCAGGTATGTCATAAGGATTCATTATTCAACATTTACACTTCCCTGTATGCTCTGCTGTGTGAAGCCATTTATTATCTTTCAGTCCTCCATTCATGTTCAGAGGAGGAATCAAACACAAAAACCCAATTTCAGACTACCCAGAGGAAAGCTATCCAGCCCAAATTTCTAGAAACTGCTTTCGATTTTATCTACCATGATTTCTAGATAATAGACTTTTTCTCCCAAGTTTCAGAAATGCCGGTAACATGCAACCTGAAGGAGCAGCACTGCATCAGCAAGCTTTACTGGGCATGGTTCTGCTGGCAAATTCCTTACAGCTTTATTGTGCTTGCAGCACCCATTAATGCATGACTGTCTTTCCCATTACCACTTCTACACAGCACAGAGTGAGAAAGAAAATAGCACCTGCCAGCAGACACCTGGGGTTTGAATCCAGGTGTGAGCAGCTGGGGCTCTTTCACATGACTCGGGTTATGAGGGAGCAACGTTTGGAGCATACGGATAAGGAGCAGTGTGGGAAGGTCTTACCAAAACTGGCTCTGTCACTTCAGGGCTGAAGAGAAGATTTCATTCTCCAAGAGCTGCCAATCTAGTACGTTTCTGCAAGTGATAATATTTCCTAAGTTTAAAAATAAACTTAGTGAAGTATGTGCTACCTAACAATGTATGTCTCTTCAGTCTCAGGGAAAAAGAAAAAAAAAAGAAAAAAACTACTGAATGTCAAGCACTGCAAGCCAGAATCAGGTACAACCAAATTATAGCTTAATATGTTTCAGGTATTCCATTTAGAGCTTCTGATCTTTCAAGGAAATAGGTTTTCCCCACTGAGAAATGTATATGCAGTGAAATTAAAGCGACTTGAGACCCATGTGAACCAAAAGTAGGTTGGGCATCTATTTTAAATAATCACCGAAATGTTAATTTTTCATGATGGAAGGAAGACCTGGGAAGAAAGAAATATTCTCTTCTTCTAACCCATATGTTCACCTCCAAACTACTGTCTTTGCTACTCAAGCCTGGGGTGTAATACTGCACATGGTTATATGCATAAAACCCAACTGCTGCTATTGGCCATCTTTAGAGACAGGGCACAAGTGGCCTGGAGAGTCTTCTTTCAATATTTGGGGCACCATCCAAGTGCTGTCTAGCATAAGAGGAAAACAAGATGCCAGGGTGAGGAGGGAAAACACAGCATATGCACAAGCCTTGAAGCTCAGACCCTTCTTCCATCTGATGTCCATCCTCCTTCTCCCCTTCGTCACTTGGGAGGCAGATCCTGAGGGAACGCTGGCATCCCAGGTGGCCACAGGAGCAGGGAGCTGTGTCTCAGCTGGTGTGGGACTTCTCCTGCCACCCCACACTGGCCCTCCATGAACAAGAGGGAAAAATAAATTCACAGGCAAAGGAGGAAGGCAAGTGCTGCTAAGTGGCTCATTGGTTTCTATGGCAACTGGCTCCGCTCTACTCCAGCTGCTTACCCCACAGTCCCTCTGTCACCCTATTTTTAGCTGAGAAATTAAAGAAAGAGGAAAAGTGGTGGAGATTTGGGGAGGAGAGAGTTGGGAGACCTTCTTGGGTTTTGCAAAGAGAAGGTTAATACAGATGCAGCCTTGTCTTGCTTTTAATCACAAGTTAAATCCTCTGTGTGAAGGCTTCCTATGGGATTCCTCAGACCTGATGCACGGTCAGATCCCACATTTCTACTAGGGAAAAAACTCCCCTCCCACAACCCAACATAATGAAGTGATGGAAGTCAGGACACCAGTATTTAATAGCTCATTTCCTTTTTAAAAAAACCCACGTTGAATCTGTCCATGATCCCCTCTGTACTGCATGGTGCAAGAAAACCCTCACAATGAATGCAACATATTTTGCTCAAATATCTCATTAAGAGAAGACCCAGAGCCAAATTTACCTGGGCTCTACCAAGGCTAAACTTTAGTCTGTCGATTTTGGTGTTGGAGACTTTGGTTGCTGAGCTTCAATATATCTGCTGGTAAATCTAGAAGATACTGAAGCTTGCAGTTTCAGTAAGCATAGGAGTATGTGTCAACAAAAGCATGGATCCCTTGGCCTCTTCTGACTGACTACGGAATCACCAAATCACAGAATAAGCTGAGTTGGAAGGGACCCACAAGGGTCATCGAGTCCCAACTCCTGGCCCTGCGCAGCACCATCCCCAAGAGTCACACCATGTCCCTGAGAGCATTGCCCAAATGCTCCTTGAGCTCTGTCAGGTTTGGTGCTGTGCCCACTGCCCTGGGGAGCTGTTCCAGTGCCCAAACACCCTCTGCATGAAGAACCTTTTCTGGATATCCAGCCTAAACCTCCCCTGACACAACTTCAGGCCGTTCCCTCGGGTCTTGCCACTGGTCACTACCTGCCTTTCTAAAATGAATGTGCCCAAACACTGTGAGATACAGTTATTCTGAAATAAATTTCTAGCTTCATTCCTCTCCTTCTCCCTAGAAATTCCAGAAGTTTTATAACAAAATGTTTCAACTATCCCCCAAATAATAATGCTTAAATTCCAAAGAAGGCAGAGTGATGCCATAAACATCTATATTCCCTTTTTTCATTTCAACTGCCATGACATTTGATGCTTGTATCCAAGCTGTTCCTGCTAACAGGACTGTGGAAATCTACCTTTGCACCACGCACTTTCACTTGCTGCCACAAGAAGGGATATTGATCCGTGTATCTCTGCTCACACAGCAAGGCTTTCCATTTTGGAGCTGTGATATTGTCAGACTAAGAGGACAAGGAAAAGATCAATGATTTCTAACAATGATCACTTTTAAGAGGAAGAGCATTGGTAAAATGACTTACTAGTCTAAGAATCGCATTTGCAGTCTCTGCAATCAGTATTATATCCTTGCAGGCATTAACTCTTTTGCTTTTGATAAAAGAAGTATATTGGGAGAGAATCATCCACTTTAGAAATGTTACTGGCTATGGCATATGATGGTATCTACTTTATATAAATGGAGTAGGTTGCAGCCTTACAAAACTGTGTGTCAGGGCCCTAGGAAGGCTGGGGGCTCCACAGGGACATCCCTACAGCTCAGATGAGAAGAAGAGCATCTGGGAGTCACCAGGAGCAACACCATCCTGTGGCATCAGGTACCTCTCTGGAGCAGTGGGGCTATGGCCAGGCAGGGCAGAGCTATGAGGAGCTGGAGAGCAGCCCTGCTGCAGCATCACTGGGGCAGAGCCTGATAGCTCTGGGGGCTTGAGGGCCTGAGACCTGGGCAGGGTGGAAGAAGCCCCCAAGAAATGCTGGGCAAGGACAATCAGAGCTGTTGGTGTCCTCAGAGCCTTTGAGAAGAAGTTGTGCAAGGCAGCTCAAGAAACATTTTAATTCCTAGGAATTTGGAAGCTGGTTTACTCCATAAAGCTACTGGGATTTTTTACTTCCATTTGTGGTCTCCAGAACACAGAGTGGCAATGCACCTCGTGGATTAATCACCACTGTGTGAAGTAGCCAGGTACTGCATTTGCCAATTTTTCTCCGAATCGCCCTTTGCTAGTTGCTGGAAAGACACGAAGAAAAGGTGTTCCCAACAAGACCTCTTCTGATACATGTTACTTCTAACATTTTGATCAAGTCCCTTCTGACTGAATTTCATTTCTTGGAGCCACTACCAAGCTCATCCTCCCAGGGAACCTTGTAAAATGCATTAGCAAAATCTGCTCTGGCAGGAAACAACACTCTCACCCTATAACCCTCCTGCACCTCTGCACAGTCTGGGGTACTGTCAGGATGAAAACCCACACAGGAAAGCAGAGAGGACTCAGGACTACAAATCTTCCTTTGACAGCCCTGGAAAATGAAAGACCACTACGAACAAAACAAGGACAGTAGGAGAGGTACAGAATACTCAAGCACACAATCAGGACATTTGCTGAAGGTGGCTCCTGGCCAGCCCAAAAGAGATGCAGGGGAGAAGAGATCCTTTGCAATGAGGGTGCTGAAGGCAGAAGCAGAGGTGACCTGAAGGGAAGCAGCAAGGCATGCTTGCAAGGCCTTCAGTTCCTCCTTGGAATGGAGACAAAGAGAAAATGCTTACCAGTAAGCACACATGCGCTCACAGGATGGACGGCAGCCTGTGCTGGGTTGCTCAGCCTTATGTCCTGAGCAATAAATGAAAGCGTGAGTGACTCCTTTTAAAAGGGTAGTCAAGGACAGAAGAGAAAATAATCAGATGTGCATCTGTACTTGCCTCTGCAGGTTCAGTAGAGAGGTAGAAGCTCTGTGACTGCCAGACAAGTGGCTTTACTGAGGAACTGTGTCCCATATGCAAAAGTGGAGGCTATGATCCTGACCTTCCTTGTAGAGCATTTTCATAACTACAGATGGAAATAGTCAGCCCTAGGTGGTGATTCTGATAATCATTTATTCTGCTTTCTGACAAGAGGAGTGTACAAGCACTTTGAGATGAAATGTGTCTGCACATTTAATATTAATTTATGGAAAGTATTCATGTGCAGTCTTGACATTTGTTTTCCATATATACTAGCAACAGGAAACTCGAGCTTTTGAATGTTTGTAAGAAATGAGCACACATGCAAACAATGCTGACAGAAGATGATTTTCTTTAAAACCTGACTATTTTCACTTCTTTTGCATTTCTCATTTTTCCTTATTCAGCACATTTTAACCTGCAAATGTTATCCTCAAAGGTCATAGGAAACTCAGATTGTCAAATAAAGCTGAGGCACTGCAAAGATTGTACTTGGTAACACATACAGACTGAAACTGATAGAGATAGATACAGAGAAATCTTACAGAGGTCTGACCAGAGTGTAAAGTCTGACAAAAGAATCCTCCTCCCATCAGTGGGGATCCTCAGCCCTATCCCCTATAAACTAGAAGGCCAAGTTAAAGAGGAAAAGCCATATTAATTATCAAACATGAATTGGCCCCATGGAACAGTCTCTCAGATCTGTACTTCCAGATAGTCCATGGCAGCAAGGTTACACGAAACTCTTCAGTCTGGCTGACACACCCTAAAACTCAGAACTGACTCCTTCACTGAACTACAGGGCTGTCAACAAACACATGTAAAGCAGCCACAAGTCATGGAAGTCTATTTGCTCTGCAGAGCCCTTGGATAAATCCCTCCTGAGAGTGGTCCTCAGGATGGCTGAGCTACAAAGCTGATAGGTGCCAGTGACCACAATACCTGCTGTCTCATTAGTGATCTCAAATCCCTCCTCTTCAGTGGGAAGCAAGATACATTGAAAATACAGAGAGAGCAGACTCTCTCCTGGAGAGGGAAATAAGCTTTTTGGAGTGTCCCATCCAGCAGTTCAGGGGAGTACTAAGGGAAGAAAGGTGAAAATCAGACAAACAACTTTTGTTCCATTTTTGTAAGAATTGCTAAGCTATTTTGCATTAAAGAGATGTTCCTTTGTTAAGGATAACTCCACAGCCATCAGATCTCTTTTAGCAATATCATATGTGGATGTTTATCATCTGCTGTGTTAGACTGTCTGAGCTCAGTCTCCTTGATATCAAGCAAGAGCGGCTTGTAGGTCCTAGTCCGGGTGTTGTGCCATTTCTGTGCTTTGCATTCTGGGCACAGATACAGAGGAACTGAATCTTGAGGCTCTTTGTTTTCTCATCAGTTGTTTTAATGAACCAGAATAATTCCGTTACTCTATACAGAGGGAACAGGCAGTCTGTCTTGTCCTTCTGAGGTCTGTTTGCTGGTTCATAATTTGCAGTGGTGATCTTGAAAAAGCTGGCAGTTTACAACCAGGCACTCTTCAGAAAGGAGATACATCACTAAAAATTACTTGCCTAAGCAGGTCGCTCTCCCCATCATCCAGTGCAAAAGGCCTGTAAGGTAATTCTCATTCTACCTGGTGTCCTAAGTCCATGTCACTCTGATGTTCGCAGTAAAGGAGTTCATTCAGTTTATCTGCATCCTTAAAACTCCAGCCACACCTTAGTATCCAGCAACTCTGGTTGCCTTGGCTGCAAAGAGATGGCAGGGGCATTTCAAGATCTTTTGCCAGAAAAAGAAGCAGGAATAGAATGTGGAAAAGGGAGGAGGATGTTGTGCTATACAAGACATCCAGGAAAGACATTATGCAGGTAGCTAGAAACATCCTGCAAGAGAAGCAGACTTCTAGGTATTATTTCAAAGGCTGGAAGTGTCTGTAACATCACAGGATGATGATGTTGTGACTACTTTTGTATTTCAGCATCTCCACTAGGAAACAGCGCACAAGGTGCTTTCACTGAAAAGCAGTAAACAGCTGGCTGGAAGTTAGGATTGCACGGCAGCAGTAGTCCACAGGAGTGATCCAAGCATTCAAAACACATCTTATGAGCACCTGTGGATCACCCTGTAATATAGGCTTTCAACTGGATCAATGACTCAATTCAGAGAGGTGATGGGTGATAACACACATCCTGACAAGTTTGGCAGACACTAGACTTCTTTAAGGATACTGATGTGCCCTGGGCTGTCCCTCCTGCCCCATCCTGCACAGGCCCATCCTTTGCTCCTTATGGTCTGTGTTGATGGATCCTCAAGGATTTTTCTCTCTGGTGTACTACTTTGAGACACCTTTGCAGCAAATTACATGGCATCATTCAGCAAGAGACAAAGGTCACACATCCAGCTGGGAAGTGGGCTAGTAACATCGTACTGCGCGATTCCTAAAACTGGCTGTAATAATGAGGATAATGTAAGGGACTGACATAACAGCAATCTGACGATTTAGTGTTGCTATGCAACTTGAGTTGGGAACAGACTTTTGCAGTTGCTTCTTCGTTGTCCATTGAATGCTCAGTGACAGTGTCTTGCAACCTTCCCCTCTCATCACTTTACCTACAGCAGCAGGAATTCATGTGCAGATTTTGTGCCAAGGTGCCCTCTTTCAAGCCACTAGTGTAAGCAAACTGAGACACAGACACAATACTTTTTCCGATAAGAATGAGATTCGTGTTGTGCTACACACACATAAACAGCTACATACATTGACATACATTTCTCTTTCCTCCGATTCATTGTACATCTTTCCCTTTTTCCTCCTTTCTTATCTTAAGGTCATCATGTTGTCAAAGAAGAGCACTGTCTTTGGAAGCTTTTCCCTGGCCATGTCACACCTATTATCACACCAGTTCACACTGTTTTCTAACTTTGTACATGTAATTCCTTCAGACCTTTCCATCTTTCTCCCAACTGTTTTCTCAGACTCATACAAAGTGGGAATAGATACAGTACTTGTTCTATCTTGTTTTATTCATCTGTCCTGAAAATGCCTTGACCTGTCTTGAAACAGACCAGTTTTAAAACCCTCAAGCAATGACGCCTTCAGCCCTTTCCTTGGGACTCTGACAGACTGACAAAACTCAGTGGTTAAGGAAGCTAACTTGCTCGTCTCCCTGGCTGAAACCTGACTGCTCCTAGTGACATCTCTTTGTGCCACCCTCAAAAACTTACCCTTGCATGCTGGTATCACCTGAACACCAAGGTGATGGCTATTCTGCATCACGAGTAACTCATTCCCTGATCCTTTGTTACCACTTCCCAGACCTCTCTCAATCATTGCTTCCCCCTGAATTCCCGTGCTTTCCACAATCTGTTTTGTGGTGTTGCTTGTGTGATGTTTAATAGCCGCAGCTCAGAGTTGGCTGCATTTCAGTGGTAGGAGGGGGAACACAGGGAACTGTGAACTGAAACTCCATATAATGTTGCTAGAGATGAGAACAAGTAAGGGAGTGTTTGCTATGCATGCTATCTCCAGAAAAACATCTTTGCAAATGTGTATCTGTGCAGGCATTGTGGAGATAGGGATTACGTTATGCAGAGAGAAAGAGGAGCTGACTGACAGTAGAGATTTGCAGTCCATATTGATGTTTCACAATTGTGCATCTGTCTGCAGAACAGCCATGAAGCTCTTGAAGTCATTGCACTAAAAAAAAAAAAATAAGGAAAGATAAATCAATAACTTCCCTCACCCTTTTACCACAGCTCAGAGGGTGGAGGAGGAGTGTGTCATAACAGTTCACACTAGTGAGGAAATTTTAATCGAACAGTCTTCAACCAGAAAATACCACTTCAGTAAAACCAACATTTTTCAAAATATTCTAAGTACAAATGAAAAATCCCTATGTAAAAGGAGGCTGAAACAAAAATTTCAGTATTGAAAATTTCACCTTAAGGAAAAAAATGACAGATTTTCTTTCAAATTAAAATACTATTTTTGAAAGCAACTTTTATTTTCTTAACATAGTTTTCTGCTTGTATTGTTTTTATGTTCTTCAGTTAATAATGAGAGACACTGATGTGTTCAATATCCTGCCATTAGCCTGGAATCAGGTTTCTAGGATATTAAAAACAATTGGTCCCTAACTAGTAACCAGAACATTTCTATTTCAGAGTGCAAAAATTTGTTTTATTCGGCACAGACTAATAAAGCTGCTATGGCTTTTGATAGAAAACTCATTACTTTGTAGAAAAATCACTTGTTTTGAATATATCACCTGCACTAAATTATATAACAATATTTAATTATTATATGCATGGTATGTTATGTTACTGGTAGGATTGCATAACGTGGCCTCATATGAGATTTGATTTGGCATAACCTAACTGCATTTCAACTGATAGGTGAAACAGTACAAAAACTTTACTAATTTTCAAAATAAAATATCAGTTATTTTTATAAAAGTATCTAATGGAAAAGTTCATAATTTTTAGTTCCTAGGAATACATTGAAAACAGCGTTTTTATCATGAAAAGTAACAAGACGCCTTGAAATCATAAACTTTGACATTTCTCTCAAATGAACATTTCAAGTTTCATCTGGCTCTCACTTAACCTGTGATTCATTCTTTGTACTAACTCTAAATCTCCCTATTTGGAATAGTTTTCAGATTGGAGGCCTTGTCAAAAGCAATCATCATAAATTCAGCATGCACTTTATCGTAGCTGGTTCTACCAGCATTTGTTGCAAGATAAAGCAGCTAATCAGTACTCGCTTTCATTCCAATAATAATTCTTTTTTATGCATTCACAGGGATCTCAAAATTATCCCCATCAGAATACATAAATGAGGGTAAAATAAATCAGGATAAATTAAATCAATCCTGCCACCCAACCACACCCAAGAACACAGAGGGTTTCAAAGCTCCCACCACAGCCCTGCTCACAAGATCCTGTTGCAGGGAGGACCCGGGATGGGACTGACACTTCTCCTCCATTCCTCTGCTCACCTCACTGCGCACCAGAAGAGCTTGGACTTCCCTTGCTAGCATGTGAAGGCAAGAAGAAAAGAAAAATATCTCCCTTCTGAAAGCACAAGCCCTATTCTTCCTGCCGTCAGCAGCTGCAGTGGAACCGCAACCCAAGGCCTCCACCTAGTGTCTGCCGGCCACCTCGGCACAACGCCCCGCGGCAAGGCTGGGGCGCCAGGGGTGCCCCGGAGCCCGCATCCATAGCAAAGCCTTGGCTTGTTTTTGAGGCGTGAATATTTTCCTTACAATACAAAACCAAGCCTCGGCTTATTATGAACCACCCGAGCTGTCACCTAGAACTAACCAGCTTCTGGTTTACATGTGGAAAATAAGATTATTATAACTTAATTAATTTTTTTCCCCCCATCATACAGACAGTGCTAAAATCCAAGGCTTTAGGAGGATGCAACAGAAAAGAGGAGAAGCTTGTTGAATTAGGTAGGACCACTCTCATATGCCCAAGGATATTTTCTTAACTTTTCTCTGGTGCTGACTTGCCTTCATGGTAAGCCCACAAGAAAACTGAATTACTTTCTAGCACTTTAGTCCTGCTAATTAAGAGATACTTAAAAATTAGGCACAGCCTTTAGAATGGATATGTGATATAGAGGCGCTTTCCTTTCACTTGTGTTTGACTCCTTCCTCCACCTTCATTTCACATCAAGGTGATGGCTATTCTGCATCATGAGTAACTCCTTCCCTATGATCCTTTTTTAATCATTCCCAGACAACCTTTGCAGACTTGGTGGGACTTTAATCAAAACAAGGAATGAAGAACTTTATCAACAATCGTTTCTGCCTATCCCTTTCTCCATCCTATGAAAAGACTGTGTGTTTGCTGTTGAATTTTTATTTCCGTAAGGGCATCTAAAGCAGTACAATCTTGGTAGCTGTCAAAACGGCACCTTTTTTGTTTTTTGTCACACTCATACACTCACATAGTGACCTGATACAAAACTGTCTTCTACCTTCTCTGGTAAGTCCAGGTTTTAAAAACCTCTAGTGCAGTTGTTTCCAAGACCTTTCACAAAAGGCAGTTCATCAGTTTTAAAATGCTTCTCTTGATCTCTCTGCTTCAGCTTCCTTGGAACAAGATTCCTTGTGCTTTGGCTTATGGAAGCTAGAGGCTGTGTTCTCCCTCCAACACCTGCTATTAGTCATTTGGGCAAGTGGGTGTATATATATAGATCCATCCATACACCCATTCACAAGAAAACTCTGTTAAGAGGAGCTCAGAGCCTACAACAGGGCCCCAGAGCTTTTTAGAATATGTAGTCACACTTGGAGTCACTGAAAGCCATAAAAACTCACCAAGCCATGAAACCTGATCCAGCTGCCTCAGCATTCCAGTATCCCGCTGCTCTCACCTACAAAAGCCCATATTCCTTCAGCTTCCCAGCTGCCTACTCTTTTGATAATGTGCATGAAATCTGGAATATGTTCTATGGGGTTCAAGGACCATTTTAGCTGAATCAGTCTGTGTGCAATGTAAACGTAAACAGGAGAGGAGAAGCCACGGATGGAAGAAATGGTTGGAGCTGATGCATACACATTGCCCCTTGGGGATGATGAAGGGCTGTGCAATAGAGACACAGCATCCTGCTAGCAGAAGACCACCACACTCCTGTGTGGGAGCTCCACCACAGTACTCGTAGGAGCTATAGGGTGAATACAGAGAGTGTATTTCATTGACGTCACTAGCCAGCATTACTTAGAACAGGGCTAAGCACAATTGCAAAAAGAACTGCCTCCAAGCTATTCTATTTATATTCCTACCAGAGCTACCATTGGTACAGTCATTCTGCTGCTGAAATCCTGACCCTGTCGTTGCCAGTGTAGCCACAGACCAGAGGAGAGCATTTTGGATCTTTTCAGAATTTGGCATGTCTTAATACCAGCAAAAGCAGCATTGGCAGGGGGTGGAGTGTGCTATTTGCACAGGACCTGCGTCAGGATTGGCATTCAGTGAATAGCAAGACATATAAAGGCATTTTATCCCAATATAGAGAATAACGCATCTTCCTCTGCGTTGCTGGTGGTAACTTTGGCAGTCCAAGGAACAATGGTAATTGCTTGTTACTGTGGAAACAAGACCTCCAGAAATAACACTAATGAGCCAGCAGGGTCGTGGGAGAAACACAAGCATACTGTATCCTGCAAACATACATGATTTGGCTGCACAGAGGAGATGGGGCTCTGGGGAGAGGAGCAATTTATTTGAATGCAACAGGCACCCAGCACAACCTCCATTCATCCCCCATGCCAGTCTGAGCCTGCAAACAATTTAAGTTACTTGAGAAAATGCTCAGATAATTTTGGAAATCATTGCTTTTCACCTTCTTCCCTGCCATAAATTTTGGGGAAGTCGACTCAGAGATCCTCCCTCTTTTGGAGGGACCCATTTTGTGCAATACATCCGAGAGGAAGATGTCTCCAAAATTCTCTCTATGAAAAACACATTCTTAAAAATTTCCTTACCCAGTTCTGCAGATGCAAGAGATACCAGTAATCTGAGAGATGAATCTAGAAGCACCTGAATGGCAAGGTCCTTCTCCTAATAACAGTCTGTTTGTGAATCCACCACTCCACCCGAAACAAGATGAAAGGAGGAATGTGTACAGCAGAAGAGGGGGAAAAAGGTAGGCAACACCAAGAGCTTACTGCAGCCTCAGCATGCCTTTTTCCCCTTCCATGCTGTGTTGCTCTTGACAAAGAGAGAAGATAGTGTAAAGGAAGCAAGATCATGGATGGTAACCTGTGAACACAGCTATTTTTTTTGTGCTCCATATTCTTTTGCCTTCTAAAATCCCCAAAATTATGCTTCCTGCCCCCAGTTCCTACTGGGACAGCAGTGTGGTGGGTGGCTGCATATTTTTAGTCAGCTCAGCCTCATGTGCTAGATGCTAGGAAGTGGACCTAGTGTTCAAACTGCCCTGAAGGATTCTTCCTTTTGCCTGCCAGTGGCTCCGAGGCTGTTAAACTTGATCTTCCTAGTTAAAGGTGACATACTTCACATTAGCAGGGGGACTCAAAGGAGCAGAGATAGGCACAGAATCCAGAGCTAGCCCAGGCCAGGTAACACTTTCAAACACATCCTGCCTTAACATGAAGGAATGTTTTTGATAGCTCCACCCTACAGGGGAAAGAAGAGATGTAAGCGTCAGTCACAGGGAGAAGAAAGGCGTGAGTGTACTCAGATAACAGGGCCTTTTTTACTGGTGGCTCCTGTGGCAGGCCAGGAGCTTCTCAAAAAGCAAATAAACAGGTAAAGTCACCACTTGGCTTGTTATTGCACTCCCTTGGATAATTTTTATTTACTGTTTGTTTATTAGCTATACCAAGAAGCCTCAGATAAAATCAAGGCACTACTGCACAGATCAGGAACATCCCTGATACCAGCACTTGCCACACTGTAAGCCTACACAACAAGCAAAAGGAGAAGAAAAAGTGTGTTGTCTACAGACGAGAACCTAAGGCAGAAAGACATGGAATGACTCAGCCATGGTTATGTCAAGAGTTAGTGGCAGAGTCAGTAGTTTCAGTAATAGCAACTTCAGTCTGCACAGCCTTTGTCCAGAGCTTTAATCATAAACTCCTCCGTTTTCCTACAACCCAAAAATAGAACATGGGCAAGCAGTGCGAAGGAGTTTGACATATAAATGGGAAATAAAAATCAGAAGTTAAATGATCAAGATGTTGACATGTCCTTCAAATATTATTGCATTGACACAATATTGCAGGCAAGGGTTCTTCACAGCTTTAATAATTTTAAATTCAGAAATCTTAATCACACTTGTGTGAGGAGTTTTTTCCTCTTTAGAATAAAGAAAAATAAATTAAAAAAAAAAAAGTTTAAGGCCTGAAGTTGCTCTCGGACATGTATGTCAAACAAAACAAAATAGAGCTCTGTGTATATTGAGGCCAGTAAATTAACAGTATGCTCCCCACTGCTGAGCTGCTGGGGCCCCAGTTCAGGATTTCTGCTTTTCCCCAGCAACAGTAGGTGACACTGTAGGTATCAGAGCAGACCAGGGTCCAGCAGCTCCTGGAGAGCCAAACTGGTGTAGACCTGCAGCCAGGGAACGATGGAACTAGTTGACTAAGGGAGGAAAATGCCCCAAACACTGCCCCTTTTAAAAAGAGGAAACAGAGTTTAAATCCATACAGCCTTTCTCTGATATGGTTATGTGAGCAGTGTCCAGGGTGTAAGAACCTCATTCATGTTAAAGAAAGAGAGGAGAAATGAAACTCAGTTTGGGTAACAATTTCTGAGGTTGTAGCCACATTATTTGCCTAGAGCATCCCACCCCTCCAAACTCAGGAGGTTACCATGGTGACAAATTTCAGCTGTAGGTAAGAAGGAAATATTTCTGTATAAAAGCCATTTTGTAGAAATATAAAACCTAAAGATTAAGCCCCATTGCACCATTTATAATTGTCATTGCCACATATTCACAACTAGATGAGCTTTTTTGTCTCAAGAACAGTTAACCAAAATGCAAATAAAGCTGCTTTATTTTAATTCATGTGTTCTGCTAATGGAGCTCATCTCCGTACAGTAAAATAACTCTCTCAAATTCAGCAAAAAATGTAGGTATTCATTTGCTTCCAAATTGTGTCTAAGGGAGTTCTTAATACTTTTGATTCTCAGAAGACAGATCTATTCCATTGCTTGACTGTGAATTAGAAGAAAATTGCCTTAAATCATGTTTGGATCCAATTCATAGCACCTTAAGCACAGCAAGTCCCTGGTGCGGCCCGCATCACGCACTCATGGCAGGGAGCCAAGCACAGCTCAGATTATAGATTTCCTCTCGGTAACTTAGGAGAAGGTTACAGCCCAATGATCACACATTCAACCATGCCTAAATCATAGATCAGCTTGTGAAAGCCACCACAGTAAACTCCCTCACTTCCCATCCTGATATTCTTAAGTAACTGGCATGTACTAAGGTGCCATTTCCTCAGTTGTCCCAGCCTGAGCAGTTCTGCTCCTGCTGCTTTAATTTTTCTGAGGCTTAGCTCAGAGACAGGGAGTCACACAGCCTTGGACCACCACCATCTGGGAGCCAGGGGCAAAGTGCCAGCTGCTAGAAGCTCCTGTAAGATTACTGACCTTAACACCGCTAAACCTTTGTGGCATTCAATGATGCCTTTCTCTGCAAACTCTTCCTTGCCCCTCGAGTCTCACACAGACACCAGCGTGCCCAGGACTGTAAAACCATCCCTCATAGCCAGAGCACAGCTAAGTGACATTCTGGCTTTAGTAGGGTCAAAGGAGCCACAAGACAGCTGTGGAACAAACCCCTGCTTTAAGCAATGTATCCCTTTTAGGAAAACTGGGGGGCGTGGGGAGGGAAATGGGCTGGAATACTACTGAGGACAGGTCCATGACATGACTGGCAATGCACTTCCACTTCCTTTGTCTCCAGTGCAGCAATGAAAACTCAATCCTTCCTTCTCCCCATGAGCCCATGCAGCCATGTACTCCTTGACCATCCCATTAGCACACGCAGCCACATCGCAAGCATTGCAGAGAACTGCAGGTATTCTCCTTTTGCCTCAAATACTTTCAAAATACCTACTCTCTGAAACCTCAACAACCTGTTTTATTTAGTCTTCAAAGTGCCTTTCAGTTGTCACTGAAACACAGTGATTACAATTCATTTACTGTGTAAGGATTTACAGCGAACTATGCTTCAGTGAATTGGGCCAGGTTAATTGTGCACTGAGCTCCACAAATACGCAACCAAAGTTCAGCCCTTGCCCAGCTAAGAGGAGTGCTCTCTTGATAATTTATGATGTGTTCTAGCCATGGGAGCAGAAGAGGGAGCAATCACTAGCCAGTAAAGCCAGCAGCAGCTCTGAGTTTTTATCATACAGTAGCAGATGGGCCTTTGTGGTCTGTGATAAGGTAAAGGTCCTTGTTGCTCATCCTTCTTCCACAGATTGTCATAGGACTGTTTATACTGGAGAATCCAAGTTAAGAAAAGGTTGGTCCGGTCAGAGTTCAGATGGGCACAGGACTGTGTAACCAGTCATTTCATCCACTTCAGTAGTTCCAGCTACTTAAACCTGTATATTGGTTTTGCATGGCCTGGTTTTTGGTAGCGGGGACTACAGGGGTGGCTTCTGTAAGAAGCTGCTAGAAGCTTCTTTTGTGTCCAGCAGAGCCAATCCGTGGTGGCTCCAAAGATGGACGTGCTGGTAAAGGCTGGGTCAATTATGGTGGTGATGCCTCTTTGATAATACATTTAAGAAGAAAGATAAACAAAAAGCGGTTGCAGTTTTAACTGGAGCAAGAACATGTGAGAACACCTATGCAGACACCAAGGTCAGTGAAGGAGGGAGAGGAGGTGCTCCAGGCACCAGAGCAGGGATTCATCTGCAGGCCGTGGTGAAGACCATGATGAAGCTGCTGTCCCCCTGAAGCCCACAGAGATCCACAGGTAATGCAGAGATCCACTGGCAGCCTGTGGAGAAGCCCCACACTGGAGCAGGTGGATGACTGAGAGAAGGCCGTGAGCCCATGAGAGACTCGTGGAGAGAGGGGTCCTAGTCTCAGGCTGCAGCAGCCTGTCCTTGAAGGACTGCACCCTGTGGAAGAGTGACCCACGCTGCAGTAGTTTGAGGAGGACTGTTGCTTTTGAGATGGAGTCATGTTGCAGCAGTTCATAGGGAGCTGTTGACCATGAGATGGACTCAGGCTGGAGAAGTTCATGGAGAACTGTCTTCCATGGGAGGGTCCCCACAGTGCAGCAGGGGAACAACTCCTCTCCCTGAGCAGTGGGAGAAGCCTCAGGTGATGAACTAATCATAACCCCCATTCCCTCCTTGGGCTGCTGGGGTAGGAGGTAGAGCTGGGAAGGAGGGAGGGGTGGGGGGAAGGTGTTTTTAAAGGCTTATTTTACTTCTCACTACCCTGCTCTGATTCTGTTAGCAATAAATTCACTTCCTATCTCTAAGATGAGCCTGTTTTGCCTGTGATACTTGATGAGTGATCTCTCCCAGTCCTTATCTCAACCCATGAATCCTTTGTTATATTTTCTCTCCTTTGTCCAGCTGCAGAAGGGAGGGAGTGAGTGGCTTTCGTGGGTGCCTGGCATTTGGCCAGTATCAACCCATGACAACCTGCCACTCCCTGCCGCCTCAGCAGGACCAGCACCGACAAAGCTCAGCTCAACAACCGGCCATCCCACCGTCCTTCCAGGCTCAAGCCCAAAAGTCTCTCTGCTGCACAAATATCCACCCCACCTCCAGAACTGGTGAGTATTATCTTGGCAGCCCAAGGCAGAAATTCTCCATGGGAAAATCACATGGGAGAAGGAGGGACATTCTCTTGGGAATTCATTTTTTTCTGGAGCTGGCAGTTGTCTTCTTTCCGGATGAAGTGGAAAGTCAAGGTTCTTCCTGCTAATAGTCATTAAATAACTTTCCTCTTTTTTTCCTCGTACCATTTCAGTATTTTGATCAAGTTCCAGCTTGGTTTAATTACATACTTTCTATCTGAATTCCTGCCCAAGCTTCATTTAGAGAAATTATTCATTTCCTATCTTCAACATTATTATTATTATTGTGCTTATTTGCACGATGTGCTTAGCATTCATTGTACACATCTTCAGTGCTCTGATGGGCTCATCAGAGTGGTGCCGGTGGGATGGAACAGAAGAACACTCCTCATCTGCCACCCTGAAAAATCAGCCCTCCTCTCCATCACATACAGGCAATTTTGCATTGCTGCACATTAGGGAATGCTCACAGTCACATCTGAGGTATCACAAAAATATTACCAATTCCTCCTGAGAACATGCCTGAATGCTGAACAGTAACATTATTTAGAAACAAAATCCTTATCTGACTGCAAATAACAAGTCAAAGGAAAAAAATGTTCATTTCAGACTATTAATTTTTCCAGGACACACATTCCCAACAGTGAAAACAAGGAAAAATTGAGTAGGACCCTAGGAACATTTTTTCTCTTTCCTTGCAAGGATAAAAGATTTGAATAGTCTTCATCTCACATGACAAACTTATGCAAACCTCATGCAGCACATGGTTTTCTGTCACATAGTAATGGATGTGAACAGAGAACTCCAGTTTCTGAAACTTCATCATGTTGAAAGCAATGTTTTTCTTGCCACGGTATTTTATTTTCTACCCAAGCATTTTCAACAGCTTTTAGACTTTACTCCTCAGTCTGTCCTGTAGCTTCCCAAGTTCAAACACACAGGGTCAGAGAAAAGCACTTTTTCCTTCTTTCCTGGGAAAGCCTGGGACCTAGTTTGAGAACTCCTAGAGACTGGCACAGAGACCAACACAAAAGCCATTTTGCTGGTTCATTGACAGAAGAGGGACAGGACAGCCAGAATGGAGGAGTGTATAACCCCACACATGCTCAGGAACAGCTGAGATCATTCCCCATACATGAGATCAGGCAAGTATTAGTTAAAATTATAATGTATTTAAAATGGATGATCCTTAGATCTGCATTATATACTTTTGTTGGGCAATAATATCCCCAGGACAAGAACAAGCCTTGCATAAATGTCAGAATGGAGCAAACACCTAGTCAGCCTATCTAAATAAATCAACTGCACTCCAGCTCCTGGCGTTTGTTTGCTTTCTGATGTGGATTAGGACCTGATTCCAAATACAGGGCATCAAAACCAAAGCAACAGCAGCAGCCAGACAGGGATGAGACAGCTCCATGTAGACTTAATCATGGATAGATGCAGAGCAGTGATGGAGCAGAAGATGACATATCACTATCCAGTTGACACAGTACTTCCTAATGCTGAAATAAAACCCAAAACAGTTTCAGTGGCTCAACCTTAGTCTGGAGGGCAAAAAAATTTCAGTTAGAGTACACCTGATCTTCTACTTGTCACACACACTCCTTCCCACACTACACCTTACTGCAATCTCTCTTGAGCAAGCAGAAAGCCCCTCAGAGGCAGGAAGTTTCAGTATCTGTAATATCAAGCCACATTACCAGCACCTTTCCAGCCTTGCCTTGGGTTAGGCACATGTTTATTCTACAGAGAACTGGAAGTGATTTAAGACATTAGCATTCCTCAGATACATGTCACCTCCAATCACCTCACTCCTATCAGTAGGATCCTCAATCCCAGTGCCAGGAGGACAAAAGGTGCAAGCATTCCTCACCTACTGTTCTTCAAAGCCCATTATCTGAGCTTAAGGTGCTGGGGATGATGATCTGACAATGTACTGTAGTATCCTTCCAACTGCACTAGCTCAGCTGGGGAGACTGAAATCTCTAGCATTGATAGAAACTGAGCAGTTGGGGATGAGAACTTCTTAAACTACCTTACCTAGACACAAAAAAGAAAGCCCGTGGACATCCTCAGGCATGTCTAAACACATTCTCTAAACCCACTTCTACTCAACACGTTGATACAAGGGATTTTAGGGGTTAAGGAATGATTTGCTAGGGGCTGCTTGTTAAACAATGTGTATCTCTTGCTTAACACTTACTGCGCCTGCCAGGCAGAGAGGAGGGATGCAAGAGAGGATGCAAGGCCATTGATAAGGGGAAGCAACTGTGACCAGAAATCCTGCTATCAGACCGTGAAACCAGCTCAAACCAGCTTTAAGGTTTGTATTTGGACCAGGAACTCAGAGAGCATGCGCAAGAAGGCAGGGTGAAGAGTTCAAGCCCGAGGAAGACGACTTACTTCATCCCAGAGACCCTGGCCCACGACCACCTGGTGGCACTGCGCAGGTGCAAAGAATATGTAAATTACTTTTGAGCTAATTATAATACGAAGTGGGGACAGGTCATGAATATGTATAGGCGTATTGTGAAACCTAATGCATATGTAACTTGTAACCAGATATGTGCCAAGCCGAGTGCCGCTGACAGCGTGCGCATCTTTGGAGGAGCGATTCCCCCATGCGCCTCAGCTGAATAAACACACCTACTTTGTAACTTATGAGTTGCGGAGTCTTTCCGCACATACGCGTCTCACCCTGGCATTCAAATTCAGGTTCCTCACAGCACACAAGTGTGAATCTCCCCAGTTACACCATCCTGAGTAGTCACACTCAGCCCAACTCTTGTGGTATTTGATGAGTATTAGCAAGCATTGCCGAGGCTGTAATCAACTAACTGCCCTAGAATCTGAGATTTAACACAACATGGCATACTTGCAAGTAGACAACAAATGTTCCAACACTGCATAGCAAATAAAAAGAATCAAAAACGTATTGCTTTCGGTTGTTAATAGTAGTGGTTTAATCTTGTCATTTTAAAAGGCAATCGCATTTTAGAGGGGAGGCTTGGCACACAATTTCTGTATATTTAGGTTGGCAGCATTGTTTCCAATAAGCAAACATTCTGTCATACTAAATACGTACATTTTCAGGGACTAACTTATTACAGGTATGATTATGCAACATATTTCTGGTATCACAAGCTCATACTGGCTCATAATACACCACATAGACAAACACAGTGAGTCCCCAAGGAAAGAGCTTTTTGCTTCGCTCCCTTTGCTTGCTACTGCAGGGCCTAGTCCAGCTCTCAGCACGAGCTGAGAACTAACTTGTCTGTAGCTTGTTCTGAACACACTTGGTATTAAAGGGTCAATCTTCCCTCAAGCCATTTGCTATTAGGACCATCCCCTTCCTTTGTGTGAAATGCTTGAAACACAATGTTCTTTTCTTCATCAAGCAACTTTTATTGTTGATGACATCAGTTAGTTTTACAAAGAGAAAATTCAGGCTGGGACCAGATAATTCAGCTTGAAGACATCACAACCATAACCTCAGAAAGAGAAAAAACTCCTATTTTATGGGAATCTGAACCTCAGTTTCTGGAGGGCTCCAAAAGTGATGGAAGAATTTATCCTAATTTCTAGGATGAGAGCCCAGATCAAAAATCAGCAAAAGGCACACTCTGAACACTGGAGAGGAAGTCACACTGTGTTCTTCAGATGGGACCAGATACTCTCCCAAGAGGAGAAAGGATGAGGCAATCCGAAAAAAGAATGGAAGAATAATGAGATATTTAAAAAGTAGAAATGGGATTTGTGTGATACATGTGACTGCTAAAATGGCAGGGGAGACAGAATGCAGAGGAAGGGACAAGGTTTGGTGGTCAGCAAAGAAGATGAGCTGGCAGATCTACAACAAGGAAGACAATTACAAGACACAGAGCTGAAATTCAGTTGCTTTTTATGAAGAGAATAGCTGATGGGAAGACGAGACAGCTAAAATGCTGCTACAAAGAGGTCACCATCAGTTGACACAGCTTGTTGCAAACACATCATGCCTTTCCTCAGCATAAAAGCAGCTGAGAGATTGGAAGTCTATAGTGCAACCAGGTGAGAAAGGCAAAACAGGTTTGGTTGTTAAATTCTACAGAGATACTGACAAAGATCAGCTGAGGAGCTGGATGGGAGCTTCCATAAATACCATACTAAACTAAAAGAAAATAAGGGAGTGCACCTAGGAGCTGCTGTTTGAAAGCAGCAGCAAGCAGAAAAGGAACAAAAAGCTACCAGGATTCCCTCTAGAGCTCCCTAGAAAGCCCCTCATTTTATTAAACTACAAGATTTCATGAAACCACCAGAGCCTTGACTCTACTTGCTGTATCTCACACACACACAAACCCTTTTTTTACTATCCTTGCTCTCTTTCAAACAAACAAGTCAAAGAAAAAGTGTTTCATTTCTAAAGAGCCTTCAATCAATACCACCATCACCCTGTTCCCAGAGCATGGTGATGCAGGAGCCACACAGTCACTGGGACCCGCTGAGTAAGGAGCTCTACCACACACAACACGGGCAGCAGCATAGAGCCAGGCATCTCTATAGGATCACAGAAGGACACAGGATGCACCTCTGCAGCAGACCTCAGGACAGCAGCATGCCCAGGGCTACAGCATGCGCATTCAGATAATCAGGGGAGACATCGATGAGTCACTGCCTCAGCCTGCACAAATGCAAATGGCAGGCATGGCCTCAGCAGTACTACCCTAACACCCATCCCAGTCTTTGAAAACTCCAACACTTCTCCAAATGGAAGTGGCCCACTTCTCATTTCCCCAGCAAGCTTCAGCTTCCAAAAAGCCTTATTTTTCAGGTGTCTTTATAAACACACACTATCCCTCCTCCACTGCTTCTCTCAATCCAAAAATAATGTGTGTAGCAGCAGGGTTTCATTTGGAGAAGAACAGAAAAGCAATTTCAAACCAAATTCGTCTTTAAAACACTTCTCAGCTCTGACTGTCATGCCTCTGGCAACCAGGACAGTTGTCTAAGGCTTGTTATTAGGCCATAAATTACCTAGCCAAGAGCACCACAACCAGAAGGCGTCAAAGAAAAACACTAATAAAAAACAAATGTAAACCCAATTGTCTTCCGCCACCACTAAAATGCCCGAGTAGCAAAGTTACAGAGGTTTTCTAAGAGGCTTGATATGAACCTGTATTACAAATCCAAGTATTTCTGAACCATCAGCTCTCTTCCAGTTCATACCAGTATTCTATAAGACATAACTTCTGAGAAGTATTGGAAGTCTCAGAGCAGTTTTCAAAA
>VZRF01009553.1:40270-61776 GCA_013396875.1 Vireo altiloquus | reverse complement strand
AAAAAAAAAAAAAAAAGTGTTCTTCTCATTGGAGGTGTACCACCTTATATTGTAAAAATGAGAGGAAAACCAGAAGAAATACAAATTAAAACTTGCATTTGCTTACCACTTATTTTGGTATTTTAAAAGGATTTAAAGAAGCATTTGTGGAAACAGCTAGACAGGCATAATTATCTTTACCTACCAAATGCGTTTGCCAAGACAGAGACTATAATCACACCAGCTGTCCAGGAGGAAGTATATTTAGAAACAAGTTCATTTTCATCTGGCAGCAGAGCTTGGATCTGTTGAGAAATGTTATCTTCCATTCAAATTAATATCTAACCATATTAATTTTTATGACAGATCAAAACATAACTCAGCTATTTTTAAAACTCAGAAATCATTTCAGAAGGTTTCTACAGAATTATTCTATCTCAATTATTTCAAAATTATACCTTCAGATTTCAGTGGGTTTCATATATACTAGTTTAAAGACAACTGTCATTTTAACCTAAAATCTTAAACTTGCCTATTTTAAAACACTGATAAACTGGAGAGGAAAAAAAAAAAAAAAAACAAACACCAAAACCAGACAAACTTTTTTGTTAAGCTTTGGAAAAATACAAGACTATTGGAATCCACATTTTCCCATTAACTTATTCAGGTATGGAAACTGGTATTTTTCTGGCCAAAGAAAGTGAAAAAAAGAAGAAAGAATAAACAAAACCACTAAAATCTCCACACAGAATTATCATTTGGAATCAAAATTTTGGATAGCCCACTGGAAACTAACCTAAAAACACCAAAGCAACCATTTCATAAAAACACCGAGGCAACCATTGCTTAGTAAAAGCAAGTGGGGTTTCAACTTGTGTGAGCACAGAACAAGACTTTACAGTCTCTACTCCCACCATAGCTTCTAGTAATAAGAGACCTTTAAGGAGTTCAGGAAGCACATAGTACTACTGGATAGATCTGTTGTTTTAATTTTTCTGTCGGTTTTGATTTCTCTGTTTCTCAGTGTTCAATTTTAACATGAATGACAGCAAATCAAAACAACCTCAAAGTTAGTGGAACCCAGTCAATGAAGTTTTTAAAAATATAAAAGACTGAAAGTAGCCTTGCTTGAGGTAAATGAAGCTATGTGTTTAAGGAGTTTACATAAAAATTGAGAGTCTTTAGAGAAAAAAATCATGATGATGTCGTTTGTTAACTCCAGGGTTTGGAGGGAGTGGTCTTGGGTTTTGCCTTTAAGAATCTGACCGTTTGTCCCATGAATTTTTAGGGTTGGCAATACCAAAAAAGGCCAAGAGATGGCAGCATTGGTAAAGCAGCTCACGGCTGACCCTGTCCCTTCTCGGTGGTGAGCCAGACTCCTACAAAACCACTGTTTCATTGCTGCTAAAACCCCAATCTCAAAAATGTTCTGATTCAGCATTCCCTGAATTGCTTTCGATTTGCAGATCTTGTTTATGTGTGGTACAAATGTAGAGTGGTTAAAAAAAAAAAAAGTATTAGAAAAGACAGAGTTACTACTCCTCTTACTAGAACACAGGCCAGCTTTCAAAGACTGGAACTGCTAGCCACACTGCTGCTACATGTACAATAAAGATAGTAATTCCTTATGGTAGGCCCCCAATATTCCAATCACAGCTCTATCTAACTGTAGACTTGCTGCAAAAGCATAAATTAAAAGGCAATCATTGCAAAAGAAATTTACAATGTAGATTAGGAAACATAAAACGAAAACTCACTAAATCATTGAAAATGAGAGCAGAAGGATTGCACAGATAATACAGAAAAAATATTCTACATAGGATAGTCTACCCTCATATAAATTTTGTAAAATAACCCTGCACTTAACAAATTGCTGTGTTTGGAATTATAAACTAATTAGGGGAAAAAAAATTTAAAATACCACATGCAGTTATCTCTGGCAAAGAGATTGCTGGGTTCCTGCACTGTCTTTTGAAATTCTGAAATCCTAACCACTCGTGATGTGTGACTGTATTTCTCCATGTAAGATACACACGCTATTAATACCAAAAGAGCCAGCGCTGGGTTGATTTCCGACTGCTGTGACATCATTCTAATTCTACGACACTCTGCACATTTCAAAATGGTATTCTCAACACTGAGAGTATTTCTAGCTGTAATTATAAAGAAACATCCCGAGAATGCATACTATACGGATCTGATTTTTCCTGATCAAAGTCATTAAAGCTGTTTTAACATAAAACACCACACTGGATTAACTGCAGAACAAAGGCACCACTGCCTGCCTCTTCTTCCATATTTCTGTTCTCCTGGAAGCACACCACAAACCTTTTAAATGATGAAAAGACTTTTGACAATGTGGAGGGACCATACCGCCAAAATACCAAAGGGTGGTTTTTTTAAGAGAGAGTATTTTAATTGCCTTAACTATTTTGCAGAAAAGCCCAAATGTTTGTGAACCTTGGTCAAATGATTTTTTTTTTGAGAGTAAACAGGTTTCTCTCCAAGTTTTTTGATAAAACAGTTTGAATAACCATCAGTTGCTCTAAAACTACCTAGATTTATTCACATAGCAATAAAAAGGTAACAACTTTTATATAAATATCCTCTCACACAGAAACTGTGGAAGTGCACTTTACCATAATGCTGGTGAAAATACCAATTTGTTCCTTCTACAACACAGAAGTACATCTTGTGCACAGCATAACTGCTGAATAAAAAAAAAAAAGTAAAGATTAGTCACTTTACAAAGGTTTTTCATTGGTTTTATAAGACTGATGTTTTCCAAACAGAAATGAAAGAAAGCTAGTGTGGCACATAAAGCTAAGTAGTCTCTCAAAAACTTATTAAAATAAAATCTTAATTAAAAAGAAAAAAGTCTTCTCTCTACTCCTGGAATGAGAATGACTTTTTATTTTCTTTTTTACTAAAAAGATAAATATAATGCCCCCTAAGGTGGCAAATTTTAATAACGTTTTAAAATAATTAGGCAATCCCACTTCAGTGCTTTCACTACTTAAACATTAGGAAATTCTAGACCTTTCTTCACATGTTCATGCAACCCTGTTCTTTAAAGTGACATTATTATTGATATTCAAACTTTAAATATTTCTTAGTCACATACTCATTAAAATACAATATGCTGTTTATGGTAATTTTTTTTAAAGCCCACTACATACTAGCTACCAAGTAATTTCTTCAATTTAAATTACATTGTAACTTTTCCTTTCTTAACTCTATTTTTCTTTATTAACTCTATAAACATATTATGATAAGCATAATTCTCAAGATGACATCTTTTATTTTCTTAATTTAGTCATTTCACCAGCACTTCTGTGGGGAGCTTCACGTCTTTCATTTCATTGTTGTTCTACAGAAGTCTCGTAAGCAAAGAAATATAAAACACCATTAAGCAATCTTGTCCAAAAGCTTATGCCTGCATCAGAACATCCCAGTTCCACTAACACAGACACAAGAAAACATACCTCAAATTATCCAAATCTTGCATAGTATCCCTTCTTCATTTGTAATATAGGAAAGGAGGACATTGTGAAGTTAATATAAATGCAGATGTAGGTGGTCGAAATTCCCAGGAGCACACAGGCCCTTTTCACACAAGTGAACAAGGTTTCAGCCTCCCAAGTCTCTGGCAGTTTTTTCTGCAATTATTCAAATAAGCAGTGTTTAAACTCAAGTATTTTCAAAAGGGCAGAATTAATCTCAGGTGATCTGAGCCAATCAAAACTGCATTAGCAGGAGAAGCTAGAGCCTGGAAAACACACCTGTTTGTGATGCTTCCCAAAAGGATGGTGAGGACATGGGCAACACTTGAAGTCTTAGCAATTTGTGCTATAAATAACAGCCAGCTATCCCACAAGCAAATTTACCTCCTTTGAACTGTAAGACACTATAGGTGCTGGCCATAAGAGAACTCTGTATTGTTAAATAAAGCTTTTTAAAATATAATATCCAGTCCAGTAGGTTGTTACACTACATCTCTCTGGGTTTTATTCCTATTCCCACTTTTCTACTTCCTGTTAGTTGTTACTGCAATCAGTAGTTGTTCATCCAATCCTGGTCACAGATCTCTCATGAAGAACTCACTACTTTTTCCACCTAAGTATTTTCATTTTCATAATGTCAAAACCAAGATATGAAATTCTTGTATCACATCATTCCCCACGAGAGCAACAGTGCTGTCTTCAAAACCCCATCCTTTTCAGTATTGTCTTTTATTTTTTTAACTTTAGGGAAGGAATTCATCCTTATACCAAACCTTAAATTCCCATATGAAAATACTGGCTTCCTACTGGCTGCTCCAGACAGAACTGTGACTGTTCTGCTGTACTAAGGATTATGGAGTTTTACATTCTATTTTTTTCAACTCCCACTTGCTTCTCTTTTCCATCTTGCCATCCTCCTGTTCTCTTCCACGTTCTCTTTAACTTACAGCTGAACCCAGAAGCTGGGAAGCATTCCCAGGTTCCCACTGTCAAGAAGAGCTGAAAAGATATTGCAAGGGCAAGGAGCTATTCCAAGTATCTCACAGTAATCTCTAACCTCAACTTTTGCTCTCCTTTTTCTGAAGCAAGATCACGAGAATAAAACTCATGAAGAACATGTAATAAAATAATAATAGCACTGTCAATAAAACCACTGTCATAGAGGGCAGCCTAACAAGTAGCCCACAGTGCATGGGTCTCCCAATCATCTTCACAGAAGGCAGCATAAGGAGTCCCTGCACAAAGCACAGTCTTCTGCTTACAGAGAAGAAAAGCAGCTCCCTGAATTAAAATGGTAAAAACTATTACATGATTCATTCAATAAAATCACAGAGAATCACCACACAGTCATTGTGTCACCTTCATTGGTCACAAGTAACAAAGAAAATTATCAATGTTTCCTGGTTTGGTAGTTGAGGTCCAACACAGGCAAGAGGAACACCAAAACCACGTAGCAGATGATGAGTGCTTCCGCATTAAGCAACATAATCAGTCTGGTGGGCAAATGATTTACAACCTTGCACATAAGAACATCAATTCCGTGCCCTTACGGTCCTCCCTTGACTCTCATGCTGCAGATATCACGCGTGATGTTGCAAGCCTAGATGCAGACTTTGTTGTATGTCTTCTCACCTCCCCCTGCTCACCAAGACGCTTGGAAAAAGGCAGAGAGCACAGTCTGTCTTCTTGGGGTTATCAGAGCAGTAAATCAGGGGAGGGTCAGTAAAACAGCAGTTGAGACAGATGCTCCATCATCTAACAGACAAGCCTTACTGGATACACAGGGTACAACTATACAAGACAAAGCAATATCCATTAACATTGTTATCCATTGTTAACAAGACCTCACTAATCCTAGCTATCAGATATCCCAGCAGCCTTGAGCAGCCAGAAATGGTAGAATGCAGAAATCCATGCAAATGCAGCTCCTTTATATTCAGTGTTCACGAGTCCTTTCTTCTTGTCATTCTCATATTTTTTCTTAGTTCTTTCCCCTCCTTCAGCACTTGTTTTTCCTGCCTCCTTTCTAAATCCTTACAAAGATAGTCTCTTTAGCTTCTTTATCTCCTTCCATTCTGCTTACAGGTTTTGAAATCACACAAGAGCAGCTTTTCTCTCTGGTTTACATTGCTGGGCCAGTTCTGGGTTACTTATGCAAACTGTCACCCATGCCAACTACAGGCTGCACTGGCTACATTAGGACTGCATGTGTAACGATTCTCTCTTGATTAACCTACTGTTAGACTTTGGGATACTACTGTCCCCCTAGCTGTCATTCTAGAATGTCAATCTTGTCTCTGCAACCATGTCTGAAACTAACATGAAAGAAATGTCATGGAGCATGAAAAGTCAACACATAGCATGAATGTGTCTGACTAATGCAAAGCCCTTAAGCTTAATTGCCTGAAAAACAAATGAAACATAAACTCTGATTTGAACAACTCAACATAAACAACTCAACTCACAGGAGTTTGACTGTGAATGTGTAACAACATGCAAGCAAAAAGGTTATTTTATTTTCATCAAGCTCAAGAAAAGGGAGTGATAGACAATATGTCAATTTTAGGATAGGGAAGCACAATTACTTTTCAAGATCTTATTTTCTTTTTAATAGAAAATTCCTATTCTCTCCGGATTTATTAATTGTTCTGCTCTTTTTTTGAAAGTGGAGCTATGCTGTAGGAAAGTATAGGACCAGCATCACTGTTCCTATGTAAGCAGCTCTATGGGAGCATGCCAGGAAGCTTTCTTGTACTGCAAGCAACCAGCAAGTGTATTCAGCTCTCAGCAAGCATCCTTTGTGAGAGATCTGCGGGCTTCATCGCTTGCCAAGAGAAGATTTCAAGCTCGATTTTTCCAATTCCCTACCTCCTGTTCATTCACCTTCTCATCTCTTCTGCATCTCAACTTCCATCCACTTTCAATTCTCCGCTCTCTTGAAGATTATTTTGTACCACCTCATCACCCTATTCTGCTTCCAAGCTTCCTGAATATAACTAAACACTTGCCCAAGAAAGCTTACCAGAAAAAACTCAGTAAATTAGACTTGCTCTTTTTCCAATACTTGCTCCTACATTTTTAATCCACATTTTTGTGATGAAGTTAGATTCATGAATAAAATTTTATGTTTCTTTCACTTGAAATATAGTGCTGGAAAAATGGTTTTGCAGTACTACGTCTGCTTCTATGTATATTTTTCCACCAACATTTCACTGACCATCTTGAAGATTTTTCAAGACATTTCAGAATGACAGTATCACTCATCTAAAAAGAGATGATGCAGAAAGATCCCATGCCAACTTCTCACTATCCTCTAAAGCCAGATTTCCAGGAGTACATCAGACTTTCATATAGGGATTCAAGCACCTGTTCTACTTTAAATCCTGTGCTAATTTCTGTAATCATGCCAGATGCTAAGGAATTATCAAACCAAGATGAAATAAAGCATAAAGAACAAAGGCAAATTCACACATCAGTATGAAACAAAATTTTTACATACATTTACACGTAAATTTTGAACTTGCAGTCTTTCCTATTTGAGTACTGGTTTCAAATCTATTATTTTTAATATACAAGTACATTTCATAGTTTTTTACTCATTTAACTATACATCTGTTATGCACATATTAAGTAAAACTTTGGCAAATACATAGAACCAACGTGGCAGAGGTGGCCTTGGCAGCAGAGGTGGCCTTGGCAGCAAGAATCTCCTGCAGCTTTGTATGAAACCACTTTGACCTAAAGCTGTGGCCAACTCCCTAAGTCATCTTCCAAAGCTGAAGGTCCAATGGATCTCTAACACAGTCCAAGACACTTTTGAAGCCGACAGGCACAGCCTACCTGGATCTCCATTAGATCCTGTCCTGGTTCCAGCCAGGACAGGGTTGTTTTTTTTTTACAATAACCAGGAGGGGGCATGGCTAGGACATGGAGGTTATTCTATATCGCCTCATGTCGCTGCCAGAGGTGAGGGAAGGGACTCTCTTATGGGGAGAAGGGGTTCCTTCCAGTTGAGAAAATGTGGTGGGGGCAGCCATCCAGTGTTGTCTACTGTTAGGGGGTTTCTGTGTGAATGGTTTCTTTTCTTGTATCTTGTGTCATTAGTATTGATGCTGTTGCTGTTTGTTTTCTTATCTCATTGCTCTTTCCAGTAAATTGTTCTTATTTCAACCCATGATCTTTGCCTTTTGTGCCTCCAATTCTCCTCTCCATTGCACCACAGGAGGGAGGGTGTTGCAGTTGAGTCCAGGAATGGTAAGAAATTGCAGCATGAACTTCAGATGAAAGAAGCCATTTATTAAGAAAATCTTGCCCTTTATATATCCAGGGTTGCTAGAGCAGGACACTATCATTGGTTCTTAGGTGAACACCTCTTTAACATCATTGGCTAGTTACAGAATAACAAGTTGGAATAACAAAATGTAAAAAACATCACTTGCAACATATAGTTGACAAAAACAGAGATGGTTTGCACAAACTTCTCTTAGTTCTCAGCTCCGCTTGTGAGAAAGCAACTTCTTCTCAGGAACAGAGCCAAGAGCTGGAAAATTTCTCCCTGACTAAACTTGTCAGCATCCACAAGAAGAGACGGGGAAAAGTGGGGGAGCGAGAGTGGTGCATGGTTTGGAAAGTCTTGGTGGGGACACTGAATTGGGGTTTCCATTCCTAAACCACGACAGGTCCTTAGAGGCTTGCTGAGATTATATACCCAACACTTGTATCAATTTATTTGTTTATCCAAACTGAAATTGTGTTTTCACATTGTTCTCAGGCAATCTTTCTTTTACTGAAAAACAAAAGGTGCATGAATGCAAAAAAAGCAGGTAAATTAATTCAACTGAAAATCAAGTTTTCAATCAAGTTATCAATACTTTGTAAAATTAGCAAACAGTGACTTTTCTAATTCCTGTTGAGCCTAAACTGACCATTAACCAAACACCAAAGAATAATCCCGTTCACCTCCCCACTTGTCTCTAGACACTATATACTGTTGCTGCCCTTGGGCTGGCATTACTGTTTGTACTCCTCCCAGTGAGGAAAACTAGGCTAGCAAAAAGAAAAATTAGCTTTCTACCGGAGTGATACCCTCAAGCAAGACATCACATAGCCACAGGCATATGAGTGGCACATGGGAAGTGGTGGGAAGAAGTGGCAGAAGACAGCAGGAGAAGGAAAGCCAGCCTGCTGCTTTCAACAGCAACCCATACTTCTGCCAGATTAAAATAGCAGTGCAATGACAATCTAAACCATTTGGAACAAAGGATGGAGGCTTCTTTCAAAAACATTTCTTTTCTTTAAAATTTCCATAGTAGAACACTTGTTGTAATAGACATATAGAGACACTTGTTGTAATAAAGTATTCAGTAATATAAAAGTATGGAAAAAACTACACATGTTAAAAAATCACAAGGTTATGCCAGGGTAGGAGACCTGAGTGAGCTTAATGAGCTGAAAATTTTGAAGAGTTATCGCAAGACAATCCAGGACAATAAAAAAACAATTTCATAGTAAGCCTTCCTAAAGGATTCTTTCTGATTTACCAGTGCATTGTATTTTCTGAGAATATATATTCTCCACTCAGAAAAACATGGGCATACTCTTCATAAAAAATACAGTTGCTGAATACTTGCTTTGTTTTTAAATGGAAATGTTGGGACAGAATTGTTTGAGCTTTTATTACATTTCTTCTTCACTCTATATTCTCTGAAGTGATTTTTCACTGATCTTTTATGTTGATTTGATTTTCCCTTTGTTCGCTTCTAATTAAAAAAATGTTCCAATTGGCTACTTTCTTATAACCCAAGAACTCTGACATTGCTTATTGTCCTAGTTTTACTTGCGGGTGTTGGGAATGGGGCAGAGCCTAGCCCTGTGTGGGCGTGGCTAGGTTGCTATTCTATATCCCAAAATCACTGCGGGGGGTGGGAGAAAGAAAAAGATGAATTAACACCACAAGTGCACCATTTTGTTCCATTCCTTCCTCAGGGAAGCTGCCAGTGAGCAGCACTGTGGACTGTGCCCCTCTCTCCATGCTGCCCGTCCTTTCTTGACCCTCAGGAGAAACGCAGCTCCAAGTGGTGAGCACAGCCAAGCCTAGCCAAATACTACTGAACGCAGCCAAGCCCACGGAGCAGTGCAGTTCAGGAGCAGTCGGTCTGGGCAGGACACTGTGGTTCAGCAGCATGGTCCAGTTTGGGGGATTTTCCACAGTTGTTTTTTGTTCTCTTGAGCTCAGGGGAGATGAACACCAGGCTGCAGTAATGGCTGCCATTTTCCCCTTTGTCTCAGGAGAGCACGTGGTCCTGGTGATGGTGCTGTCTACCATCTTGTCTTTGTCTCAGGAGGCCACGTGGAACTGAGCCATGGTGATGAGCACCTTTGCATATGTAAATCACCCTCTCTTTTGTATACTTTTGTGTTAACTGTTGCTGTTACTATTCATATTTTCATCCCATTGCTGTTTCTTTTCAGTAAATTGTTATCTCAACCCGTGGGGTTGCATTCATCCCTTTTTCACCACAGAGGGGTGGGGAGAAGGGGAGTGGCTTGATTGAACCTTAATTCCCAGCTGGTTTTAAACCATTACACTTACTCATTTTTACAGTTCTGTCCTTTGCTTTCCTGAATGCATCAATACGAACCGCTAACGTGAAGAACAAAAACTAACAAACAAAACCAACAACAAAAACAAAACCCCAACAGCAACGAAAAAATGTTATAAATGCATATTGTATTGTTGGCTTTTCGCAAATATTAAAATAAATGTCATATGTGTAATGTAAGAAAACGAAGTGGTATGGAAATATTTTAGTTTAAAAAGTAGTGTGACTTCTTAGGATTGTATGTAAGAAAAACATGTAGTAAACTAAGTATGTATGTATGTAGTAAACTAAGGATAGCAAAGATGAGCAAGGAAATTCCCCAAATTCCTGGACTATCTAGCTGAAGATAACATCGACAGGCCTCAGACCCTAAAATAAAGAATTTATCAATCAGAAGTAGAACGCAGAATAACCAGATAGGGGAAGGCTTGGAACCCAAAGAGATACCAAAAAAGGAATAGTTGAATGATGCACAGAAATCTGTGAATATTTATGAGACTCGGACATTTAACAAAAGAAATTTGCTAACTAAAGTGTGTCTCTAGCATCATACCAATCACCCGGCCGTATTAACTCTTTACTTTATTTCTGTCTCCTATTGTCCCTTTTATTAAACCCCTTATTAAACCTTTTTAAATTTTACGAAACATAAACCTCGTTTTTCACAAAAAGAAAAAAAATCTCAATGCTTGCAGCTGTAGTCCTCCAGCTCAGGGTAGTCCCAGAGCCCATCCCCAGTGTAGAAGTCTGAGGCAAAGAAATCATTAAACATCTCTGCCTAGTTTATGTCCCTGTTTGGGAAGTGACTGTCCTCATCAAGTAACTGACCAACGTTATTTATGGTCTGCCTTTTGCTATTAAGATTTTTTTAAAAGCCGTTTTTATTGTCCCCCACAATACTAGCCAGCTTCCACTCCAATTCAGCAAACAGCACCTCTGTAGTCCTCCCATGTCGCCTGATGTTGTCACAAATGACTGCGTTCTCATAGAATAATTGAATAAGATGTTACGGTAAGTTAGTCTCAGTGATAATTAAGGGTCGGATACTACAGTTCTGATAGTTAATTGTTTGAGATTATGTTTACATTATTTCAGGTATCCCTGTTGCGACCATGGTGTGCAGGTGTAATGTTTGCTTATAGACAGCAGGTGGCGTGCAAGGATAATGGACAAAAAGGGGCTGGGTCTACTGGGAGTTTCTAAGGGAACCTGGTTACATCATGGGGAGCATTGATTGGACTGTCAAACAAGCCAATGAAATGATCCCTTAGACAAATGATTGGCTCAGAATACTCCATCACAAAGAGCCAATGAGAAGAAGAAGAACCAGACAATGAAAAGAAGAATCAAGAAGTAGACCAGTCCTGCTCCCAGATGAGGTATAAGAACTCTGATGGTACGGTGTACCGGGTCTTCCTGTGGTTACATACCTGTCAGAGAGCATTCAGTGTGTCGCGAGTGCTGATTACACTCTGTCTTGCCATGAGGTCCTTGGGCTACTCCTCAGTCCTTGATTTCTGTTGCTGTTATAATAAACCAATTAAATGGCTAACAGTGTCAGACCATCAATTTCTGATAATCTTGCTCCAATGGCCATACATTTCCTTTTTTTGCCTTAGTGTCAGAAGAATATCCCTGCTCAGTAACAGGCACTGTCAGAACTAGAGCAGGAAGATTACATATTATCTGAGTACTCCTCAGACTGTTCCCAGGATCTCCATCATATACAACAATAAATTAATTCATTTTTTTAAATACACATTTCATTTATATGACTGATTAAAGCAAAAGGTAAATATTGGCAGTCAGCAGAGTATTATGTCAATACTAAGCCTTTAAAAGCCAGAAAAAAAATCAATTAACTATACTCAAACTGTCAAATTCCCTTAAACTGACTGACTCCAGCTCTTTTCCCCGTCACCACCTCTTCAGAAATGCATCCACCTCTCAGCTCCACTATTCTTGGCATCATTCCAGCATCCTGAGCTTGACTGAAAGTGAGCACTCCCCTTGCCTGATTTCCTCTGGCTCATTTTCAGAGATACAGTGGTATTTATGTTTTCATTCCAAGACTGCAGAGGTGAATTTTTAAATACATAAATATCTACTTAACCGTTCAATACACTGGAAAAGTATGTACACGTAAAATCTTTTGCTAAGCCACATATTCACTTTGAGTTCTCTGTGTATGGACAAAAGCCAAACAAAGACTTCTCTATCTAAAACCCCACTAAAAAAACAACTGCCATTGGCCAGGAGAGGGAGACAGATGAGAACAGCCAAAATCAGGACTGTTGGTGCTGATCCTAAATGAGTCATATTGCATTAGACAGAACTTTTTCAAGTCCGTTTCAAAAAAGCCCAACAGTACATGCCTGTTACAGAATAATCCACATTCAGTTACAATGCAAAATGGTTTCCGGATTCCTTAAATTCCTGAAAGTTTCTACTTTATTTGTTAGTCTTATTCTTGCAGTAACAGATAAAAACTAAAACCCCTTCACTAGAGTCTTTCAGAGATACTCTGACCTGTCTTTTCTAAGGAAACCAGGAAGAGAGTGCAAGAGAATGGGGCAGAGAGGTAGAGAAGTGACTTTCCCTTTGTTGGAGTGGCTTTCCAGAGCCACAGCCTGGTCTGCCAACATTTGAAAATTATAAATAAGGTGGGAAAATTAGGGCATACTTTCAACTGTAAGAAAAAATGTGAAAACAGAAGTATTTTCTTTTAGCACGGGGGCTGAAGGCAATGGATGAGGTGGGGAAGGGGAAGCAGTACTTTCTACAAAAGGGCCTAGTCTGTTTTAGCAGAGATAGTTGTTTGCACACATCCTGCTGTGAGATGAGTAAGACTTTTTTGTCCTTTTTTCTCTTAAATCATCTGTTTTACAGCTAGGCAGGAACCAAGTGTTTTGAAAAACAGCATTCTTCTACTTCTGGAGCAGGAAGTCCTTGAAATATGCAGCATAACTGCAAATCACCACAGTATAATGAATTCCATGAGTTCCACTTTTTTCAGGCCTAACTTGGTATGTGCACGTGTGCATAAATGCATGTACACGGACAAGTTTGCACACACATAAATTTCTTGTTGCTATGAGTGGTGGTGTTTCCTTCAGCAGGCAGTGAGGATAGTGTGTGAACAGCCTTCTGTAAAACACTGCAGCTGGTGAAGGGAATTCTCATGCTGTGGCCAGAAAACTGGAAAAGTAGAGGTCAACGTGCTTGATGACTGGGCTGTTGCTCAGCTGTAGTCCTGACTAACTGGAAAAATAAGTCAACAGAAACTTCATAAAGTTCACAACAAAAAAAAAGCAAAGTCCTCTACCTGGCACAGTAATGCAAACAGCTTGAATTGGTCCTGTGAGGAGGGACCACAAACAAAGCCTGCCCTGGGTTTTTACACACTCACCCTATGCATGATAGTCTGGGGTCTTCCAGATGAGACCCTGGCTCCTGCTGTATCTCTTAGTGTCTGGTCAGCTGGTTGGGCCACATGTTCCCTGTGCCCTGTGTTGTGCAGATGGTTGGCACCAGTTCACAGCCTCTTGCCTGGTGCTCCAGCCATTTCCTGCCACCCAGAGCTCAATCAGCAGCAGCACTGCAGCTACACACCAAGCTACTGAATGTATTGCTCAACACTGTCCACCACCCTGCTGTGGATGGGGAGCATGGGAGCAGCTGGGTCAGAGCATGACAGTAAAAACTTTACTTCCTACTTTACCTGAGGAATCTCTACAAATTCCTAGTTTGCAAGCACTTGTCACAACATACAGAGAAAATGGCTTTTGCCTGGTTTTTGTGCCATCCTTAAAACATATTTACATCCAGACATGGTTGTGAAAGGCCTGTGGGAAAAATCTTTACAGTTAGTCCTTATGCCCCTAAGGGTGATGAATATTCAACTTCCAGAGATTCAGCTGCACATATATGTGGCTGCCTCTTCTCCTAAAGGAGGAATTGTTCAACAACAGCTCGACAGTGAGACAAATTAAACCTGCTTACTATTGCTTGCTGCCACAAACAGGGTTGTTTATTCCTTTGCTACACCCCACTCGTGTAGCAGACCTCCTCTATAGCTGGCTGCAGCATTTTGCTGGACTCTGGTAAGCCAGCTAAACTCATGGATCTGGCAGAACATTTCCTTTGGAGGATGGAAATAGCATCTAGAATGTCAGTGAACTAAATTGGTTTATGAGGTGTCAGAGCTAGCCAGAGCTAGCACAGGTGACAGTGGGGAAGAGCTTCAGCAGCAGCTGCCTGCTAGATCTACTCAGCTGAAGATCAAACCAAAGCCGGGGAAGTGAGTGGCTACATATATCTACTCCTCCCCAAGGTGTGTAGGGTTGCTACCTCAATGCCTTCAGAAGCATGGAGGTCTGAACAAAGTTTCTACTAAAACTGCCAAAAGTGCAGCAAAGCTGCCTAAAACTCAGGAACACATACCAATCCAGTGTCGCGCAAAATCATGCCTGACAAAAACACTCAGCCACGGAAAAGTTGTGCCAGCCACTGCCTCCGAACAGCTGAGACATCCCACGGCACCTCCAGGGGGAGGCGTGCTGTCTCCCTTCTCCTC
Source organism: Vireo altiloquus (assembly GCA_013396875.1). Lineage (NCBI taxonomy): Eukaryota > Metazoa > Chordata > Aves > Passeriformes > Vireonidae > Vireo > Vireo altiloquus. The sequence goes on along the minus strand of VZRF01009553.1, from coordinate 47,116 downwards.
CAGATGCTGCTGGAGGAAATGCAGACATTTCACACCTCCAGACAGGCTTCTCTTCAAAATGGAGGAGGCCAGTTTCCTTTAATCTGTAAAAACGGAGGAAGTGTTGGGGGGGAGGAGGAAGAAGGAAGGAGGAAAAGGAGAAGCAGTGTTTTGAGATGAGCTGACATACACGCAGTGTGTTTATCTTCCTAGTATCTGCATGGAGCAGAAGGAAGAGGGTAACACCCAAGTTTGTCTCCTGTACTAATGGGAGTGACTGAGGAAAACAGGCAGGCGCAGAGAAGACTTTCTTTGCCATGGTGGCGGCTGGCAATAGAGCCACACTGCTTGTGGGGCTGTGACAAAAGGGAACAGAGCAGCTGGGATCCTGTGCCAGGGAAGCAAAAAGCCACATCCACACGTGGAACACGCAGGATGGAAAGCTGCAGACAACTGTTGGGGAACAAGGGACAGGAAGCACCCCAGCTGCAGTCATGCCCCTGCAGCCAGGCAGCTTTCGCCAAAAACAGCAAAGCTTGTTCTCCTTATTTCTTCCCTAAGTGGAAAAACTCTAAATGTTCAAAACGGACAGTACTTCCCTGACCGCAGAGAAAACCGCAGAGGAAAAGGAAATGGGATTAGGAAGCCTGGGCAGAAAGAGAACACACACGGATTCAGGAGTAGCAGCAGCCCCACAGAAACAGGGCAGTGGCGGGGCGCCGTGCCAGGCTGTGAGGGAGCCACAGGGGAGCCCAAGTTTGCGGTGCCTCTGAGAGGGAGGCCACGGAGGCGGGGGGGGAGAGAAGGAGGAGGAGGCGGGAGAATGCTGGGGAAGAGGGAAGCGGATCCGGCTTGGGCCGGTTTGAACCGGTTTGGGCCGGTTGGGGCGCTGCAAGGACACAGCAGCTGCTGAGGCCGCCCTTGCAGCCGGGCGGGCGCTACTCTCCGGGACGGATCGCCGGAACTCTCGGAGCGGGGGCACCGCCCCACCGCCGGCAGCCGCGGAATAGCCCGGCCAAGCCACGCCGCCGCCGGGAGCTGGAGCCGCCTCCAGGCGCACTCCGCTCCGGGCTTCTCGCGCGCACCGCGCAGCTCCAGGCCGGCGGCGGGGCAGGAGGCCCCGGTGTCGGGTTTCAGCCGGAGGAGCCGGTTGTGCGGCCGGGGGAGGGGAGCGTGGGGGAAGGGCGCCCCAGGGCCCGGCCTGAGGCGCCGCCGCCGCGGGCAGCCCGCAGGGCAGTGTCCGCCCCTGACGCGGCCCAGCCACCCCCGGAGAGCTGCACCCAGCCGCCCGTGCGGGCCCCACGGCGCACACCCCGCTCCTGCCCGGCGGGAGCGGTCCTGGCGTGGAGTGTGCCCAGCGTTCTGCAGGGAGGAAAAGGCTGTGGGGCAGCGCCGCTGTGACATCGTGGGGTGGGTGGGGAGCCTTTGGATCGCTGGTCATGAGAGCTTGGGTTTTCTCGGTTACTCTTAAGCGTAGGTTTTTGGTCTGAAATGCCCGTTTTCTAAGTTCCTTTTTCACTGTGTTTGCAAATACATTAAGTATTACATTTGATCTGCTGCTGTACCTTTCAAAATACAAAATGGCTTCTGAACCCTTTTGTAGGGGAAGCAACAATGCCCCCTGAAATACATTTGCTGTTTTTCCTTCCGTGGTTGATACAATCTCATTAATGAATCGTCGTGTCAGTAGAGCATTGAGCCACAGACTCCTGACTTCCTTTGGGTGCAATTTCACACTTTAATACTTAAGCTAGTAGAAAGTGCTTTTTTATTCTTTCTCAGCCGAAATTACTGTTAATTACATTGTATTTTATAAATCCATTTCCAATGGTAATCTACAGCATAGTAAGTTCATCAGCTTCTAACAAATGGTACACTTTTCACCTGTAGCCGTTACTTGAATAGAAACAAACTCAATTACTGGTCTTCTTATTGTTTTGTTTTTTCTGTTACACTGGGCTGATAACAGCCATATACATTGGCCCGTGGTGTTTCAGCTTAACAGCTAACTCAAATCATTTAATCATCATACTGAAGAGCAAAAACAGCCTTGACCCCTCTTTTTGTATTAGCTCAGATCTCTCCATGTGTCTTTAATCTCCTCATGAGTGTTTGATCTGCCTCTACTTTTAGTCTTTCATCTCTGCCTCTCCTACTGGGTTATACTGGTCTCCAGATAACTCTCATAAATGGACTATGCTCCCTATCTACCTGTCCATCATTAACAGTGGTTTTACTAATTGTTTGTTGGTTTTTTGTTTCTTGGTCTGTAACCATATGTCAGTTTTTCATTGCTGGCAGAGCTTTGGCAGAGGTGGGAATGGGGATGCAGACAACATGCTCTTTTGCTTAGTTATTGTGATTCATCTAGAGTCTGTAAATCCATTTAGAGACGCCATTGATAAAAATTGTCACCACACAGCAGTGTTATCACAGATCTTGTCAGAACTGGAGCTGCTCTGTTAACTCCAAAGCAGTCACAGGGCATAATCTAGCACAGGCAGAATCTAAGGGTGTAGGAACGGACAGGAGGTGTATTTTGTTCTTAAGAAGTGCAGAGGAGTCAGCATATGTTGATTTGGACAAATTCAAATTTTACAGGCATTAACTATGGACAGAGTTACTGGGCCAGAGGTGTTTGTGTTTCATCTCAGTGTGATTAGTAGAAGAGATTTGCCAGTAGCACATATCCTTATTTCCCTCCAAGAAAATACACAAGTTAATATAGCTTAGTAGCAGGTACTTTTGATCCTTATGATGGAAAAATTAACGAAACAAGAGAAGTTCTTACTGTATGTATCAGTTACTACACTACAGTCAGCTGTGTGGTGGTTTGGGTAAGATAGCTGTGCTGTACTGTTCTGAAATTCCATATAGTCAAAGGATGGGGATGAGTGCCCTCATGTACTGTGGAATTTAAATTATTTAGAAATGCATGGGACAGTTTATTCTCCTAGCTCTGCTTCTGCTTTGGAGTATTTTTTTTGTTTTAAAATGGGTACCTGTGGCCCATCAGAGGAAGAAAGATACTAAATCAAACATTCATTTTCTTTAGTTTTATGGATATTGTGTTTTGAAGCATTTCTGCACTTCAGAAAGTTAGACTTGGTTATCTGTGATTCCAGTGCAGAACTATAATCACCTGCTGCAGACAGATTTTTTTAACCATGCTGATTTGACAATCATGACTCAATGAGTAAGCTGTTTCCTGCCTGTGTCTCTTAAATATTGGTGAATATGTGTTGTTTCAGTCAGGCTCGTTGTGATAATTTTGTCATGTTTGAAGTATATTGAATTTTTATAATAAAAAAATATGTTTAAATTACAAAAGACCATTTTTCTCTTCTCTTTTATCCCACACATCTCTCCCAGACTGTTTATTACAGCATTGTGCTGTAACCATAAGAGTGAGTGTTAAATAAGGGAGTCAAACATGAACTAGATTCGTCATTATTTGCATCTTTCAGATCTTGTGGTTAATACATTTCATGGTAAGTTTATGTTTCGGCACTTTAAAGGAACAACATTGCGTCACCTGTGTCACAGATCCTTTTATAGGGTAGATCTGAAAAAACTGTTCACGCTGAAGGTCCGTGCCAGTCATGTCATGCACAGGACATCTATCATCTGACAGCTAACTGCTAGGCTCTGCCACTCTTCTCAGATTACTGGGGTTTACATTTTTAAATAAATGGAATTGGCAGATATTTTTCACTTATCTGCAAAGACTAGAACTGAAGATTCCATATCTGTAGGCACAATTAAGAATACCACAAGTATCTAAAGCCATATAGGATGCTCAGTGACATATTTTGCTTTCATTGCTTTTTATCCATTGCTGCCTAGGCAACAACAAACTTTGAACATGGGTCCTGCAAGATAAGTGAGAGAGAAATACAGTCTTTTTAGTGTAAATTCTCCATATACAAGCGTACTGTAAAGCATTGCTTATCAAAATTGAATACTTACACATGGAACTTGTTTATTTAGTTCTTAATTTGCCTGATGTTTTTAATGTAGTATAAAACCATAGAACTAACAAAATACTCTTCTAGAAGATCTTAGAGCATCTTCTTTTTTCGTCATTGTCTTTTCTTTGAACATAATGTCTTGATCAAACTTCAGTTGGTGTAATTACATTTTGGTCAGCTTAAGATTTAAGCCATTGTGGTATTCAGCATGTGTTTTCAGAGTTACAGAGGTACTTTGTTCTGACCCAGATCTGGCTGAATTTTAACTAGGCAAACAGATCTCCTAGGGATAACCTGAAGTGGAGGATCTGGAGCCCAAGTCTTACGAGGAGCAGCTGAGGGAGGTGTGGATGTTCAGTCTGTAGAACGGAAGGCTCAGGAGAGATGTTTTCACTCTACGACTACCTGAAAGGAGGCTGTAGCAAGTGGGGGTCAGTCTTTTCTCCAAGTAACGACAGGACAAGAGGAAGCGCGCTCAAGTTGCACCAGGGGAGGTTTACACTGGATATTAGGAAAAATTTGTTCATGAAAAGGATTTTCAACTAGGAACAGGTTGCCTAGGGAAGTGGTGGAGTCACTTCCTGGAGGTATTTAAAAGACATATACAAGTAGCACTTGGGGACATGGTTTAGTGGTGGACTTGGCAGTGCTGGGTTAATGGTTGGACTTGAAAGATTGTAGAGGTTTTTTCCAGTACTTCTTTACCACACTTCCAGTACATGTTATGTTTTTTTCACAAGATCTTGGCCATGTGCAATGTACAGAATTAATCAAAATTATACAATAAAGGAAACATCCACAAAAGCCTTGTGGTTTTTGATGTAGACAGATGTTGTGTGGTAGGCCACCATCGTTAGTCTAGGCATTGCTCATGTTTTTTAACAGTTTACACCTCTGCGAAGTCTCTCTATTTGTTGGGCCTTGGCTAATAGCTTCTGTTGGTTTTAATTGTAAAAAAGCCTGAATCACTCATTCTGTTAATATTTGGTCAATTTTTAACTTACTGCTGTCTCAAAGAAATGTGGGCTCTTTGATATCTTTACAACACTAGAACAGGATGTTGTTTCCCTTTCTTTGGGGACATATTGATTCTGACTGGCCACTAATTGACATTTTCTTTGCTTCTTCTATCTTCTTAAAAATAAGATTTCTTCATTTTTGTTATGCATACAAAACAAATAAAATTCTTAGTTGCTGTACCATTTAGGAAATGCTTTGCACCTTGTTACTGTTGGAGGATTAAAATGCAGACGATATACTTCTAAGATGAGTAATTGCTTTTCTGTGTTACTATGTTTGCTTCATTTTCTATAGCAGTTCATAGGTAAAAACCTGTGTTAAAATCCCACATGTAGTTCCTTGATGATAATCTAGCTTTCTTTCACAGGTAGAGTAAAAACTTTCTCATGTATTCATTTATTATTGCTTTAGGGAATATCTAATTACCTCCCACTGGAAAAAGGAGTGTTATGTCCTTTGGGATAATTGAGACCAGTAGTCTGGTTTCAGGGCAAGTTTACTGTTGCTCCAAAATTCTCCAAATCTTTGAGAGCAAGAGAGATTGTTCTCCACTTTGGGTTCTTGATCACAGCAATAAGACCCTTGGCAAGTAATGTATTTAGGGGACAAAATGCTTTATTCTCTTGTGCTGTTAAGTCAAATGGAAAAACAACAGAACAACAACAAAAGCCAACACCAAAACAAACAAACAAAACCCAGATGAATTAATTTTGCTTGGAGCATTTAAAAATACTTTCCAGCTGAAATTAAACATGGAAATTTCTCAAGGCCTAATGTGGACAGCTAAAACACAATACTTTAAAAAGCCCCATATATAAAAATTTAAAACTATTTTGAACCTTCAGTAATGATGTATTAACAAGGGTCTGTTAAAATGAATAATGGGGACTCACAATAAATTTTAAAGGTAAGGAGTTAGATTTTTTTCTCCAGAGATTGCATGCTCTAAAACTTCCATTAGTGTTTTCTGGCTTGTGGTTGTTTGCAGTAGAATAGTTACTGGAAAGGCTTAGGGGATCATTAGTTTTCTCTTTAATTGTCTGACCTACAATTAGTATTGTCTGGCAGTCTCTCTTAAATTACCTGAGAGGGGGGGAAACCTGATCTGCTGCTCACCACCTGATTCATTCACATGATGGCCACATCCAGACCTGACTGCCTCTGAAAAGTTGCTTGAAGAAGATCAGAGAAGAATTAAGAACACCTCTTCCTCTGTAGGTGTCTTAAGAATTTACATTAGTGAGGTATTATGTATTTCCCTAAGTTTAAATAGCAGCATTGTCATGATTGCTGTTTTTTTACAGTCTAAAGTATTTTGGTGTCGGTGATTGAAAACACGGACTTCACCGGGTACATGCAAAGCCAACTTTTATTGTACAAAGCACATCTTATATACTGTTCCAAAGCTAGCAGTTCAACAACCACCAACTTCAACTTCTACGATTACATCTTTAGCATCTCAAGCAGTTACTGATTACAACTTCTTTGCTTAATCTCCTGTTAACTGTCCTACTTTTGCCTCGCCTTCTCCTCTTTATTTGTCTCCTGTTCTTTTGTTTTACCTACTGATAGACCTGGGGTACGCCCATCACCCCCAGAGCCCCACACCAACAAAAGCCATCCTCTCTGGTGGCATTTTGCACTCCCACATATCCCCCTTCTTTTTTCAACAATTAAAACCTGCAAAAACACTATGTTTATGTGGGTACTGCTTACAAAAAGGTTTGTAAAAAGCCTAGCTAAGGTGGCCACTAAAAGTTATCATTGGATGAATTGGGGTGCTGCCAGTCTATCTTGTCTTCCCAGTTGTCCCAGGAAGAGCTAGTCTCTCACAATCCCTGTAAGACATTCCTCAGCCTAACGTGATGGGGGAGGT
>VZRF01009553.1:0-39939 GCA_013396875.1 Vireo altiloquus | reverse complement strand
TACAACTAAATCCTTTTATAATGACATTATGTATTAACGCTATCTGGATCCAGAAATATACTACAATCACACAGCTAACTTTAAATTTCTATAATAAAGTCATGTCAAAATCTACACCTTAGTAAAAATATAAAGTTAGTTTTTAACAGAAGCAAAAAATGACTTAACAATACCTAAATTCATTAATTTTCCTTCACAGAATGTATATTAGTCCAGACCTCGGACATTACAATTATATTAACATTAATATAATGTTAATATAAGTAAGTAGTTTCAAAAGATAAAAAGTTCTGAGTCAGAAGTTGCTGCAGGATGAGAGGGTTGCTCATTCTAGTGGTAACTTTTTTTTCACATCAGGGAAGCAGCAAGGTGAGAGCTGTTCTTCTAGGTTTTTTTAAGTAGGGAAAGGGAACTTCGAAAAAACATAAAGGACAGCTTACAAATTATTACAGCAAAAAGCAATTGTAACTATACAGGGTGTCACAAAGTGGTGTGGTAAAAAGCAATCTTTGGGGTAGGGTTGAGGATTGTGGCAACATTCAGAATAACATAAACAGAAGAGTTCCACGGACCAGCTGCAGGACATGCCTAGCCTGCAGTCGCTCCCGCACAAGGCGGTGCAAATGCTGCAGTCCCCACCAAGGTCTTTTCTTCAGCCCTGCATCGGCTCACAAGGGTCTGCAGGAGACGGCAGACCTGGCCGTGGCGGGAGTGGCGCGGGTCAGGGCCACGCTGGGGCAGCTTTGCAGGGCTCTGGCGGCACCGGCCACGCCTCTCCGGGCCTGCCACGCCTGGGGAGCAGGGATGTGGTATTGCCACTGCTGGTGCCACCGGGCTCCCCAGCCCATCTCCTCACTTCCCATACGGAGAGAGCCACGCTTTCCCCACTGGACCCACTGTGCAGCCGCTGTGGCGTTCGCCGCCGTCCCCCGGCCGTGCCATGTGCTCGCTGGGGCGGCGTGGCTCTGCCATGTGCTCGCCGCCATGTGCTCGCTGGGGCGGGGCGGCTCTGCCATGTGCTCGCCGCCGTGTGCTCGCCAGCACCGCGCTCTCACTGCCGCCACTATGGTGCCATGCCTGCCCGCTGCTTCTGCTGCCGCTGCTACACTCTGGCAGAGGGCAAATGGAGAGGGAAAACTAGCCGCAAGGGATCCCCTGGCTCCATGCCACTCGCCGCGACACGGCTCCAGCTAATGCCGCATGGCTCAGGGCGGCGCAAGCTCTTCTGCAATACTGTCCCGCTCCCCTCCAGGGTCAAACGGGTCAGGGAACGAGGGACCATCTTCTGGTTCTCCTCCCACAGCCCCGACAAACTTACGATCTTTCGCTAGCGGCTCAGAAGGGGAACTGCCTTCAAAAGCACCTTTCTCTTTGTTAGTCTTTTCCTGCACTTTAATAGCCTCCAGTATCGCCTTCCATGCAGGCAGCATTTGAGCGGCCGCCTCATATCCTCTTGTAGTGTGATCGCATAATATATCTCTCACCTCGTCCCGCACCTCCGATGAAAAAGCGGTGCTCGGGTTTCGCGCCGGCATTTTGAAAGCTGCCCAACACAGCGTAATTTTAAGGGATTGGGGAAGCACGGACTTTCCATGTTTTTCGAGTAAAGCCACCCAACGCAGCATAATTAAATGAGACATGAGTTTGAAAACATGGCTATCTGATGAAGACTCTCCTGTCCCCATGTCCCCTGTGGCTCATCTTCAGCCTCTGAAGGGATTAATCGCTGCCCAGCTTTCCTGCTTCCTTCAGCAGCACTTTAGTTCCACGGGGCTCACCAACGGACGCACAGATAGGCGTATCAGATCATCCTCAGATGAGGCACCATTTGTCGGTGATTGAAAACACAGACTTCACCGGGTACATGCAAAGCCAACTTTTATTGTACAAAGCACATCTTATATACTGTTCCAAAGCTAGCAGTTCAACAACCACCAACTTCAACTTCTACGATTACATCTTTAGCATCTCAAGCAGTTACTGATTACAACTTCTTTGCTTAATCTCCTGTTAACTGTCCTACTTTTGCCTCGCCTTCTCCTCTTTATTTGTCTCCTGTTCTTTTGTTTTACCTACTGATAGACCTGGGGTACGCCCATCACCCCCAGAGCCCCACACCAACAAAAGCCATCCTCTCTGGTGACATTTTGCACTCCCACATTTTGGTTACTCGGAACTTGACAAAAAGAGGGAAGGAGGAAGAGAAGAATGCAAAACTATATGTATCTCCTTTCTCGCAAAGTGAAACAAAATTAGAAGAGTTGAGGACAGGTCCTGTGAGACAGCGCCAGAAATGAGCAACTATGGTGAGAGAATAGGAAGAGAGAATAGGTTGGAAAAATTACACAAGGCCTAGGAGGAAAAATGAAAGGATTGTAGATGGAAAAAAGACAGTAAGTGAGGGAGGTTGGCAGAGTCTTGTGGTTTAGGACTTGTACTTCCCAATTCAGCATCCCCACCAAGACTCTCCAAACCACACTTCACTCTTTCTCACTCCCCCATTTCCCCCTCCCCCTCCCCACTGTGATAAGATAGAGAGAAGAATTGAAGGCACAAAAGGCGAAGATCACCAGTTGAGATAAGAGCAATTTACTGGAAACAGCAGTGAGATAAGAAAATTAATAAGAACAGAAACAATACTAACGACAGGGGGAAAAGAAATTATTCTCACAGAAAAAGAATGATAATAGACAACACTGGTTCCCTCTGCCCCGTTTTCTAAACTAGAAGGAAAACTCTATCCCTGGAAGAGAGTCTCTTTCCCCTGCTCCAGCAATGATATGAGGTGGTATAGGATGACCTCTGCATCCTAATACTGCCCCCTCCAGAAAACTTTAAAAAATTTATCCTAACACAGAAGAAAGGAATAAATCAGGAAGAAGTTAAATGAAGAATAAAACAGACAGAGAAAAAGTAGGAATTAAACAAGTAGATTTGCAGCCTTATTTCCAGAAATCCTTCGGAGGTCAGAATATCTCCATATTCTGCTTTTTTTCTCACAGATTTATCTTCTGAATGTTAAAAAATTTTGATTGCCATACTCCAGCTTAGAGTTCATAGCACAAAACATGATGCATCTTGGTACAGCAGTGCAGACTATGGTTTATTAACATCCATGTAGTTATTGGGCTTTGCCTCAGAGCTGGGATAAAGTTAGTAATGTCATACTCCTGGAGATACCTTTTTAATGACATTCTTTGATTGGACAGTAGCATTCTTCTGAGTTACAGTTTTTATGAATGCATTTGTCTGATTTCCATAGTTTACTCATAGGTGATGGTGGTGGGTGTTTAATGAACATGCTCTGTAATACTTCCTTTCCTGAACTGGACTAAGGAACTTTCAGCATTAATTTTTCGTTATGCTGGAAGAGTATCTCACTTTTAATTAAGCAACAACTACCTTGTTTCAATCAAGAATAGAAAGGTTTGTATCCCTAGACAGTGCCAGAGAATGGTTTCTCTCACCAAATATGCGCATGTATTGGCAAATAAAACAAGCAAATATCAGACTTGTGTGGGAGAAATATATTTTGCCAGCAGTTTTCTAAGGAAGTGTCTCCTGTTATTAGATTCCTGGTGGTTTCAGGTAATATCACAGTGTACAGTTTTTCTGAAGAAGTGGAATTGACCAAAGAGCCTCCAGCTTCCATTGTCATTTTTAACCTGCCAGAAAGTAATTCACAGTTCTCCAAGTCTGAGCAATAACTTGGGTAATTATATAAGGTGCTGCACCAGTTCTGGATCACACATTGCCCCATACTTGTATTGCGTATCCCTTGGCTAGAAGTAAGGAATGCACGTACTGAATGTCATAGATTTCACATGGATATTTTCTAACAGTGCCTCTTATCACAGCAATTCATTTGTTAAAACAACTTATTTCTTGTTTTGCTCTCGTTGTTTGTAAGTTCTTTTTCTTTAATGTTGAGGTTAGACAAAGTGTTCAATGTTTGATACCATAGGGAGTAAGTAGTTTCCAAACGCCAACAGAGGTATATAAAAAACTTTCCCAGAGTGAGAGAGAAATGCTGAAAACTGATGAGACACTGCAGCATATTTTGAAATACCATTAATTTATGTCTTGCTAATGGGTATATGTCATAGTTCCAAATTTTTCCTTATGTAATTTGAGCAGGACACATGCTTTCAAGCAAACTGTACTTCCTTATCTAAAATGAAAAGGCAAAAGTACTTTGAAGTCTTACTGTGAAATGCTTAATGCAATTAAGACTATGAAACCAGGGAGGAATAACAAAAAGTGTTTATCTTCCTTTACGCTTACATTAGGATTGCTAAAAAAAGGGGGAAGGAGGGAGAATTTTACTTGTTGATCATTCAAATAACTCACAAGTGAACAATAGTGCTTTAACCAAAAGCCTGTGTCTGGAATGGAAATCTTCTCCCACACCCTTCCAGACTGACCTGCCCTTCCCCCATCTACCATAGCTCCTATTTCAGAGCTGAGATGGTCGCCAGAGACTGTGAGCTGCCAGGAGGAATGCATTATTTGCTGAAAAGAAAAACAGAGGTGCAACCACTAACTGCCCACTCCTGCCCCACTCCCCACATGCCAAGACAGATTTCTGCGTGAGATGAACTTGCTATTGCTCATTGGTACAGCAAATCTCATACAAATCATGTGTGCCCACCTACATGAGGACTTTATCATGATCAAGAGGCTGCATCTCCTCCCAGAAAGCTGAGTAGCTTGAGGTCATGAGGTCATGGCAGCTAATTTGTCCATGTGTTGTCGTGTGATCAAGTCCTAAAGCCAAATCCAGATTATTGTTCTTATGTGATTTAGGCAGTCTGCTTACATCTGCTAGGAAGAGAAGACGAATCAATAAAGAAAGTTTATAAAAGGGCACCAAGATTACGCTGTTGTCCTTGGGCACAGGACATTTAGCAGCAGGTCTTGCCTCTACTAAGAAATGTTTATTTAATAGTTACATTTTGTACCAATAGACACTGCAAGTGGATATGTATCAATAGTTGAGGGTCTTTTGCTCCTGCTTTGAACAAAAACAAATCTGCATCACTGCCTCTTGCACTATAGCTGCATCTCTGAATTTTTGGCTCTGTGGCTCCATTATTCATGGAGACTGGGATGGCTGAATTTTCTTCAGCTTTGTCAGTCAAAGTCTAAGAAATCGGGAAGAACAGTTCCAAAATCTGAAATTAAAAATTCAGTCTTAGAAAAGTATCATAAAAGGATACTTTTGCTTTTCTTCTTCTGCATCTTTTCTTTGGCAATGAATATTCAATCACTACTAATCATCAACCAGAATTGCAGCATTTGTGTTAATGTGTGCACACTGTGCTTGGAATATATTTTGATTCCCAGATAAGTTTTACATTGAACTGCAAGAGGACCTCTCCGTGGAATTAGGTGTGATGAGGCAAAGGAAATTACTTGGAAAAATGGCTGGACAGAGTGACTTGATAGCAATATAATAAAATCAACATTAAACATCTGTAAATAGATGAACAAATTCAGCCCAGTGGCATTCGCTACTACGGGAATTTTTATTCAAATAAGCATTCAGATATGTTTTTCCCTTGAAATACTCATTTTTGTCCAATAAACATTCTTTATATCATGTCCTCATGGTAAGTGTGGAATGAAGAGGGTTTTCCCTACCAAAGCTCAGCATTTTAGGGTGACACAGCAAAAAAAAAAAAGGGTCAGGGGATTTCTGTATAACTAAAAAACTGTGAAATAAGCTGGGGTGTAAATTTAAGAGCACAACAGCTATTCTCACTCCTTAACTAACATGGAAAGCACTCATATTCTGTTTTTGATTATCAATGTTATATGGGCAGGTAGACAAACTCTCACTTAAAATGTTTGTTTTAACCATACTTTGAGGTTAGGTTGAGTTGGAAGAGGCAATGAATTTAAAAGTACGATGTCTGCTCTTAGAATAACTTTGAATAACTGCGCATGAATATTCCTTATTTAGAATAAAATATTTACACATGGATCTAATCAGCAATAGCTTCGTGTGCAAGCAAGTATTAATAAAGTATTTACTTGAGTCTTAAGTGACAGAATTTGTCAGTCAAAGAGTGGACATTTGTTAATTCTGTTATAGATAAGCTAATTAAGTTGCTGGGTATGTTGATGAGGGTCATGTTCGTGTTGCTGTTAAAGTGATGGGGTCGGGTCCTACCTCGGTTGCTGTGGTTGTTAAAGGGGGGTTGGGACACGTTGTGCATTGTTACGGTGTAGTGATCAAATATGTACGTTAGATGGGGATTGAGAATCGGCAGCTAAAAGGAACTCTCTGGAAAAAACCTAAGTTAAAGCAGATGATGTCACTGGCACTTCCTCCACATTGGATGGGTGAGTGGACTGACCAACCACGTGACTCCTTTCCAAAATGAGTGGTCAGGAATGCTCCACACAAATGAACCAGTCAACACCCTACAAAACAAGCCAGTCTAGAAGGAGCATTCCTGATCCACCTAAAGTCTATAAAAAGGGCTCTGGTAGGTGGGGCCTCGTTGTCCTGTGGCATCCATCACATAGAGAGCACCATCCGCTTTGCCGCTGGAGTTCAGGCTTATCTTGAACTCGCTTGTCCTTATCTGTTTTGTTATTTAATAAACCAGTTAACCCTTTACAGTGACTGGCCTCCTCTTTTTCAATTTGGGGGCTCGTCCGGGATACACCCCACCCAACGTGGTCCTGGGGAAGGACCAAACTCAGGAAGATGCATCCAGCCGATTTTGGGTGACTGAAATGGGATTTCTTTGCAAACGAGGAAGGGTTGCCGGCTATACCCGAGCGGATAAGGACCCAGCAAACCAGACCAGGAAGACCCTCCGGGAGAGGCGGGACTCGCGAAGAAGCTGTGAGTAGCTGCGAGTGGGTACGCAGATGGGGAGTTCAATCATCTGGAGAGTGAGTAAGGCGGGGACTGGCAGCCGGATCCTTGAAGCAAGTGTGGACCCCAGTGCTGGCAAGGGCGGGGTGGCCAGGAAAAGGGGGAAGTGAGTGGTGGTGGTGGTAGCGTGCACTCTGAGGGATCCCATTAGACCCTGGGAGGCGGGGAGAAGGATAGCACGTCCCCAAACCTGACCCTTTAACCCACGTAGACCCCACTCACTCAAGAAACCCCAGTAGGCTGACCCAGCTAATGGATAGCGGAGACCAGGGGTGGGGGCAGGTTGGTGCAATTTTCAGACACTCCTGTGGGTGTCCAAAAGCCTCTGGGGCTCCACTCCCTAGTCGTGACAGGCATTGGGGCAGCTGGCTAGGGAGGACGGGGGAAACTGAACCTTCAAAGCAGTAGAAGCCTGCACACAGGTGTGGGCTGACTGAGGGGGAAGGCAGTGGTGCTGCGGCTTGTAAGCCCCTGGAGGGTAGTGCCCCTTGACTGAAGACCAGGGAGTGCCCTGATTCTTGGGGGTGATCAAGGCTCTAGGACTTCAGGGTGAACTGGATACTCCTGGCCAGTGACTGTCAGATCAGGGGCGGCTGCTGGCCAGGGGAGTGCTCCATTACTGGACAGGGAGGGGGGAGAGGTGTTCCACTGAGGAGAATAGGACCCCGATTAGGTGGCTCACGCATGGAGCCAGGGGGGCTGACTGGGGGAAGTCTTGCTTCATAACACAGTGGCTGCCTAAGGAGCACAGGAACGCAAGCCGCTGGCTGGGAGAAGTCCCATTGCTTGCTAGATGCAGGAGGGAAGTTAGATCCTGCCTGCTAGAGTTTAGATTGTGGTTTGGTTGGGGATTAAGGTTGTGTTGGAAAGTGGATTTTTTTCCTGGGTTTTTGAGGGTCTTCCAGGACAGTTTTGAATTTGTTAATGTTGGGTTGTGAGGTTGGTGCATGCTGGTGAATGAGGTCTTGGGGTGAGGCAAGTGCCGAAGGTTCTCAAGCCACTTATCAGGCAGGGTTCTTTTTGTGTCTGAGGTTGGTCTTTTTCTTTGTACTGTAGGTTACAAGGGCACCTCTGTTAGTTTCATCAGTGGTGGCAGGTTGAGGACATTGGCCACCATTTTTGGTGTACGGGTGGTGGACGCTGCCATTTTGTACTGGTGGTGGTCAATGCCATTTTGTATAGGTAGTGGACACCACCATCATGTACAGTGGTGGTCGCTGCCATTTTGTAGGGGTGGTGGACATCGCCATCTTGTATAGGTGGTGGACACTGCCATTTTGTACAGGTGGGGGTTCCTGCTACTTTGGACCAGTGTTAATTGCCATATTGGGAGTAGCGTGGGAATTTTTCTTTGAAAATTCTCATCAAAGGGAACGTTGAGAGATGGCAACCACATAGAGGGTGGTAGTTACCATCTTGAAAGAGGATCCAGGACTGTGGGAATTTCCCGGTTCCCACAATTTGATTCAACAAGCCCAAATTCTAAGATTCAGCATGGTGCGTGTTTCTTTTAGGTAAGTTCAGTTAGCTTCCTCTGGCTGGTTTTGTCAGAACAGGGTAGTCGGTTTAATAGCCAGAGGAAAAGAACCGAAGGTAGTTGAGACAACAAAGAGGTGTAGTGAAT
This sequence comes from Vireo altiloquus, assembly GCA_013396875.1. Lineage (NCBI taxonomy): Eukaryota > Metazoa > Chordata > Aves > Passeriformes > Vireonidae > Vireo > Vireo altiloquus. Next base: position 31,423 of record VZRF01009553.1, on the reverse strand, counting down.
CACTGAATAAGGATAAAATCTAAAGTGTGAGGAGAAATGGGTCAGTGTGCAGGTAGACCATGTAGCAGGAAGAAGAGGGGGAAAGAAGAGGTCAAGGAAATTCCTCCTTACAGCCTGTTGGGAGAAATCTTAGAAAAATGGGGGGAAACCGAGGAAGAAAAGGGGCTGGATAAGATAAAGCTAATAAGGTATTGTGTGGAAGTGTGGCCTAAGGAGAAAATCCAGGAGGGACCAATATACTGGCCATGGTATGGGGTGAAGGAGAGATGGCTATGTGTATAGCCCTGAATAAAGTGGTGAGTAATAGGAAAGAGATTGATAAAGAGATGAAGTATGTGGAGTATTGGCTGGGGAGAATGAAAGTGGATGAAGCAACTGTGTTTAAGCTTTCTAGGGAAAAGAGAGGAGAAACAGAGTTAACATCTGCAGGGAGATGGGACCCGCCGGAGTACCTTCCTCCTCCTCCCCCTCCTTCTCCTCACATGCCAATTTTCCCAGCCACCTCAACAACCCCCCCCCACCCCTAGCACCTATATTTTCCACACCCTCAAATATCCAGGCTTCAATAACCTCAAAGACTCTTCTCACTCCCTCATTTGTCCCACCAATGTCCAATCCAACAAATGTTTCAACTATACCCTTTTGTGAAGCCTCTTCTTCCACTTCCCCTAACACACCAACAGTAAATACTTTGTGCCCTACACCCACCCTCTCCACCCCTTTTAAACCCCAGACTATTGGTACTACATACAATACACCTGTGCAACCGATACCTATGTCCCTTATGTCTGTCTCCAAGCTCCCCACATCCCGTCACCCTGACTGTACCTTACCATCAGTACCCCTGCCATCGGCACCTACATCTCCTACCCCTCCAGAGACTCAGGCTGACAATACTCCAATAAAGACACCCGAGGGGTCTGTGATTCTATTTCTTGAACCTTCTGCGAACTCACCTCTCCCTCTCAACCCTCCGTGGGACACCTGTCCCACAGTCAGTCTGGGGAAGCCAAGAGTCCAAATGGAAACAAGTACTGCGGCTGAGGGCCCTTATCTGGGAACCAGGTCAAAAGCAGCAAAAGGTGACTCAGTGGTAGGTAAAGTGGAGAATCTGTTCCCTCTGAGGGAAGTCTCAATGGGAGGAATGCGGGGGGGATAGGCTTTGTAAATGCACCACTGACGGCCTCAGAAGTGAGTGCCTTCAAAATGGAGATTAAGAGCTTAATGGAAGATCTGGCGAGTATCTCCCATCAGGGGGACCAGTTTCTGGGCCCAAGCATTTACACCTGGGAGGAACTGAATTCCATCTTGGTCATCCTGTTTTCCCCGGAGGAAGTACAACTAATCAGGGTAGCAGGAATGAGGATTTGGGAGCATGAGAACAGGCCTGGCCCTCCAGGGGAGCAGGAGATGCCCTTAAACCCTCCTGACTGGGATCCCAATAATGAAGAGGGCAGAATAGTCCCGAATAATAGTCCCGAAACATGTGGGACTATTGAACATTAGTGGTGCAGGGTATCAAGGAAGCAGTCCTTAGAACAATAATGTTAAACTGGCCTTTGATAGCCAACAAGATAAAAATGAAAGACCGAATGCCTGGCTATCAAGATTGAAAATAAACTTTCAGTTATATTCCAGTATTGCCCCTGAAAGTCAAGAGGGACAGGGACAGTTGGTACTAAAGGTCCAGTTTGTGACCCGGTCATGGCCCCACATAAGATGGAAATTAGAAAAAACTAGAAGACTGGCAGGAAAAAGATCGAAACAAACTGTTGAAGGAGGCACAGAGAGTTTACCTGAGGAGGGAAGATGAGAAAAGCAAAGCTAAAGCAAGGATTATGATCACAATGGCCAGAGAGGGTACGAGAGAGGCCAAGGTGAGATCAAGTGAGGGGAACGACAGAGGGAATGAGAGAGGCTGAGGTGACGCAGAGGGAGTAATTTGTGGGCAGGTGTTATTATTGTGGGGAAAGGTGACACATGAGGAGTAGCTGCAAGAAATGGGAAAGAGATCAGAGAGTGTTTCGGGAATCATGGGAAGATGAGATGAGAGACTTGGGGTGTCAGGGGCTCTACCCCCTGGGGAAGTTATATAAACAAGTAGTAGAGCCCTTGGTAAATTTGGAAATTGGTCCTAAGGGGGAAGAATTTGAATTTCTAGTGGACACAGGGGCAGACCGATCATGTGTCCAAAAATTACCAGCGGGGCGTGATATGGGGGAGAAAGTTTGCAATGTTAAGAGAGCAAAAGGGGAACCTTTCGGAGTGTCAGTGATCAAAGAAGTATTGATCAGGGTTAACTCCAAAGAAGTTAGGTGTGACTTGTTATACTTGCCAAAATTGGGGTATAACCTGTTGAGGAGGGATTTACAGGTAGAACTGAAGATTGGAGTAATCCCTGGGGAAAAGTGTATGGTAGTAAAGATGATGCCACTAAAAGAAGATGAAGTGGAGATTGATCTTGTGGTGTGGGTCAAAGGAGGGGCCCAAGGACTGTTAAATATAACCCCAATTAGAGTGGAGATTCAACAGTGAGTTCCACCGGTGAGGATAAAACAATATCCTACCTTTGCAGATGGAAGAAGAGGCCTGGCTGAGGTGGTAAAGAATTTGATAAAGGAAGGGGTCTTAGAAAAGTGCATGTCACCCTCTAACACTCCAGTGTTATCGGTGAAGAAGCCTGATGGGACCTATAGGCTCGTGCAGGACTTACGGGAGATAAAGAAGCATATTATCCCCAAGTTTCCAGTTGTGCCAAATCCATATACACTATTTAATAAGATCCCCTCAAGTCACAGATGGTTTCGTGTGATAGATCTCAAAGATGCCTTTTGGGCCTGCTCTTTGTCCCAGGAAAGTTGAGATCTATTTGCTTTCAAATGGGAAAATCCAGATTTGGGGACAAAACAGCAACTGTGGTAGACCCATTTACCACAAGCGTTCACCGAATCCCCAAATCTGTTTGGGCAGGCTCTAGAAGAGCTCCTAAAACAGTTTCAACTAACAGAAAAGACTCCGCTCTTACAATATGCAGATCATCTTGGTAGCCGGGTAAGAGGAAGACCAAACCCAAAGGACAACTGTGGATCTGTTGAATTACCTTGGGAAAATGGGGTTAGAAGTGTCAAAAAGAAAACTACAATTTGTTGGGACAGAAGTAAAATATTTAGGCCATATTATTGGGGATGGATACAGAAAGTGCAGAAAGAGTTCAAGGCATCGTATCAATACCCCCACCGAAAACAAAACAAGCTATAACAAAGTTATTGGGACCAATTGACTACTGTAAATTGTGGATTGAGGGGTAGACTAATTTAGTCAGATTCCTATATGACAAATTAAGCGAATCATAAAATTTCAGTTGGAGTAATGAAGATGACCACAGATTGAAAGACTTGAAAGATAGATGAATGAAAAACCCAGTTTTAAGCTTACTAGATCTGGGAAGTCGTTTGAGTTACTTACTAATGCAAAGGACGGCAGAGCTTATGAGGTACTGGCACAAGACTGGTGTGGAAACAGGAAACCGGTGCTCTACCTCTCAAAATTGTTGGACCCAGTGGTTAGGAGGTGGCCCAGCTGCCTCTAGGTGTGACCCAGCTGCCTCCAGGCAGCAGCAATGACCTTGATAAAAGAGGGCCACAAACTTACCTTGGGGGTAAATTAAGAGTTTACACTACGCACAATATTAAAACCATCCTGACTCAGAAGGCTAGTCAATGGCTTTCAGATAGCTGAATATTAACTTATGAATTGGTTCTATCAGGTGAGGAACACCTAGAATTGGCCGTCACCAAAATACAAAATCCTTCTCAGGTCCTGTCCAGGGTCCCAGCTGAGAATTTAGAACACCATTGCTTAGAGATAATTGAATTACAAACTAAAATTAGAGAAGATCTTCAAGATAAGCCCCTATTGGATGGAGAAGTATTATTTATAGACGGATCATCACGAGTAGTGGGAGGAAAGCGGACCTCAGGGTATGCCATAGTGAATGGAGATAAAATGGAAATAGTAGAAAAAGGAAAATTACCATCCTCATGGTCAGCACAATCGTGCGAGATCTTTGCCCTGAAGAAAGGACTAGAAAAGTTAAAAGGGAGAAGTGGGACTAAATACACAGACTCAAAGTATGCATATGGCATAGTCCATACTTTCGGAAAGATCCGCATGGAAGAAGGCTTTTTGAATTCAAAAGGGAAGAGTGTGGCACACAAGAAATTAGTTAAGGAAGTTCTGGAAGTACTACTTGAGGAGATCGCTGTGGTCCATGTTAAGGGACACTAACAACGAGAGACCTTTGAGGCAAAAGGAAACCAGCTGGCGGATCAGATGGCCAAGGAGGCAGCGGTGGGAATGGAAGAGGAGGGAATAGCATGGATGGGGGCCATAGAAGGAACAGATGAACATGTCCCACAACTCAGTGAAAAAGAACAAGAGGTAATCAAGAGAGGAGGGATACAAGATGAGAAAGGAAAATGGTACATGCCAGATGACAGGCAAGCTCTGAATAAGACCTTAACCAGAAGAATTTTAGAGGGGCTCCATAATGCCACACATTGGGAACGCAGACCTTCTGTGACCACTTCCTCAGGATATATGTATGTGTGGGAGTATTTGAAGTGGCAAGAGCGGTTACTAGAGACTGTATGCTATGTCTGAAAGTAAGCAAAAGGATTATGAGGAAAGTGACGCCAGGGGGGAGAGAGCTAGCCATGAGACCTTTCCAAAAAGCCCAGGTGGACTTCACGGAACTCCCTAAGATACAAAAATTCAAATATTTGCTAGTTATTGTGGACCACATGACTCACTGGGTCAAGGCCTTCCTGACCACCAATGCCTTGGCCCATGCAGTTAGTAAAATACTGTTAGAACAAATCATACCGAGATACAGGATAGTACACACCATAGATTCTGACAGGGGCCCCCATTTTACTTCTGGGGTACTCCAGCAGACCATGACAGCTGTGGGAGTTCAGTGGAGTCTGCACACACCTTGGAGGCCCCAGAGCTCAGGAAGGGTGGAGCGGACTAATCAGTCACTGAAAAATATTCTTACTTAAATTGATCATGGAAACCAAAATTAATTGGTTGAAATGTCTTCCCTTGGCCCTAATGAACATCAGAACAAGAGCGCGAACTGATATTGGAGTCTCACCCTATGAGGCTTTATTTGGCCTACCTTTCCTAACAACAAATAACTACACTGGAACATATGAGGAAGGAGAATGTGGGATCAGGAAGTACGTTCAGACAATCACTACCACCTTGGAAGACTTAAAAAAAGGGGCTATCTACCCCAGAGCATCCCTGCTGACTTCAAAACACACCAATTCAAGCCTGGAGATTGGGTCCTAGTAAAGGCGTGGAAGGAGAACCCCCTTACCCCGAAATGGGAAGGCTCCTACCAAGTCCTCCTTACCACTGAAACAGCAATACGGACAAAAGAAAAGGGATGGAGCCATGCTACACGAGTAAAGGGCCCGGTACCTGCCCCAACAGAATGGGAAGCAACAAACCATGATGAAATTAGGCTGACGCTTCAGAAAAGATCCAGAGACGGAAATTAAAGAGAAAAGATTTGTAATAATATGGTTAAAACAGTAAATAGGCTTTGTATGTAAGATTGTAACTACTGGGCTTCTTGTATGTTACAGATATACCAAGGATTTGGAGCCATAGAACCTTCTCCATCCAGATAGTGATCAGGCCCTAAAACAAGAAAGTAAGGGGTTGATACAACAAGGGCAGGAATGAGTTTCCAAAGCCAACAAGGACAGCAGGTGATGAGGTTCTCAGGGGGCAAGACTGGACCGGGCTCTGCTCTCGCTGGAAACTACACCAATTGCCTTGTAAGCAGCACCCTCATAGGCACAGGAACCAGAGGAGCATCTTGTACCAAACCCCTGCTGTTATATGGGTTATTGTTGCTATCCACTTCCATCAGAAGTAGCCAGGCAAACCCATGCGATGGATGTTACTATCTGTTGTGTGTAGGAGACTCAGTAAGTGCCTTCCTCAGAATACATGGTAACCCGAACCCGAGTTGTATCAACCATTTTAAACTATAAACTTGCATAGAGGATGGAAAAACATTGGCTCTTCAAAAACATAGGGAGGTTTAACTAGAAATTGGAAGGGGAATGCCCTAGAAAAGAAAAATGGATATGCTCTGACAAAAATCCTATTATAGGTGAGAAAATTAAAATGGCACACGAGCCAGACCGGATCTGGGAAAACAAGCTGAAAGGGGTGACTAAACCTGGGATGGATCCTGAGTGTGGATGGGAAAAATTAATTCATTGATCTGGTGGAAAGAATAAGCAGTGGGTTTAACATAACAAACTGCTGGATCTGCAGGGGTATGGGTATGGCAGAAAGTTGGCCTTGGGAAGGAACAGCTCTAAGCCCCCAGGAGTTGCTGAAATTGATGGACTTGAGCCGAGACCTCCAGAGAACACCAGCGCTGAGGAACTGGGATGAGACATGGACACTGAAATCTGAAGTTATCAGTGAGGAGTGCTTATGGAGGAAGAGAGTGCAGTTCAATTCTAAGGTAGGAGAGATGCCATGCAAGGGATATTTGGTGACCAACAGAACCCATGAATGGCGGATCTCAGATGCCCCTGACACGTATTGGCCCACGGTAAAAAGAGAAACAGGGTGTACGTATATATGACATACTGGGCTATACGAGTGTTTCTCTAGAACCCCATTAAAAGGGGTACCATCACTCGCATCATTTTGGTTAGGGGTTCAAACGAGAGGGGAAATCTTTTGGAGGGCCCCTGAGGAGCTGTTCTGGATTTGTGAGAAGAAAGCATAAGTTGCCCTGCCTGGACTTTGGTTGGGAAGCTGCACTCTAGGAGTGATCAGGCCTTCCTTTTTCTTACTTCCCCAGGATGCAGGGTGAGAACTGGGAGTTCCCCTCTATGATGAGGTCGATCGGAAAAAGAGAAACTTGATAGGGGGAGCACAAAAATGAGGGGAGGATGATTGGCCCCCTGAGCAGATAATAGAAACATATAGCCCCGCCACCTGGGCCCAGGATGGCTCTTGGGGATACAGGGCCCTAGTGTACATGGTTAATAGAATAATTCGTCTCCAGGCAGTACTAGAAATCATAGCAAACAAAACTGCACTCACTTTAGACCTAATAACATCACAGCAGCAGCAGATGAGGTCAGCTATTTATCAGAACTAGCACTGGACTACCTCCTTGAGGAAGAAGGAGGCATATGTGGGAAGTTTAACTCTTCTACGTGCTACTTGGAGATCGATGACCATGGGGAAGTGATTAGAAATATAACAAAAGACATCTGAAAGCTCGCCCATGTCCCAGTCCAAAAATGGAATCCACTCTTTAAGACCAGCTGGTGGGATAATCTATTTGGAGGGGGGTGGTGGAGAAAAATTGCATTATTTGGAATATGTGTGATAACAATGATAATTTTATCTTCCATGTCTGTTGCCATGCCTGATACAACTCATAACCAAAATCATGCAAAGCTCACTGGAACAGCTGACCCCTGAAAAGATAATGATGCTGAGAACCAACAACCCAAGAGTGGACTCAGACACGTCCCAGGAAATGGACCAGAAATATCACACATCAAGAGGACTTTGCCAACCACCAGAGAGCCCAGTTTAATCAGTTTATCCGGGGGGTTGATGCAGGTGGGACCTGATCAAAGAATTATAGGGGAGAATTGTTACAGATAAGCTAATTAAGTTGTTGGGTATGTTGATGAGGGTCATGTTCATGTTGCTGTTAAAGTGATGGGGTCGGGTCCTACCTCGGTTGCTGTGGTTGTTAAAGGGGGGTTGGGACACGTTGTGCATTGTTACGGTGTAGTGATCAAATATGTACGTTAGATGGGGATTGAGAATCGGCAGCTAAAAGGAACTCTCTGGAAAAAACCTAAGTTAAAGCAGATGATGTCACTGGCACTTCCTCCACATTGGATGGGTGAGTGGACTGACCAACCACGTGACTCCTTTCCAAAATGAGTGGTCAGGAATGCTCCACACAAATGAACCAGTCAACACCCTACAAAACAAGCCAGTCTAGAAGGAGCATTCCTGATCCACCTAAAGACTGTAAAAGGGGCTCTGGTAGGCGGGGCCTTGTCCTCCCGTGGTGTCCATTGCGCAGAGAGCACCGTCTGCTTTGCCGCTGGAGTTCAGGCTTATCTTGAACTCCCTTGTCCTTATCTGTTCTGTTATTTAATAAACCAGTTAACCCTTTACGTGACTGACCTCCTCTTTTTCAATTCCACTTAGAAGATACGAATCTGAATCCAAGCAATGCTTTTGGATAAGAAACTGAACCAGACCATGCCTGAGCTCAATTAGACCATTACATAAGCAAGGTGTCGGAGAGGAGGTCTGCAAGCCATCTTTCCTTTTCCCCGTGCCTCTGGACCCATCTTAAAGCCAGACCCATCCGTTTTGTGACCAAAATAGGTCTGAGGATGCAGTTAACCATGAAGAAGGGATCTCCTAGGCACTGAATAGCTAGAGATCCTTGAGCAGACATGTTGACGAGCCTTGGGTCTAGAAGTATTCAGTCACAAATGTTATTGACTTGATATATTTGAGAATATTCAGCATCAGTGCCATCTCCCAGCCTCAGATCAAAATAGTTTCAGAGAGGACACAGGTCTAGACTTGTGTGCACAGGTTTCCCATTGCCTTTATCTTTTTGGTTCTTTATTGTTAGAAGGAAGATTCTCCTCGACCCATGGAGACAGACAATCCCATGCATAGATTATTGTATAGGAAGGAATACAGAGGAGCCTTGTAACTCTCTCATTTTTACTTTCAAGTGGGGAAGGAGGTATTTTCAGTTCACAGTTTCCAGGAGGTGATGGCTGCTGTGCTGGAAACGCTGACGACTCCAAGAGCGTTGTGTAAGAGCCAGCTAAACCTGTTACACAAGTGTATCAGCTCCAAGGCACTACCACGCTCCAGAGCCTCTCTGGAGGCCTCCTGTCTTTGCACTGCAGGAAGGCCTATGTACAGTGCTGCTTGTGGCATGTCCTTCCAAAAGTAGGTGAAAGAAGTAGTCAAATTTTTTTTCTGATTTCAGGCTTCAGGGCCAAGAAATCTGCGGAAAGATTTTTGAGCAACAGAAATTCCTCTAACCACTGCTTGTGGCATAAGCTCTTGCCATATCATACTTTAAATGAAACTGTGTTACTATTGCAACTACCAGTGAAGGAATAGGTTGAATGCATACAGCAGCAGCCAGTTCAGCTGAACATGGACCTTGTGCTTACAAGCTCTTGAGAGAGGCCACACCCTCATCAAACCAGTCCTGTCTAGATTCCTTCTGCTGCCCTCCCCCACAAGAGGTGACTGGCACTGGAGCGTGAACCTTTGTACACCATCTTCTCCAGCTAGGATGACTAATACTATCTGCATGCCAGTGCCATGGAAACAATTGTTAGGAAAGCAACAGAGTTGTTGGTGACCAGACCCATGAGCAAGGATGGTGTCATGGGGAAGAGCTTTTCAGGATCTCGAAACCTCAGCTGACACTGCTTCTTCCAGTGCTCCTACAAACACAGGTCTTCAGCAGGTGACCCAAAATAGTTCTTCCAAATACTGTTTTCTCCGCATCAGATCCTGACTCTCAATGTGTTTATTCCTCCTCATACTTCTCCGTCATTAATGCAATTTATCCCTCCTCAGTGAATCAGATCATCGGTCTGTGAAGCTGCACTGTTAATTAGGTCACTAAAGAGTGGGCTGAAAAAAAAAAAAACCAACCCAAAGTATATTCCCTTCTGTAAAGTTACATTTCAAACTGACATTTTCTGTTATCTGGTGTAAAGTACATCTCCATAAAGGGTTTATCAGCACAGGAAAAGGGGTGGCAGGCAACTAGGGGTAGGAGCAAGCAGCTGACCTTTGCATCACTGTTAAGATGACATCAGCCCCAAAGCCAGCCTGTGGTGTGATGGTGCAGTTGGTGTTGTCCTCCTACTCCAGTTCAGTGTCAATAACAGTAGAATAAGGTACTTTCTCCTGCAGGTGTTTTTGAAAGAGAGCTCTCTGCCTTGGATAGAACACTGACAGTGACAGTCTGTCTAATCTCAGAAGAGGTGAAGTGTGGGTAGGAGTATATGAACTTTTACACCCACTCTACTTCTTCCTTCCCTTTGTGGTTCTTCTCTGAGAGGTCCACAAGACCCCTGTTAAAACAAAAAGAAGTTTTGTTGCCATGGTTTTGCTGTAATAAGCCTTCCAGCAGAGGTTGCCAAAACAAGAACTGTGTTGTAGAAGGAATACATGAAGTAGAGGGATATGAACACGACTTCCTCAGAAAATAACGGTCAGCTAATTTTGTACAGGCTGCTGAGAACCACCAAGCAAATGAATCCCTTTCAGTCACTCCCAGCCTGAGAATAGCTGGAAAAACCTGGGTGACAGATTCTGGTTTATTAATCTTTTTAGTTTAGTTTTTTAACACCTGTGGCACCATCCTGCCTTCTCAGAGTAAGAGCACAAGAAGGTCCCTTCACTGCTCCTTTTACCGCTTGCTGTTCATCTGCCATGTTCTATTTCTTTTCTTAGCCAGCTGAGTCTGACTTCCTCTCTGTGCTGTTCTTCACCTTCTTTCCTCCCTTCCCCCACATATTAATTATCACATAATTCCCTTAGGGTTTTGGTTTTTTTTTCAGTTCCTGTCAAAAATGATTATAAAAAATAAACAACAAAAAAATTTAATTTTTGACAACATTGGAAAAAAGTAGGTAATTTCATTTGCCAACCCATAGTCCCTAGAGAGAAAATTATCTTGCCTGTAAGACAGAAAAACACTTTGACAGAAACAAAGCAGAAAGCATTAGGAAAAGTTGGGTTCTAGCAAGATGTTTCTTTGGGCATTCTACAGCAAGGAAAGCATTACTTTGGTAGAGTAGAATGGTTTCATCTAGTATGGTCTCTCCTACAGTAATCAGTGCTAGTTGCTTCAGAGGAAGGTACAACCTGAGGACTAATTCAGCTAACTAACCCTGAAAAAGTCTCTTTAACACTTCTCATTGTCCCAACAGAGCTTGTCTTCACTTGATTTTTCCTTTTTGGCCATTTAACTTGAGGGACCTGATATTTAAAGGTTAATTTGCACACTCAGCACACAACTGATCCAGATTCTAAAAGCTTCTTTTTAAAGATAATACTATTTTCACTGATAAAAAGGGGTTGTGCTTGTGTGCATTCCTAAAATTTCTCTGTGGAATGCTAGAGGAGACAAACATGTGGAACAATGATTACTTCACTATAGTTATACAAGATCAGTATTGTGGTCTAACACAGTCTAATACAGTCTTTCCACTCATCAGGCTAGATGTAGTGTAATAAAAACCACAAGGCTCTGACCTTCATTAGATTTCCTAGCAAGATGGTCACTAGAATGGAAAAATTCTGTAATTTTGTCTGTAAAAAAAGACAGGCTGCTACTTCTTTTCTCTAGAATCTGTTAGTTGGGTTTTTCCTTCCTCTTCCCCCCTATTTAAATATCATTCTTGAGTGATGACTCATGGCAGGAAACAGGGCTGCCTTGTGTCCTTGTGCAAGCCCCAGAAGGCAGATGTAGGTCAACAGAGCATGTACAGAATGTCCTGCAAACTTGAATGCAATGCATTCCACATTGTGAGTGCTTGCACTTAGAATTCAAGAGTGCTAAAAGTACTTGTGGAACACTATGTCCTGGGGAAAAAAAAAAGGGAACTCCAGTAGCAAGAAATGACATCCGCCAGGAAAAATCTGGAGCCATCGTTTTTGAGAAACTACTTTGTTTCAGTTTACTCTTTGTTAAGTTGTCTAGAGGTGCAGAAACTAGAGGACATAATGAAATTTAGGTAATGTGCAAATTCTGATTAAAACTAAATAAATGATAAAATTGGCGACCCAAATTTCCACTCTCCAGCTTCTTCTGTTGCTTCTATGCCTTTGCTGTATGACAAGTATTTATCTTTGATTCATGGAGTTACAACCTGTATGTGTTAAGAAGTTCTGTCCAAACACTAGTCACATTTTCCAACAGTATCAGCCATGATTCATATGGAAAAGAGCATGAAGCCTAGCCATGAAGATAAAAAAAAAAAAAAAAAAAAAAGTAGTATGATTTGTGCAGATCTGTAGAGCCCAAATAATATAATTTGGTTTGCCATTTCACTTCCAGAAAGTCGAACATCCACTTCATGCTACAAATCATGCCTAGGGAACTTAAATAGACTTCTGAGAACTCCACAGATAGCTGACACTGGGCTGATGTAAAGCTGGCTACTACTTTCAAACAGAACAGAAAAATTGACACCTATGCAGCCAGTCTCAAAGTTACTTTTTCCAAGTACCACTCCAGTGCATGATTCTACTGTATCAGTTTTTGACAGTTAAATTTTCCTGTTTTTCAGATTGTCTTTCCATCAATACAAGTACTGATTAGAGAAGCTGTGATTCTGACTGTCTATAAAATGGAAAGTTCACGGGTTCATAATGCATAAATTTCCCTGCCAATAACCTCTCCCAGTTGAGCTGGGAATAAATATAACATCAGTTAATTATGGTGATCTTACACTTTTATCCTCCCAGCTCCTTAAAATCTCCTGGGGTAATTTCAGAAATATTCGACCTTTTTTTGTTATTTATTCAGCCCTGAAGTGCCAGCAAATTTATCTACCCTGGAACTGTGACCACTGGTTGTCAGAAGTAATTTCTAATCAGAGGGAAATATGTTTTAAAACAATCCTTAGACTGCAAGGAACCCAAATCTTATCTGTCTTTTCTGGTGCAAACAAAACTACAAAATACTGCTGGATAAATTTCAGACCTTGAATCTTTCTGCAGTGATACAAGATGGAAGTAAAGTTGGAAGGACAGGGAAGAGAAGAAGTCTGACTTAGTTTCACTCTTTTATATGTCAATCACAGAGAGAGAAAGGCTCAAAAAAATTATGCAGATTCTTGTTTGACATACTCAGTATATTTCCATTGCAGGAGCATTGAAAATGTGTCTTTGTAACAAAATGCCAGTTATCAAAAGTACACAATGTCCCTGGGAAACATAAGCCATATACAAAGGTCAGGAGACCTCTTGTAACATGGCAGATTTTGCCTCTCTCATTTGAGGGGTTAGAACTATTTGCTTCAGACTGGAGACAAGTCACACAGAGAGGGGTTTGAAGAGGGTCAAATGGATTATGCAGAGGCTGATATGAGCTCTGTTCTGCAAAGAAAGGGTTTCAGCTAGGGTCCTAGGAGAAAACTATCCATCTCAGCTCTTCCAGCTTCACCTAGTTAGGCTGCTTATTCTTCAACCGTTATGTCAAGTGAGAGGCATCAGATCAGTGAATTTCTTTCAGCCATGTCTTTCTCTTACTCAACCTCATCTGCTGAGGGTTGTGCTTGTGCTCAGTGGGGAACAGATTTCATTGCACTGTGTCTTGGAAATGGCTTCCATCTGGTTTTTACACTGTAAATTCTGGATTCTATGTAATTACTTTAGTTCAGGTTTTAAAGTAGATCCATACAGCTTTGGAAGAGATTTCAACTGCTAAGCACCATTTCTCCTGTGCTGTTAGCTTGCTGCTGAATTTCCATTAGCAAGGTATCTCAACCAAGGACATCTTGAAATTGTAGCATGATGTTTACTTGCCATGCTCTAGTGCTGTGTGAACACGAGCTTTTCAGATTTAGCATTGCCAGTTGAGAACCAGAGCATGTCAGGAAATGTTGTAGACTTTGGTTTTGACAATTTCTTCATCACCCTGATAGATAATCTCCATTGGTTCATCTTCTGATTGTCTTCAGATACTGTTAATAGTTCAGGAACAAATATGTACCTCAGATGTAATAACACAGATTTGTCCCCTTCAAGTTTCTGCTGACAGCACAGGAAAAAAAAACCTGGGGGAGACAAAAGGCAGGAGGTTTGAACCCTGATGTTCAAGAGTGGGTACAATTTTATTTTCTTCAAAATTCTCTATAGTCAAAGGACACTTATCATCACACCATTTTCATCAGGAAAAAAAAAAAAACCAAACAAATTCTTTAACCTGTAAATCTGCCAGCCAGTATTCCAGATCCTGGGTTGCTGGGGTTTTTTATTTTAATATTTAAGATCACAAAATAGCCTGACACAGCAGGAGCTGGGAGCTGTAAGAACCCTGAGGTCGAAGCAGTACGGAAACCAGGTCTGATTGTGTGAGAGTGAGGTGTGTAGGGTGTCAGGCTGCTCACTGGAGTTGCTCGATGCAAAGGGGCCTTGGTCCCATTAGTTAAAAGTCTCTGGTGGTGAGAGTGTGACTGCCATAATGCTTCTGAATGGTCAGACAGGAAAACTTCCTTAACAGGAGGGCTGTAAAATACCTGCCTTCTTCACTTGTCAGGTTTCTGGCCATTTTGCTGAGATGCAGATAGGAGCTCAGCAACTTTATCCTTCATCCCTCTCTCTTCCTTCAAGCTTTATCAGCTACTCAGCAGGTGACAGCCTCTATCTATAGAGGTATGCAGGTGGAAATAAAGAAAAAAAGACCCGAACAAATCTTTATTGCCCAAATACTAGGCCAAGTGCCAGCAAGGATGACATTTTCTTTTCTTTATCACTTTTTGATGATTTTTATTCCCAGTTTGAAGTGCACTTGAAAAGACCTTTTTTTTTTTTCACTTGCAGTTCATTTCTATGCAACCATCAAGCCTATACAGAGCTGATATTCACTTGGAGAGCATCTGAGGAATCTGCAGCTGTGATTGCAATTGCACACTCAGACCTTCTGGTAAATGATCAGAATTGTGCAGTGTTGCTCTAAGTTGGTGAGGAATTGATGAGGCTGGTTGAGAAAAACATGAGCTGGACCCCTTGTTTATCTTGCAGCTGGCTTGAGCAAGGCCTAATGGTTGAAGGATCCTCCATAAAAAGAACAGGGATCTGTCAGGAGGATCATGATGGGGCTACATGGAAGCACAGGAGAGAAAGTGAACCTTTAAGGTCTGTACCCCTTTCTGCATAGCCTTGTAAACAACTTGTAACTGCAAACACTTGTACTGCATGGTGCACTGGTCTGCACAGGAGGTTGACATCAGGTCAGTATGATTTGAGAACAGGAGAAAGCTGTACACAAGTAAATGGAGAAGTTTATCCAGGTGTGGAGGACTGACAGATGGAGAGTGATAGGGAGCAGAATGGCTTACCTGAAACATACATGAATTCAGTGTGACCCTGTTTCCTGCAGTACTCTCATGTCTACAGCACTGAAACAGGTGAGATGACTCAGTGCCAGCTTCTTGGATATATTTGTCAGTGTTGATGTTGGAAGCCAGAAACCAGCAGGAAGGTTACAAAGGTCTCTTCTTTGTTGGTCTTCAGATGTAATGAGGTCATTCCTTCTCCTCTTGATAAAATCTGGCAGTGGGTATAAACTGAAACTATGTGAGTCCTAGTGACTCATTAGTTTCCCTTTGATTTTCTTTGAAAAGAATAAGTGGGTTCTAAGGCAAAAGATTAAACACTTCTAAGGTGATTGTACATTCAATTTGGCTCATTGGTCTGTTTTTAAATGTCTTCCAAGCCTTTTCTTTGTTAGTCGCGTTAGTTTAAGAGGTGTACATTGATGTTAAAACCCAGGCATTATAATCACCACTGCCCTGCCTTCCAGAACCAGTTTTGGTTTTTCGTTTTGGTTTTGTTTCTTTGGCTTTTTTCCTGTCATATACATTCATTGATTTCTGTGTTGTTTTTTTTTTTTCCCCAGTGTCATGGTTTAACCATGTTATTATTCTCATACTTAATTCAAAACACAGCACTTACTGACTACTAAGAAGAAAGTTAACTGTACCAGCTGAAACCAAGACGCATGAGGGGAAATACCACATAATTCTAGAAAAGCACCTCTTTAGAAGGAGATAGGCAAATTACATTTGTAATACGGAGTGGAAGCTGGTGGTTTGCCCCTCAAAAAATATTTCTAGAAAAAGTGACTTGGATTCACGTACACATACGTATGGCATCACTATATTTCTAAGTTCTCAAACAGATCTTGCCTCCTATGGACTTAAACTCTTTTTTGCAGCAGTCTCAAAATCAAAAATACCTTGGCGTCAGTTTAAGATCAGAAGGCAAATGTTAAAGACGCTCTTCAGCTGGTAGGATAACCCAGTATTAACATGATGTTGTAGGAATGGCACTCCCCAATTTAGTGCTCCCGCCGAAATTCCAACCCACACATTGCTAGCTCGCTCCTCCCCCTTTCCTCTACCTCCGTGCTGCAGCGGATTGGAGAGAAGAATTGAAGGCACAAAAAGCAAAGATCACAGGCTGAAATAAGAAAATGAACAGCAACAACAACAATATTAATAACAAAAGTGTATGAAAGAGAGAGTGCAGAGCTTGACCTGACCTAAGCCACGCCATGCTGACCACTCCCTCTACTCAGAACAAGCATTACCCCACCGCTCCGTCCATCATGCTTGCTTGACTAGCAGGAACCCCTTCTCCCCTTCCCTGCCCCCAGAAACCCAGCAATGACTGAGAGGTATGGAATAACTGCCAGGTCCTGGCCGTGCCCCCTCCTCCGCTACTGCAAAAATTAACCCCGTCCTGGCTGGAACCAGGACTCAGGGTCGTTGGTCTTTGCATTCCACATTGTCTCTTATCTGCCTCTTGATGTTGGATTTATAAGAGTGAGCTGTTAATTTTTAAGGATCTTATGTTGGGTTTCAAGTTAATCAGTTCTCACCTACTAGCATGCCTAAACAGGAAGCTGCCAAGGAAAACACATTTGCTTCAGTTAAGAGACTAGATTTTTTTTCTCCATTCTTTTCATTTTAAAAACTTTGATTTTAAAAGAGACCTTGAAGTACTTTTAAAGGGAAAAATTACAGTAATGTCCACTACCATTCCCCTTCATACCTGCTTTCCTTACAGAATGAGAGTTTTCTTACATTAGAAGTTGAGTACTGTGATCATTGGTCTGTGGTGGAAAGGATATGTCACACATTTGTTGTAACATTCCTCAGCTGTCTATAATGTTCATACCAATAGCATGACATATTTAGGCATGCCATGATAAAACAGAACCACCCATGCAGTAATTATTACCTATGTGAGACACCTGCTGAAGGTCCAATTAGGAACATACAAGTCTGTTCACGGGTGAGTATATATATGGTGATGTAATGATCATAACTATTGCTAAGCCTTGCTTAGTTTGGATACTTCAAAGATACATGTTTTTATAGGTATATTAACCCAACTTTATTGCAGGTAAAGTGAGCACAGTAGTACATAGGCTTAGAAGTTAATTGAATGACTAGGCTTGGTGGTTTACAAAGTAAGTCTCTTCAGAAGTCACTCATGAGAGCCTTATTCTAAGTATTTAATACTACTTTGTAATATTACTGTGCAGGCATGCAGCTGTGAGAGGGCTTTGAATATATGACCTTCTGCTTACAGATGCAATAATGAAATGCAGGAGACTATGCAGGGTACAAGGCTGCATTAGCTTTCTTGTCTCTCAGGAGAGGAAGTTAGAGGAACATGTTGTTAAAACTGAACTGTTGTAAACAGTGGGATTTCACAACAGGGATGACATTGCAAAGGCATCCTGAATTGGTAAATGTGTGTCTTGACTTACTTAATCACACTTTTCTACTTTAATTACAAAATACGCAGAAGTAGAATTGCAGGGACATTGGCAAATAGGTCCTTCTTATCTCCATTCTATTCTCAGCTGTAGTTTAGCCTTGCTGTAGGAGAAAAATCATATTTTCATACCTCATCATTCAGTGATGTCGTTTCCATGCAGTCATTTTTTTAGCCACCACCACTTGGTGTTTATATGAGCTAAGGGGAAGGCTAAGCATTTTCCTGTAAGGACTCCACCAGAGTTTGGGTTTGGGAGACTCAGAAGTAATTTCAGTGGGTGTAGTGATGATGTCATTGCACAGTACTCTGTTCTTAACTCTCCCCACCCTGTCTGATGGACTGCTTCCCTTATGGCTTTTGCTTCCTTCTTTCATCAACATTGCACTTCCTGTCTCCAGTGGTCCTTCACAACCTCTCATTCTCTTTGTTTTTCCTGCAACTAAGACCTTCCTTTTTTTCCCCACCATATAAAGCAGATAGACATATATATAAAGGCACACCCTGAAACTGAAAAACCAAGACACAAATAATGGAACAAAAAATATCACAGCTACTGTTTTGCTTTACTTTTGTCCTTTTTGTCCTTGATGTCTGTCTTACTCTTTAGATTTAAAGCATTCCTTACGCTGCACAATGAAAGTGTTAGTGCACTGTAAAACCTTAAATATATTCAACAATTCCAACAATAGAACATTTAAGTGCAACCATTGAATAAAAGAGCTTGAAAATAATTTAACTTTATCAAAGTTTCCTCTTTCTTTCTCACACAAACACCTTTCCTGTTTTTTTTTTTTCTTTAACAATTAAAAAGAAGAATCTGGAGGCAACTTAAAAATTCATGTACATGAAATCTGTCCAGCAGAAAAATACTACGGAAAATTAGCCATTTTCTTAAATTGCAGAGTTGAGAATTAGTAAATCCCACCTGTATTTTTTCTGAAGGGATTTACAGTAAATCCAACATTCGTTGTAATACATCTTTGTAAGATCCTGTAATAGGAAGTTGTCCCCTTTGTATCTTACTTTTAATCAATATAATTATAGTATTTATTATTTCCATCTCTCACTTGACTGTGGATGCATGCAAGTCACATTCCATCTTGAAACTGAAATAACTGAGAATAAAAAGATCCCTAACGTGGTCTTTGGCCACAAAACCTTGCAGTTCCAAAACATACAATGAAATGATGAGTTAATATCAACAAGGATGACTGTTGCTTTTCGCATGAATGAAAGGCAGTTATGTTAGTTATACATCCTTAGGTAAAGACCTGTTTATTTTTCAGCCCAACAGCAAAAGCAGCTTTTAAATAATAAAGTAGTGCAACCCAGCCTAGGATGCTCAGAAACTAGAGCATCATTGCTAATTGTCTTAGTGCACAGTATGGCAGGTTTAGTTGAAACCCCAAGTAGCTGACCGTTTTCCTCAAGCACGAGCATCTCAGCTTCTGAAGGCCAGCTGCAATAAACCCTCCAGTTCAAAGGAGAAGCTCTACATTTTGTCCCATGCCAAGTTCCCCTCAATAGGGAAGGGACAAGTTACATCCCAGGCTGCAGCCAGGGAATCTGCTTTTGGGAAGAACAGCACAGTGAGAGACGTGTGTCATGGACATGGCCTGTCATTACTCTTAATGGAGTAATAGCTCCGTCCACTCCTGGTTCACCACATGGCAGACAGGCATGAGTGATCTTGGGTGCCAGAGTGAGGGGAGGCAGCAGCACTGCACCAGCAGTGCATGAGCTGTGGGTGATGTAAAACAAGACAAGGTTTTGAGTAAGCCTGAAGCTTCTTTCAGTGATCTGAAGATCCTTCAGAGTGAGGGATCCATACCCTGTTTGTTCCTAAAATGTTTTGTTGTTAGTGTCAGTGTCAGATAACAGTGTAAAGATCTACAATCTTGCTTTCTCACTACCCTGTTTATGGGTTTCACGGTCTCACTACCCCAAAGTTGATGGCATCATTTACAAAATCAGAATTGTATATTAACAAATCAATATATCAATATACATGGTAAAGCGTGGGGCAGAGGGAACTCTCACCTTCATATGTAATTGTTTTGCAGTGCTAAATAGCAAACAAGGGCACATGCAGTAGTTGGATATATGAAATAAAATATGGTGCTTCCAATAGAAAAGTGGACTATAAAAATGTTACTGTTCTGTGCTTGATATTAAACATGTTTTCAATTTCAACTCAAGGTGAGTGTAAAGTAAGGTCTTTTTACGGATGGAATTATTCTTTTCCATATATCTTATAAAGAATAGCATACATTTTTTCTAATGCAGAAGACAGTAATTTGACCAATGGGTGCTGGTGATAGTTATAAAGAAGGAGAGAGAAAGGCAGGGAAAATTATCATATCAACTAGAAACCAGGAATAAAATTCTGCACTTTAGAAATGCTATAAAGTGTTCTCATGAATCATAAAAAGGACTTGTAGTCACAATGATTTGTACTTACAGTAGAATTCTGATGGCTGAAGAACTTGGGGTAGTTAGTGCTTTTTAACAGCACAGGAACTGGAGAGTGAGGGAGCACTAAATCTGGGGCTTCACAAACTTTTAGACTATGGCAAGAATCTGCCTAGATACTTGCTTCTAGCCTGTCCCCCCCTGCTCCTTAATACACCACTTCACGATAGCAGGAAAGTTGATACTAAAATGGCAATTCTAAAATGCTAAACAGAAATCCTGTAGAATAGGTCTAGTACCAGAAATTCAGCTTTGACATGTAGGGATTTTAACAAGACAAGTAAAAAATTCTTTCCCATTGCATAGTTTGATAGTAAGGGGAAAAATTCAGAATCGGTTTCTCTTGTGGATGCAAGAGACATGAGTTTAATGCCTGGAGTAGAACAAAACTCAAGAAGATCAAAAGTGGATACATTTTTATTTATCTTCAAGAATATAATCATAGAATTACAGAATGATTTTTGTTGGAAGGGACTTTTAAAGGCCATCTAGTTCAACCTGTTGCAATAACCAAGGACACTTTTAACTTGATCAGGCTGCTCAGGGCCCTGTCCAACCTGACCTTGAACATTTCCAAGGATGGGACACCTCCCACTTCTCTGGGCAACCTGTTCTAATGTCACTGTAAAATACCGATTCCTTATATCTAATGTAAATCAGCCTTCCTTCAGTTTGAAAACGTTACGCCTTGATCTGTCACAACAGGCCCCACTGAAAGGTTTTCCCCATCTTTCCCATAGGCCCCCTTTAGGTACTGGAAGGGTGCAATATGGTCTTCCTGGAGCCTTGTCTTCTCCAGGATGCACAACCCCAACTCTCTCGGCCTACTTACCTGTAAGTGACTATAGCAAAACTGGTTTGTGACTCAACAGACAAGCAGCCACAATGCTGCTGCAGAAATATAGTTGCTTTGCAGAGTTTTACTATGATTAGCAATTAGTAGTGTTGTATTAGTGATTAGAGGTATGAGAACCTTGCATAAAACTGGAATTGGGGTGCTCCCAGTTTGGGTGGGGACATATCACATGCATGCATAAATATTTACCTTTGTATTCTATATTTTTTGTCTTAGCCACTCTACTCATTTGGCATGAGCCAGTCATGAATTTTCAGAACATCTATGACAGAAAAACAAAAAAATTACCTATCATTATGCAGATATCTTGTTTTCTCCATTAGCTTCCTCTGGACGTCTCTCACTTTGTGACCTCTTTTGTTGGGATGCAGAGTCTAGATCTCAGCAAGTCTCTGTAAACACTTTCTGGTTTAGGGAACTGTACTTTATCTACTGGTCATTACTAATGCTACTGATAAAAGGAAAGTACAACCCCGGCGACCTGATTTTAGAGAGCAACTCCACCGCCTGAGACTGATATGCCTAACGGACTGCTTCTGATCTCGGTCTCCACCAAGAGAACCAGAACTGGGGCAAGGATGGTCTGTAATGTCCTTTCACATCACAGCAGCTTCTCAGCTTCCCCTGTCTGTGCAGTGGGTGGGGGACACAGAGCAAACTGGCAGGGAGAGCTGTGCCTGCCGGGAGCCCTCCCCAGGGGCGGCTGGAGCCAGATCCCACGGCACCCGGCCAACTCAGCCCCGGCACACCCAGCACCTTCCTGCAGACACTGGCTGTGCCTCTTCCGCCTCAGCAGATCCTTGATCCTGCTGTTTGCCCTGTTGGCGGCCTGTTTTCTAGACAGGTTCCCACCGCCCCCCCACACTCCCTGCCATTTTCCGAACTCTCCCGAGGCACCTCATGTCCCGAGCCCCGGTTGCCAGGCAACGCCGAATCCCTCACGCGTTGCCGAGGAATGGGTCCCGCTGTGAGGCCGCAATGGCCGTGGGGCCCTGGGGCTCCGTCCATAGGCCGGAGTCACCTAGCCCAGGCCGTCCCTGTGTTGCCCTACGCGGTTATGGGACCACTGGCCACTCCATGGCTCTGAAAAACACGATGAAAACATCTTGTTCATATTTTTGTTCACTAAAAGCAGAATCTGAGCATTCAGGTTGTCTACGCAACCCAGTATCAGGCACCTCACTGTGGTCACAGTTCAGCCAGCAGGCAGACATATTTTCTTTTATTTCCATGAATACCGTATGTTGGTGGAATTAGTTTTCTCTAAAGGTATCTGGGGGAGTTGAAGAGTGTTTGTGCATGTGTATGCACACGCCTGTGCACGGCCAGAGAGGGGCCATCGTGAAGGGATCATCTTGAGTGGGAAATAAGGCCCTAAATGCATTTGGTTTCCTTTTCCAGGAAAACTATTCCCACCACTCTACCAGTGAACTAGCAAGTAAATAATACGTAAAATGGTGCTAATCCTCGGCAAGAAGCAGAATGGAATAAAGGAAACCCAAAGCCCTTCTTTCGAATGTGCATTATTTTTGAGTAATTTGA
Organism: Vireo altiloquus; assembly: GCA_013396875.1. Taxonomy (NCBI): domain Eukaryota; kingdom Metazoa; phylum Chordata; class Aves; order Passeriformes; family Vireonidae; genus Vireo; species Vireo altiloquus. Next base: position 8,904 of record VZRF01009553.1, on the reverse strand, counting down.
AGAAGCCACTTTAAAATTAGAGAGAGCAAGTCCACAAAAAAAAAAAAAGAAAAAAAAAAAGAAAAAAAAAATCCTGCAAAGCACAAGAAAATTATCCATCCAAAAAGCAAAATCTGAAACAGCGCAAACCTATGACCTCTTTGCAACATGTGGGTGGCTTTCCTGCATAAATAGCTTCACCTCCTTTCCAGGATTATTGTAGGGTAATTCCAGTTCCCACCGTTTTGATGGATATATAAAACAACTTTGGTTTTCTGCCGTTCCTCCAATGCTGTAGCTTACAGGTTTGCCAATTGGTAGCTGTGTAGTTCCTCACTGGTTTTACTGTTGGGTCACCAAAACGGAATGAATCTGCTCATTTGTCAGCTGAGAAACCCTGAACAGTTTCACGTTTCTGGCAGAAGTGGAAAGCCATGGACACAGTGGGAAAGGGTGAGGAAAAAAGATACTAGACCCTGGAGTTGCTGGAACAGGTGGGACATAAACATGTCTTGTGGACATGTCTCAGAAGTAAATGGGCTGGACAAAATGCAGAACTATACAGATGACTGGAGAGAAATGCACCTAAAAACCTCAGTAATCTTAAAGGAGATGGCTATTTACCAGAGGGTTTAATGTCTTTTGTTCAGAGCTTTGTTCCCTAACAGTGACTCATGATCAGGTTCCAGTACAATCTCATATTTTTGTGGGTCAAGACTTGGGGACAGGAATGGAAGAGTGATTGTGAAGAGGAAGATGTAAAGAAAGAAAAGATAATTGAATAAATTTCATTAGTTAAGCTGGTTTTAATAGATAAATTCTTTCAAAATGTATCCAATATTCAAGTGGTATTTCTGACAATTGTTTCTGTAGTTGTCCAGGTCTGTTGCTAATCAAACACTGTGTGGACGGTATGTTAAGTGTTGTGAAATATTTACTACTCTGTCATCTATCACACAAAAAGTTTTATTTTGGTATCTGACAGTGTTACCATCAGATACACTAAAAAATTATGCATTCCTCTAATTTCAGGCAACTCGGCACTAACATCATAAGGGTGGGCTATTAAACTCTGGTTAGGGTGTGAAATTCTAGAGATGTCTGTATGTTTTTTCTTTAGAAACAAGAGACTGGGATAAACTGAGGTCACACAATGAGTGTTTATTGGTTAAAAAAGCCTGCATTTTCAATCAAATATATTTTAGTGGTTTTCATTAAGTGGTATTAATATAACTAAAAGTAAAACATTATTTTCTTTCAAAATAAATTCTAGAAAGTAGCATTGGCATCCGAAAATTGAGTGAAAATGCAAAATAAAGAGTGAATTTGCTCAAAGATGTTATAAGCATTTAGAACATGCTGTTGAATTACAGAATCCTAGATGCAATAAGGTTGGAAAAGACCTATAAGATCAAGTCCAACCATCAACCCAGGACCACCATCATCTTCACCACTAAACCACTGAACAATGTCCTCAAGTGAATGGCAGCATAACATCTTCCATATATCTATGGGGTTTTTGCATGAGCTATTTCTCTTCCTCCAGCTTCAACAGAGATTTTTTTTTCCACAGAAAAGACTCCATTATAAATATGGCCCTACCCTATCACAATGAAAAAACTGAGTATGATGAGATAATGTTTTGTTTTGAATTTTTCTAAGTTGTTCTCCTTCTTTTGAAACAAATTAGCTACAGTTGAAAATACAGTTTTGTTAATAATTAATAGTTTGACTTATATGACGAGATATATCAAGAACACATTAAAATTCCAATTTGTAAGACAATAGCAGAATAACAGAAACAAAACAAGAACCTGTACCAGCTTGTGTTAAAAGGAAATAACATTTCAGCATTTTTATCAAAAGGCAAAGAATGAAGTGCAATATATGATTTATTACACAATAATAACTTTAGGCTCTTCTTAGTTTGAGATAGGGGAGGCAGAAAGGTGGTGTTTTAATTTTTGTACTTCTCATTCCCCTAATCTATTCTAATGGGCAATAAATTAATGTTCTTCAAGTCAAGTCTGTTTTTCCAGTAGTAGTAACTGGTAAGTGATTTCAGTGTCGATCATGACTATCCTAAGCTTGTCCACTCCATTTTTTCCAACTGGTCCTGTTGAAGAGGGGGAGTGAGAGATCAGCTGGGCAGGGATCTGACTGTTAAACAAGGCTAAGCCACCACAGTCTGTTTTGTTGTCCAACGTGTGGCTGAAGGAATTAGAGATAATGACAGTAATTGGAAGAGGCAATGCACAAAACTTGAACTGGACATTGCCAGGGAGTGGAGTAATTTGGGGGAGCTTTGATACTCATGATGGGAATTTTTGCTGTGGTGAAGGGAAAAGTGGTGGAGATTTATTGTGTGTGTTTTGTGTTCACCTTTGCCAGTGTCATGATAGTGTTACTTTGATATGAGGAATTTTTTTTTCATGTTGTATATGAAGTTTGTGGTGAATGTGGGGTTAACGTTTAATGACAAAAATGTCTGTGATTTCAGGTCCCTATATTGATAGGTAATGTCTCTGTGAGAGGGCTCTGCTACAGTGGTAGAGGGATAAGATTTTTTCTATATGTACATGTTAGCCTCTTAGCCAAATTCTAAGTAGGTTTTCTCATCAGTGGCTCCTTCCTTCCTTCCTGCCTTCCTGCCTTCCCTCTTTTCTCACTTCCCCAAGTACACCAGTGTTCTGGAGAAATAATCTAAAATTATTCTACTAAGTCATGGAAATTAAATGTATGATTAAGTAAGAGGGTGGTAACTGCCAATGGGCAGTGCTGACTTCTCCATTTGTTGATAACTTTAATCAGTATCAGTGAATATCATGTTTTGGTTAGTTACGTGCCTCAGTATTGGAAGAACGGTTGGATATTTTCTAAGCTGTATTTATACAAGAAATATTCATCTTGGTTTACCACATAATAAAACCCTACAGGAGGAAGTAATGATAAAGTACTCAGAATCTCGCCAAAAAATACCAAATGACAACTTCAATTAGGAAGAAGCTTTAAAGGAAGACAATGACTTTTAGCAAAAATAATGGCCAACTTAAAACAAACAAAACTTGCTGGGTTGTGGTTTTTTTTAGGAATATGATTGGTTTTTTAGGTTTGTACAAATACAGTAAGACTTAAATTACCCTTCATTTCCATTTTAAGACATTATGGAGAAAATCCAACCCAAGCAGGAAATACAGAAGAACAAAACTGATAATTACAAGTAAATAAATCCAAACAAGTTCTTTTTTTACATTCCACCCTTCTTCTGTCCGCTGATTTTTTATTTACAAAGTCTCCAGCAAGTCTGTAGAAAGTTAATCATACCGGGATTGAAGGGAAAAAAAGAGACCTTTTAAAATACAATCAAGATAATGAGATACCCTAAGTCCCAGTTATTACATAATTAACACCATCTTGAAAAGTTCACTGTGCTAAGCCCAAGTATTTTACCTTTTTAAGTTGTTACTAAATCACTCTGCATCTGATTATTCACTGGCAATTTCCTCCAGATACACATAATTTATTGAGACGTTTGATACAACTATTACCACTTTAATTAATTAACCCATGAGTCTTCCACATTCCAGAAAGATCTAAAGCAGGTGTGACATTGAACAAAGCCTAAGGCTAGAGCTGAGAATAAGAAAACTGAGAGAAGAATGATTCGCTCTGAGGGTAAGCCTTTTTACCAGTGTAGAAAATTTTCTTTTAAAGAAAATATTTCCATTGCTCAACATTCAAGGTCAGTTTTTTTCATTTATTTTTCATTTATTTAGACTAAGTTAGGATAGACAAAAGTCAACGCACACATTTCAGACGATTTGCAGATGAGATCATCAGTTTATTTACTGAAAACCTCCGATATCCATTACATTCCAGACACGTTCAGACAGATTCCTTCCAACAGGTCAAAACATATTCCCATGGATAAATCATATAAAATATTCTTTGCATTTCTTTATCAGATTCTAAAAATACTTAAATATATTGGATAAATCCTAATGAGACACATGTTCAAAAAACTGTGTAGTCTGAAGATAAAGCATCCTGAACATAAGAAGTATTATGGGAGTTAAAACTGAGTACGAATTTCTCAAACTCTACTGCAATAACAATGCTACTTTACCTCACTACTTTGTATTACTTTGTATTTTTAGAGGGAAAAAGACATCTTCCAAGCCAATCCACTTCTAGGGCAATTTTCCTGAAGTAATGGAAAGAGAACTGTGTTCAGGAACTAAGTTTCAGTCACCACACTTGATGGCAACCAGCTTATTTCATGGCTAGTGATTATATCCCGTATATAGCTTATTTTTTATATATATACACAGGATATATTATATCCTATATAGGCACTGTTTTTACAACTAGGTTTCACAATTTTCTCGACTCAAATGAGACAATAGGAGACAAGCTATTCTTTACAAAAAATGTTCCTGATTGGTGCTCAGAATTGACTTTATTTTTAGATCCTTTTGGAAAGTATCTTTATTTAATAGATTCCAGTTGTCAATCAGATCACATTTTGTTAAAATTACTTTTTCTTTCAAAGTCTGATAGACTCTTTACTAGATGTTAAGCATAAGAATTGACAGATGCTTGCCTGTATCTCAAAATACTGATAGTTCAGTAGTTTGTTTTAGAAGAAATTTAACAAGCTGTAAAAACATGTTTTTGTCACTAATTGAACTCTGCAGTTACCACTGAACTGTACAAATATTGCTGCTAAAAAGTAAGATTTTCTTATTAAACCCAGAAATTAAGTTAGATTTAATTTGTTATGGCAGAGGTGAAAGGTAGCAAAGTAAGAGAGGACAACAGTGTGAAAAATGACTGGTAGGTGTTTAAACTAAATATGTCTACTCAGCAAATAAATAAGTTAGTTACTACACCAAGTGCAAGTGCCTTAACTAGCTTTGATTCATTATAGTAAAATTTTCTCAAGTATTTTGCTTATATTCACCATGTTTTTGCTCTTTGTTCTTTTATTGTAAAGCTAATATTTTTAAAAGATTTATTAAATGTCTTAACATAATTTCATAGATGTACTTAAGGTTTCTCTATTTAAAAAAAAAAAAAAAAAAAAAAAGCCCTTGTATGAAAAAGGAATTTTTAAAGCCTTCTGTTTTTCTTCACCAGGAAATTTTTTCTTTATCAGTGACATTTTAAGCCTTCATAGTGAAATTCTTGAAGACTGAAATCATAGAAGTGTTAAGGCTGGAAAAGACCTCTATGATCATCGAGTCCAACCATTAACCTAACATTGCCAAATCACTGATCAGGTTGTCAGATAAGGATTTCTTTTTAACTTACCAGAAATATTTCTGTTAGTGAAGTTACTTTCTGGTACTATGGTGGATTTTTTGACCTGTGTAGGAATTGTTTATAATCAGATGCATTGTAGTAATTCCATCCTATTGCAAGTAAGTAGTTAGTAAGAAATACTTACTAATCTAGTGATTTACCAAAACCAGTTAATGTAAATCTTACTGGCTCAAAAGTGTCATCCATTTAGCAAGGTGAGCTCTTTAAATACACATTTTCCAGTTATTATTTAAAAATAAAATGTACCAATAAAATTACTTTTCCCCTCTTGCTAAATATATATGATCCTATTTTGTTTTTATTAAAAGTCAGCAGTTGTCTTTATATAAAATGTATATTTACATATTGAGAACTGTACCATTTTTTGTGCATCACTTTCCTTTCTTCCTTTTATCATTCCCACTGTGACACTGCAATGTCTCCATTAACAATTATTAAATCGTATGGGGGGGAGTTAATATTTTGAAAATATTCATGGTGTTAATATCATACTCCTAACACGATTTGACATACAGAGAGAAGGATCATGTAATCAGCTTTCTGGTGATATGTCATTCATAGGTTGGAGCTGTCCTATAACACTACCTAGAAATAAAAAAATCAAATATTTTATGCAGACTTCAAACCTTAAGTTCATCGGAGAACTGAAAATCAAGAAGAAATTCTCTGTTGCACATAAAACGCTCCTTTTTTTAACACTGGTTTTGTAAAATGCCTTAGAATATATATTTTTCTCTGTGTTTATAATTAAGGTGCTTGAACACATTAACAGAGTCCTCAGAGAGGAAACTAGATGGATATCTACTTTTTCGTGGTGTTAAAATTTTGTATCTTGTTAATTTAACCCCAGTGTACTGTTTACTTGCACATTCCTTTTAGATAAAAAACCCCACATTTTGCAAATAGAGACAAGATGATGAAGCTTCAAAAAGTGTTTTTTTGAAAATTTTTTATTTTAACTTTCTTCTTGCAAAGATTCTGAGCAATATAAACTGATACTATTGCTTTATCAAATTTATGACCAGTCATAGGAAGAGCAGTTGACAAAAATCTGGACTTTCACTTCCTCAAATTACTAATCCTGTAATTCAAATATTATTTGCTCTTCAGATTTAAGGGTAAAATGCTGCTACCTCTACTGGTATCTGAAATGTCATAGCAGGGCACTTATTTGCTAGAACAGCTACATTAATGCAACTCCCCTGACTCCACTTCGTGCCGTTCCCTTGGGTCCTGTCACTGGTTGCCAGAGAGAAGAGATTGGTGTCAGCTCTCTTTTTTAACTCTCCCTTTACTACATGAATTGCACTGCACTGAACAAAACTACGTTGCTGTAATGGCTTCCATACTAAATTGGAGTAACGCCAATTGTTATTCAAAGAGATGGCTGTACTCATACACAGATACATACATAAATGCATCTTTTAGCCACAAAACATTCACTCCCGATTGATTCCCAAAGGATTTATATGCCAGGACCCTGCAAAAGTGCTCACCAGAAGTGAATTTACAAATTAAACAATAGGCATGGCTAGGAACTGCCCATTTATGGATAGTTCTGGACTTTCCTTTGGAAATGCCTTGTCCTCTGAGTGTACACAAAAGCTCAGAAGACTCAGCTTCAAATTCAAGTATCCCTTTTTCAAGACAAAACATTCCAGTATTGCACTGTAGCTCAACAACGGAAGTTGAAGACATTATGGTTACAGGTTTCTGCTACAATTCCTCTTAGAAATTGTCATGCCTGTAGCAAAGACAGGTGAGGAAGATGTATGTTCCCATTTCAGCAGTCCAGGTTCCAGGCAAGTACCCGTACTTAAAGCCCTGTTGCCGATGTGTTAGCACAAATTTATGGGCACATGTATACATTTCCTTCTTCTATCTTGGCTGTGCAATGGAAACATATGGCAGAGAGATCAGGCAAACCCCAGGGAACGGCAGAACCCTAAAACACTGCCCCTCAATCTGTTGAGGAATACCTTCAGTGCAGGTAGCTCAGTGTGTAGCTCCAGTGCAGCCGCAGACTGAGCTTTGGGTGGCAGGAGCCCCAGGCAAGAGGCTGTGAACTGGTGGCAACCCTTTGCACAATAAAAGGACCTGTGGCATTGGCCAGGTGATTGGGACACTCCGAGACATGGCAGAAGCCAATGACTCAGCTGGAAGATCTCAGACTATAGATTGTGAGAGTATGAAAGCCCAGGGCTTCCTTTGTTCAGGATCCCTCCTCCAAGGCACTAGCACCAGCTTGAGCTCTTATTCTGTTGTTGCACCGTGATTTTAATGATTTTGAGGATTTAGATGTCGGAGACTCTGCTATGGGAAACTTGGGGTCAAACCAGTAAGGAGAGTTGGTCTGACAGTGTCAGCGTGGTGAGGGTAGGGAGTCATGTGAGACACCCATTGGTTGCTGGAGCTGCTTGCTGCAAGGGGGCTTCAGTATCAGCTTTGGTGGTTAAGAGTGTGACTGCCAGCATGGTTCCTGGATAGTCAGACAGGAAAGTCCCCTTAACCAATCCACCAAGCACATCTGACAGGACTCTTACAATGGCTGTCTCATGGATACTGTTTCACTACTTACAGAGTGTTTCACTACTTACAGAGAAACTTATTGGTCACCCCTGTCTATATACGACAGAAATTTTATTCATATTTAGCTTAGGTTTCAAGAAAATAAATCAAGATGCCATTTTTCACACCTTCAGTAGGAAGGTGTGAAATGGGACTCTATGAGGTTAGTGAGTGAGTGGTACTTCTGCCAAGAAGCCTACATGTGTACTTCTACGCTATTGTGCCTTTTGTGTACCTGAGAACACAGCCGTGGGTCTCTCTGCTAGACCTGACCCATGCCTCATGGGACAGACCAGCTGCTGGTCAGTTCTGCTTTTGGCTGCGGTACAAAGAGCACCAAGTTCTAGTTCATGTCAAAGTAGGCTGTGTGTTTTTCCCCCCCATGCCTGGGGCAGAAATGGAGGGTGGATGGGGAATGGCCATTGCGGTTTTGACCTGAAGCTCACCCAGGATAACCCATATGCCTCAGATTCACCTAAAAGCAGAGCCAAGAGGCACCTTTTGGTTTCTTGGTACTCTTGAACCTCAAAGCCGGTTATTAAACAATTTCAAACCTCTGTGCTTTGGTCAGGCACAGCCATAGCCCAGAAGCAGGACACGAACGGTGATAAGGGGACAAGCAGCGAACAAGGCAGGTCACTGATAATGCAGCCTGGCGGATTTCAGACGGGCTTTCGAAGATGTCAGAGAGGCTGCAAAGCCACGCAGCCAGGAGCTACCGTGGCGAGAAGCTGCAGGAGGGAAGGTTGGGCCGGCTGCTGCCGGCGCCGCCCCTCGGTGCGCCGCAGCGCCCCCTAGCGGCAGCTGCAGCAGCACGCCCCGGCGCCTTGCTGCGCCGAACCTTGCACGGCTGTGCTCCAAGGGGCGGGGCCACCTCTCATTTAAATATCACGGGATCTTATTTGCATGCCACCAAGATGGCCGGCCCAGCGATTGGCCGGTTCCGGAGCAGCACCCCCCCGCCGGCCCCTGTGCCCACGGAGGGGGCGGGACCAACCGAGAGAGGGGAGGAGACACGGGGTTCATTTGCAT